>OZ038493.1:77191658-77304158 GCA_964036315.1 Acanthosepion esculentum | reverse complement strand
ATCGGAACAAAGTCGTGGTGTTAATGAAGTCACTGCAACAAATTTTGGTTTTCTTTTAAAGTCTTCCTTTTAATTTCTGTTTATTCAAGTGTTAAAATTATTTCAACGGTATTTAAAATGACCAAATGTCAACTAGGCGAACGACAGGGTTCTCTTCCTCGACATGGGAATAACAATAAAACAGGAGACCAAAAAGCGCCATCCTTTGTAACAAATTTGTGGTCAGGACTAAATCGTGGAATTAAATATTAATGAAATATTGAAAACTTGGATAATCAGAAAATTCGAACATTATTATTCGGATAACTAACGTTGTATTGTACACTTTAAGACAACTCACCATTATTTTAATATAAACTAGTGTCGCAGTTACCTCCTCCTTAGTTCCCTAATTCTTCACCAGGGGTTTCTCTCCCCATACTATAAATACTGGGCGACTTCTTGCCTTGATATTTTTTCCCCTCAGGCCTCGGGCCGCATCCCACCTCGCATGGAGGTGAGGTAATTCTTTCTCTTCTTTCTTCATTTCAGCGAACACCGCTACTATGTGAGCTCTCACAAAGGACAGCGTTTCCCATTTCTGGGAAGACGCTATGAACATTACGAACATTCACCAAAATACGAACATTCACCAAAGAATAAACACAAATGTTCACACACAAACACAATGTTAACTGTCTATGTGCTTTGTAATTGTTTTGTTTAATACATATATTTGTTTTTATATATATATCGGTCTTGTTTGTCTTCTTTCATCTTCGGTTGGACACAACTAGAGTCCGCCATTTCTCTTGTAGCTGGACCTTCTTCTAGCAGGAAATTTAACTTGTCAAGGAAGATGGCATAGAAGAATATATTACTGCCTAATAAACACAGTTTTTATATTGTCGGAGTTACCTTCTCCTTAATTCCCATATTGTCACCAGGGGTCTCTCTCCCTATACTATAAATACTGGGAAACTTCTTGCCTCTTTCTCTTTTTTCCTTCAGGCCTCGTGCCTAATCCCACCTTGCGTTTAGGTGAGCTAAATCTCTCTTTCTTCTTCATTTCAGCGACAAGATGTAAGCTCTTAGAAGATCAGTGTTTCCCATTACTGGGAAAACGCTATGAACATTACAAACGTACACGTACGTACGAACACTCACCAAAATACTGTGCTTTGTAATTGTTTTGTTTAATACATATATTTGTTTATATGTATATATATCGGTCTTGTTTGTTTGTCTTCTTTATCTTCAGTTGGACTTAATTCAAGTCCGACATTTTCTTGTAGCTGGACCTTCTAGCAGGAAATATAAAGGCACGTGTTTTCTTTTCATCTTCACCTCCCGGTCATCTACACTAGTATTTTCAATCAGACATTTGCCTTGATAACCGTATTAATATGACGACAATAAACTGGAGGGTTTGAGGAGCATGGAACTACCTCTAAATTGCTGTTGTGTCCAGGTCTACCCTGACCCGGTATGATAGAACATGTTAGAGTCCCATCTACGGGAAAATAGCGAACCCTCCCCCCCCAAACAAAAAGAAAACCATATGAAAGTACAAGAATACTGTTGTGGATTCCGGGATGAATCCGTTATCAATGAATAACAAACGCCAGGAATGGATAAGGAAAATAAATGTATTAACGTAATAATACAAACTGGTAATACGGGTTAGTAGATCCAGGAATGCCGGTTAGTAGCAATAATATATATATACAGTCTTGGTATTGAAGTATCGCGATATGACTCCTTACTGAGTCTACGTGCTCGCTAACTGTGATTCTTGTGCTACCCTCCTCTATTACAGACTGTCCGGGTATTCACTGGTAGTCGTATATGTATACCTCGGGTGAGTCCATTTGTGTGAAAAGGGGAGACCCCTCAATAAATACATTTTTACAATACTAGTCGTCTTTACATTGAATACTGTTGCTATATATGGTCTTGTGACCCCGCTGATCATCTCGAGGTTTTCGACAAAATCCAAAGACGGATATGGAATATGATAGGTCCCGACCTGACATCTCGACTCCAGTCACTTTCTCACAGATGTGATGTGGCTTCCCTCTGTCTTTTCTACAAATATTTTCATGCCAACTGCTCTGATGAGCTACTTTCCCTGGTGCTAATCGTGCTACTAGGTTGGCCTCTCGGTCCTACCCTTTTACTGTCGAAACAGTTAAATGCAACCGCTTCTTCTGTCCCAACAGCTTCTTCTCTCACACTTCCCGACTATTGATTCTTTGGTAACTATAATCTTCAAAACTTTAAATGTCAGTCGACATGTTCTGATACTTTAATCTTGATATCCGTCCTTCTGTTTATCTTTTCCTGAAACACCCTCTTTACTCTTACTTTCACTCTCTGTAACCCTTTGCTTGCTAATGGTACTCCCGGCTTGCTTGGGGTGAAATGCCTAATATATATATATATATATATATATATATATATATGAAGAAATATAGTCTTAAGGTGTGCTATATTCATGGGATAAAGTGCTCAATATCAGAGATAGAGCGTGTGTAAATATAAAAGTGAACATTGAAGTCAACACTTAGAGGCGACAGTCTGTTTCATGCTAGACACAATCGCCAGGCGTCTAGCATGAAACAGACCTAATATATATATATATATATATATATATATATGAAGAAATATAGTCTTAAGGTGTGCTATATTCATGGGATAAAGTGCTCAATATCAGAGATAGAGCGTGTGTAAATATAAAAGTGAACATTGAAGTCAACACTTAGAGGCGACAGTCTGTTTCATGCTAGACACAATCGCCAGGCGTCTAGCATGAAACAGACTGTCACCTCTAAGTGTTGACTTCAATGTTCACTTTCATATATATATATATATATATATATATATATATATATATATATATATATATATATATAACCAACAATACTTATTTATAGTAGAAATACCACCAATACATTAACCTATATAATATCCTTAACTTCTTAAAGAAATGAAAGTATATCCCAAAATATAACTACAACATAAAACACACATATCAGTACCTATATTAATTATATCCACACAAACATGTATATGCACAAAAGCTGAGTATTATCTACCATGTATTCAACCGTGAAAGGAGAATAACATATTCAAAATTCCCAAGAAATTAAATTTCGACATTAAATGTCCCATGAGGGTGAGGGGTTGATGTGCCGTTAGACAAATGAATCATGGATCAATACGATGAAGCATGTTGACCATTAGATTCTGACAATTCATGGTACTAATTTAATTCTTAAAGACTTTGGAAATCGACGTTTTAACCTGAGAAGCTCAGGAGCCTCTCTAGGTAGAGGGTAACAGAAGAAGAGACATAGTTTATGTGGATAGGTGAGGAAGATATCGGTTAACGCAAGACTTGAACAGGTTAAGTTTGTAATGAACGGTTCTTTGGGAGTTGGTTCCACAAGGCAGTGGCTCGTTGGAAGAAGTTGCATGCGTAGAACTTACATCTAACCAGGGAAATATGAAAGGAATATGGGTGCTTCGCTACAATGTGTAGAAAACCATATGAAAGTACAAGAATACTGTTGTGGATTCCGGGATGAATCCGTTATCAATGAATAACAAACGCCAGGAATGGATAAGGAAAATAAATGTATTAACGTAATAATACAAACTGGTAATACGGGTTAGTAGATCCAGGAATGCCGGTTAGTAGCAATAATATATATATACAGTCTTGGTATTGAAGTATCGCGATATGACTCCTTACTGAGTCTACGTGCTCGCTAACTGTGATTCTTGTGCTACCCTCCTCTATTACAGACTGTCCGGGTATTCACTGGTAGTCGTATATGTATACCTCGGGTGAGTCCATTTGTGTGAAAAGGGGAGACCCCTCAATAAATACATTTTTACAATACTAGTCGTCTTTACATTGAATACTGTTGCTATATATGGTCTTGTGACCCCGCTGATCATCTCGAGGTTTTCGACAAAATCCAAAGACGGATATGGAATATGATAGGTCCCGACCTGGCATCTCGACTCCAGTTACTTTCTCACAGATGTGATGTGGCTTCCCTCTGTCTTTTCTACAAATATTTTCATGCCAACTGCTCTGATGAGCTACTTTCCCTGGTGCTAATCGTGCTACTAGGTTGGCCTCTCGGTCCTACCCTTTTACTGTCGAAACAGTTAAATGCAACCGCTTCTTCTGTCCCAACAGCTTCTTCTCTCACACTTCCCGACTATTGATTCTTTGGTAACTATAATCTTCAAAACTTTAAATGTCAGTCGACATGTTCTGATACTTTAATCTTGATATCCGTCCTTCTGTTTATCTTTTCCTGAAACACCCTCTTTACTCTGTAGGTGTTACTACTGCACAAGCTCTTTAGCTATGGAGTCACTAGGAGAGTTTTCACAGTTATAAAGTTCTTTCTAACGGGTAAATGCCTGAAGATAGTTGATAATGGCCAGTCCACAAAGTGCCAGGGGATCAATACAGGTGTCCCCCAAGGCTTGCTTCTTGGTAGAACTCTATTCCTCCTATACATACATGATCCGCTCATTTGTAAATATCTATACGCCGATCAATTGTAAATATGTATGCTGACGATACAACGGCATATGGGTGCATCTCCCAAACCCTTGATGACCAGAGATTGGCAGCTGATATCTCCTCTTGGCCGCGCTTTAACAACCCAGTGGGGAAAACGGGTTGGTCACATTCAATGCCTCAAAAACCAAACTAGTGATCTTCCACCATTGCCGATCGGACCCACAACTTTCACCAATCGTGATGAACGGATGTTCCCACAGGGAGGCCGCCCCGTGCCTTGAGTCACTCTTTGGGCTGTAAACCCAGCCCAAACCTCAAGTGGAACCAGAACTAACAATCCATCGCTAAGAGGCTTGGAAAATGGTAGGTTCTCTCTATCACTCCAGCAAAGTACTCCGTCTGCTAGTATCTACCTTGACAAAAGCCAGATGGAGTACTGCTTCCATATATAGTCTAGACAGGAGCTACCCAGTCTTCATTTTCTACTATCGACAGAATACAAAAGCGTCTGCGCGTCCTTGTAGGTGATGAATTATTTACTACCCTACAAACCCTTTTATCATAAACTAGACGGCGCAGGCCTCTCGCTGCTCTATCGCTATTTACATGAACAGTGTTGAAATGAACTTCACTCCTTAGTTTTTTTTTTTGTTTTTTTTAAGCTTATCACCCCAAGCAAGGCTGGAGGCCACTAGCACGCAAGGGGTTACAGAAGGTTTGGAGGAAGAGCAGATAGGAGTGGTAAAGGAGAGGATGTGGAGAAAGATAGTGGATCGATCAAGGCAAGGCGGTTACAGAAGATTTGGAGCGAGAGCAGATGGGAATGAAAGGGGAAAGGATGTGGAGAAGGGAAGTGGATAGATCAAGGCAACTGGAGATGTCGATTGACGTTACGCATAATTAGTTGGAGATTGTATTTGTCAGGGAAACAGGAATAAGGAAGGGAGTCCACTAGACTCGCTATGCCACACATATTGTAGCGAACCACCTTCATTCTCTTTGTATTCCGTTGGTGAGATGCAATTCCACTCAAGCAGGTTTTTCCCACTAACCTTGTGGAACTGTCTCCCAATAGTTTTCTTACCCGGTCACTACAATCTTAACATGTTCAAGTCTAGGGTTAGATTCTTCAACACAAATCCGCTTAAGCCGTTCCCCTTGCTCTTGGGATGGGCTACGGCAGGTGTATTTTTCCAAGATAGGCTTCGCACGAATTAATGCCTCTCCAGATTTCAACCTCGATATTTCGTGGGAATTATTCAGCGACACTACGGCCATATCCAGTCATGATGATGATGATGATGATGATGATGATGATGATGATGATGATGATGATGAACACAAGTTGAAGGTTGGAGATTAACCTCTTTGAATCACAGCGCCAGATTTGGAAAAAAATAAGGAATGCGGATATGTATGACGTTTGTCACGCAGACGGATGTGAATCTGCACATGAAGAAGTCTGGAGTGTTAAATTGATTCAAGCACATGGACGTACGTGGACGGGATACGAGGAAGTCTGGTAGTTAATTTGGCTGAAATATTTTTGTTGTCACGAAGGCGACAAGTGTAGAAACACTTGTCAGGCTGAATGAATGTAGAATTTCAGAAAGTCTTGGAAACTTCATTTCAAACATTAAAAGAAAGAAGCATACTTTGTTTTTTAATTTCCAGGAAAAACAAAATGTATCCCTATCGTACGGAGCATTTTTTTTCTTAATATTATTTTTTTTAATTTTTTTATTTTTCTCTTTCAAGATGTGTATGTGTTTTTATAGATAGATTGTTTTAAATGACAAGAGACTGATTTGAATTTACTGAAGGAAAACAAGTTTGTCACAAGTGCGAGGTGAATGAAAAACCTTTGTGAAAAATACTGTATAAACTTGAGAATCAATCAGGCTGATATAACCTGGCTTAAATACTTCAAGTTTAATGTTTATGCTAAACTGCATCGTCTTTTGTCATATCGCTTTTAATAAATAATAAAAATACAACAAAAATAAGAGATTTTTCTCTACTTTTTAAAGCTATGAAACACTCTTGGCAAATATGAAACACTGGAATATTTATTAATAAGTGTTTAAAGAAGTTAATTTTTTGAGAAAACGGCACGTTTTTTTCCAATTACTTTATGATTTGCTTGTTGGTCGTTGAGTCGGAGGTAATTTCTTTCGTTTTTTTTTGGGGGGGGGGTCGGGAGGCGTATTTTCGCAAATTTTCAAACCTCCATTTTCTTCATAAATCTTACGAATACAGACAAATAAATTCCGGTAAGATCTGCATTGATAATTAAAAATAAAAACGAATTGTATAAATTCATCTACTATAGAGTTAAGGAATTTAAGTCGCACGCAGTTATGCGGTTCAACAAACTATAGTTGGTTAACTCATTCCAGAATCACTAGCTGTAACAATTGTCTATCTTTACTTAAGAACTGACCCATGCTAAGATCTAAAACAGATCTAATCTGCATCTAAATCGTTGGTATTTTGTTGAACCGCATATCGGGTAACGTTGCTTAACTCACACCAGAACCGGAATCTAATTATTTTCTACCTTTACGTAAGAAAAGATCTCTGCTAAGATTTTAAACAACTAGTTCTAATCTACGCTATTTACATTATTCGGACTATTGTCCTCATCTTTGTCGCCATGTTTATCACAACATTTCGGCCGGTGTACGCTCCAGCCTTCTTCAGGTGATTGGAATGTCGAACTGAACCCTTTATTTCGCTCATTGGGGTACACTGTTCTAGTTGCACGTGCCATGTCTAATGGATGTCATTTACCAGTTATCTCCTGTTAATTCTCCTCTCCAAGTTCTCCACCGCCTTAACCAGGTATTGATCTCTCACTCTTTGGGGCCTGTCACTGGATCTAACTAACGCCTTTATCCACTGTGCCAAGTGTCCTCAAGGACACATGGCACAAAACCTGGTTATGGTTAAGTCGATGGCTCCACCTACAACTGGAATTATTGATGTCCTCACGTGCCACATTTCTAGATCCTTGTAATTTAATAGTTTTTTGGTGTTTGGGTTTTTTTTGGGGGGGAGGTTGAGTTTTTCAAAGATGCACTACAATCTGAAGAGACTGTTATGTCAATTAGAAAGAACATTCGGTTCTTGTGGTCTTTGATCGTGATGTCTGGATGGCTAGCTTTAAATGTCTGTGTGTATTGTAAAGTTCCATAAAATTGTTACAGGTCCTATCTCTGTAACCGGGTCTGGGTAATGCTCATACCAGTTTCTTGCCGTTTCCTTTCCCTAAAAGTTGCAAATTTTTTCCATTGCAGATATTGGCCCACTCTATCAATACAAGGTTAATATTAATGGGTGCTAACACTATGCAACCCAAAAAAGACAGTCAATTGTTTCTGGATCTTTATCGCTAAATCTGCACTTCAGGTTAAAAGTAATTTTTCAAAATGGGTTCTTGTCAATCTCTAGATAGCAAGCATTGGTCCTGAGCAGCAAGAGTAAAACCTTCGGGTTAGGATTTTAACCTTGCACTACGTAAACAATTATTATTATTATCATCATCATCATCATCATCATCATCATCATCATCATCATCATCATTATTATTATTATTATTATTATTATTATTATTATTATTATTATTATTATTTCCTTTGATTTCTGGCGTTTACACATTACTTTCCGGGTCCCGACCAGGGACCTAAGGTTAGAAATGGCATCATGACACTTTCCACTGACAAAAGAACAAATAAAAAAAAATGACATAGATAAAGCCCTTCGTAAAGTGTTGGCTGTACTTGTCAGAACAATTTTTAGTATCTCTTTGAGGCATGGACTTCCAGGAATCTCTTCAATTAGTCTACTGGAATCTTTTCCAACCAATCCTAGAGCTTCAAATACAAAAGGGATTGTGATGTTCCCATGTGCCACATTTTTGAGATTTCTATTTCAAGGTCCTTGTATTTCAAGGTCCTTGTATTTTGACAGCTTCAAAGATACATTGCAGTCTGCAGGGATTGCCATATCAATAAGGAGGCAGTTTTTTGTTTGTGGTCTTTAATAACAATGTCTGCGCGGTTGACTTTGATTGTTTTGTCAGTGTGTATTGTGTAGTCCCATAGAGTTGTAACAGGTCCTATCTCTGTAACCGGGTCTGGGTGGTGTTCGTACCAGTTTCTTTCAGTTTACTTCCCGTAGAAGTTGCAAATTTTTCCAGTGAAGATATTAGCCCACTCTATCATGTCTGGGTTTATACTCAGTGGGTGCCAATAACGTGCAACCTGATACAAGATGATAAATCCTTTCTGGATATTTATCACAGAATCTGAATTTTAGGCTAACACAATATTTTAGTATATGTGCTTGATAATTCCTAGTTAACAAGCATTGGTCCTGTGCAGCAAGGATAAAACCTTCAGTTTCAGCTTTCAACCCTGCACTAGGTAGTCACTGATGGGTACTGCTTTTGTCTATGTCAGCTTGTTTGGTACGGGCAGAATATTGACCATGAAGCGGTTTATCTTGCCATTGTTTCTGTATCTGGTCGGTTGCATCTGTCTTTGTTTTCTTTTTTAAGTATTTTGCAGCTTCAGCCGGTTTACCGTGCTGTACTTGTATTTCTGCGCCCATTTGAAACTCCATTTTGAATTTGTTGGCTTCCTTTATTACGGAGTAAAGACGCTTACTACTTTCATGTTTCTTGACACATATCATCATCCAGTCTTCTGTAGTTTCCAAGTATCTTTGGAGGCCAATTGTTGTAGTTTTGTAGGACAGTTCTAGTTGAACTAATCCTCTGTCTCCTTCGAATCTGGGCACATACAGGCGATCAACATCAGCTTTGGGATGATGCATGCGGTAGCAAGTGAGAAGCTTTCTCGTTTTGGCGTCCATTCGCTTAATTTCAGCTATGATCCAGTTAAGGACGTTAAAGCTGTATTGCACCACAGGAACAGCCAAGGTGTTTATGGCTGATATTCTGTTTTTTTAGTTTAGCTTGCCATTGTATATGTATCTGTTCGGTTGCATTTGTCTTTGCTTTCTTCTTTAAGTATTATTCATCTGTCTTAAAGCGAACATTAATAATAAATTTATCTAAGTCTGCAGGTAAATATCTATTTAGTTTATACTTGAGTCTATTTTCTTTATTGCTACAAACGCTATGATTAGTGAATCCATGTCTACGAGTAGACATTTCTGTTTTTTAAACAGTACAGCTAACGTATACCTTGTTGATGTGCGGCTGGTGTAACTGATAACGGCTCGTTTTGCTCAACTATTTTATCCATATGTGAGGAGAGGTGTGTTCATACTTTTTCCGAGATTAATAGTTTGAAGTGAATGTAACAACCGCAGCTCGAATTGGAACTAGGTCTGCCGATTCCATTTTTCGTGTTGATAACATTTATAACAAAGGAACATTTCACGCACGGCTACATATGTTTATTAATTTAGAAAATTAATTTATTATTTACTAAAACCTACTTGCACGAACCATTAATATGACTGGCAAACATCGCATCCAATATACATAAAATGTAGTCGATGTGCTTATCAGGTGATTGCTCTAAGTAATTATATTCTGTGATATATTATAGTTTAAATATCCGTTTCGAAATCTGGACTATAAATCTACATTTGAATTTCATTTACTTCTGAAGGTGGTAGCAAATAAAACATTAACAAAAAATAAAATAAAATGAATTTCATTAAGATGGTCCATTATTTTATTTATGGCAACTTCTAACATTGAACATTTCTCTGTCTCCTTTTATGAAGCGCCGTTGGCACCTCAATGGTGATGATTTACATTATAAATAATTTTATCAGCTGAATATAATTGTTTTGGTTGTGGAACCATTACAAGATGGTTTCCTTCAACAATAACACAAATATCCTTAGGCTGTGCGGATTTCTTCACTAATGTGTAATCGTATTATACTGTTGAAATTTATCGCAGCATTGTCATTATTATTCATCTTTCATTCGTCTTTCTTTCATCTTATTTCTTTTGCTTGTTTAAACCTAGTAGTAGTAATAAGACGTAATAGTCTTAAGTTGTCTGAATTTGTTAGACGAAGCATTGTCATTATTATTCATTTTTCACTCGTCTTTCTTTCATCTTATTTCTATTGCTTGTTTACACCTAGTAGTAGTAATAAGAAGTAATAGTCTTAAGTTGTCTGAATTTCTAGGTTGAAGCATTGTCATTATTATTCATTTTTCACTCGTCTTTCTTTCCTCTTATTTCTATTGCTTGTTTACACCTAGTAGTAGTAATAAGACGTAATAGTCTTAAGTTGTCTGAATTTCTTAGATGAAGCATTGTCATTATTATTCATTTTTCACTCGTCTTTCTTTCCTCTTATTTCTATTGCTTGTTTACACCTAGTAGTAGTAATAAGAAGTAATAGTCTTAAGTTGTCTGAATTTCTAGGTTGAAGCATTGTCATTATTATTCATTTTTCACTCGTCTTTCTTTCATCTTATTTCTATTGCTTGTTTACACCTAGTAGTAGTAATAAGACGTAATAGTCTTAAGTTGTCTGAATTTGTTAGACGAAGCATTGTCATTATTATTCATTTTTCACTCGTCTTTCTTTCATCTTATTTCTATTGCTTGTTTACACCTAGTAGTAGTAATAAGAAGTAATAGTCTTAAGTTGTCTGAATTTCTAGGTTGAAGCATTGTCATTATTATTCATTTTTCACTCGTCTTTCTTTCATCTTATTTCTATTGCTTGTTTACACCTAGTAGTAGAAATAAGACGTAATAGTCTTAAGTTGTCTGAATTTCTTAGATGAAGCATTGTCATTATTATTCATTTTTCACTCGTCTTTCTTTCATCTTATTTCTATTGCTTGTTTACACCTAGTAGTAGTAGTAAGACGTAATAGTCTTAAGTTGTCTGAATTTGTTAGACGAAGCATTGTCATTATTATTCATTTTTCACTCGTCTTTCTTTCATCTTATTTCTATTGCTTGTTTACACCTAGTAGTAGTAATAAGAAGTAATAGTCTTAAGTTGTCTGAATTTCTAGGTTGAAGCATTGTCATTATTATTCATTTTTCACTCGTCTTTCTTTCATCTTATTTCTATTGCTTGTTTACACCTAGTAGTAGAATTAAGACGTAATAGTCTTAAGTTGTCTGAATTTCTTAGATGAAGCATTGTCATTATTATTCATTTTTCACTCGTCTTTCTTTCATCTTATTTCTATTGCTTGTTTACACCTAGTAGTAGTAATAAGACGTAATAGTCTTAAGTTGTCTGAATTTCTTAGACGAAGCATTGTCATTATTATTCATTTTTCACTCGTCTTTCTTTCATCTTATTTCTATTACTTGTTTACACCTAGTAGTAGTAATAAGACGTAATAGTCTTAAGTTGTCTGAATTTCTTAGACGAAGCATTGTCATTATTATTCATTTTTCACTCGTCTTTCTTTCATCTTATTTCTATTGCTTGTTTACACCTAGTAGTAGTAATAAGACGTAATAGTCTTAAGTTGTCTGAATTTCTTAGACGAAGCATTGTCATTATTATTCATTTTTCACTCGTCTTTCTTTCATCTTATTTCTATTGCTTGTTTACACCTAGTAGTAGTAATAAGACGTAATAGTCTTAAGTTGTCTGAATTTCTCAGATGAAGCATTGTCATTATTATTCATTTTTCACTCGTCTTTCTTTCATCTTATTTCTATTGCTTGTTTACACATAGTAGTAGTAATAAGACGTAATAGTCTTAAGTTGTCTGAATTTCTTAGAATAAGCATTGTCATTATTATTCATTTTTCACTCGTCTTTCTTTCATCTTATTTCTATTGCTTGTTTACACCTAGTAGTAGTAATAAGACGTAATAGTCTTAAGTTGTCTGAATTTCTCAGATGAAGCATTGTCATTATTATTCATTTTTCACTCGTCTTTCTTTCATCTTATTTCTATTGCTTGTTTACACCTAGTAGAAGTAATAAGACGTAATAGTATTAGGTTTTCTGAATTTCTCAGATGAAGCATTGTCATTATTATTCATTTTTCACTCGTCTTTCTTTCATCTTATTTCTATTGCTTGTTTACACCTAGTAGTAGTAATAAGACGTAATAGTCTTAAGTTGTCTGAATTTCTTAGATGAAGCATTGTCATTATTATTCATTTTTCACTCGTCTTTCTTTCATCTTATTTCTATTGCTTGTTTACACCTAGTAGTAGTAATAAGACGTAATAGTCTTAAGTTGTCTGAATTTCTCAGATGAAGCATTGTCATTATTATTCATTTTTCACTCGTCTTTCTTTCATCTTATTTCTATTGCTTGTTTACACCTAGTAGTAGTAATAAGACGTAATAGTCTTAAGTTGTCTGAATTTCTCAGATGAAGCATTGTCATTATTATTCATTTTTCACTCGTCTTTCTTTCATCTTGTTTCTATTGCTTGTTTACACCTAGTAGTAGTAATAAGACGTAATAGTCTTAAGTTGTCTGAATTTCGGAGATGAAGCATTGTCATTATTATTCATTTTTCACTCGTCTATCTTTCATCTTATTTCTATTACTTGTTTACACCTAGTAGTATTAATAAGACGTAATAGTCTTAAGTTGTCTGAATTTCTTAGATGAAGCATTGTCATTATTATTCATTTTTCACTCGTCTTTCTTTCATCTTATTTCTATTGCTTGTTTACACCTAGTAGTAGTAATAAGACGTAATAGTCTTAAGTTGTCTGAATTTCTTAGATGAAGCATTGTCATTATTATTCATTTTTCACTCGTCTTTCTTTCATCTTATTTCTATTGCTTGTTTACACCTAGTAGTAGTAATAAGACGTAATAGTCTTAATTTGTCTGAATTTCTTAGATGAAGCATTGTCATTATTATTCATTTTTCACTCGTCTTTCTTTCATCTTATTTCTATTACTTGTTTACACCTAGTAGTAGTAATAAGACGTAATAATCTTAAGTTGTCTGAATTTCTTAGACGAAGCATTGTCATTATTATTCATTTTTCGCTCGTCTTTCTTTCATTTATTTCTATTGCTTCTTTACACCTAGTAGGAGTAATAAGACGTAATAGTCTTAAGTTGTCTGAATTTCTTCGATAAAGCATTGTCATTATTATTCATTTTTCACTCGTCTTTCTTTCATCTTATTTCTATTGCTTGTTTACACCTAGTAGTAGTAATAAGACGTAATAGTCTTAAGTTGTCTGAATTTCTTAGATGAAGCATTGTCATTATTATTCATTTTTCACTCGTCTTTCTTTCATCTTATTTCTATTGCTTCTTTACGCCTAGTAGTAGTAATAAGACGTAATAGTATTAAGTTGTCTGAATTTCTTAGACGAAGCATTGTCATTATTATTCATTTTTCACTCGTCTTTCTTTCATCTTATTTCTATTACTTGTTTACACCTAGTAGTAGTAATAAGACGTAATAGTCTTAAGTTGTCTGAATTTCTTAGACGAAGCATTGTCATTATTATTCATTTTTCACTCGTCTTTCTTTCATCTTATTTCTATTGCTTGTTTACACCTAGTAGTAGTAATAAGACGTAATAGTCTTAAGTTGTCTGATTTTCTTAGACGAAGCATTGTCATTATTATTCATTTTTCACTCGTCTTTCTTTCATCTTATTTCTATTACTTGTTTACACCTAGTAGTAGTAATAAGACGTAATAGTCTTAAGTTGTCTGAATTTCTTAGACGAAGCATTGTCATTATTATTCATTTTTCACTCGTCTTTCTTTCATCTTATTTCTATTGCTTGTTTACACCTAGTAGAAGTAATAACCCGTAATAGTATTAAGTTTTCTGAATTTCTCAGATGAAGCATTGTCATTATTATTCATTTTTCACTCGTCTTTCTTTCATCTTATTTCTATTGCTTGTTTACACCTAGTAGTAGTAATAAGACGTAATAGTCTTAAGTTGTCTGAATTTCGGAGATGAAGCATTGTCATTATTATTCATTTTTCACTGGTCTTTCTTTCATCTTATTTCTATTGCTTGTTTACACCTAGTAGTAGTAATAAGACGTAATAGTCTTAAGTTGTCTGAATTTCTCAGATGAAGCATTGTCATTATTATTCATTTTTCACTCGTCTTTCTTTCATCTTATTTCTATTGCTTGTTTACACCTAGTAGTAGTAATAAGACGTAATAGTCTTAAGTTGTCTGAATTTCTCAGATGAAGCATTGTCATTATTATTCATTTTTCACTCGTCTTTCTTTCATCTTATTTCTATTGCTTGTTTACACATAGTAGTAGTAATAAGACGTAATAGTCTTAAGTTGTCTGAATTTCTTAGATGAAGCATTGTCATTATTATTCATTTTTCACTCGTCTTTCTTTCATCTTATTTCTATTGCTTGTTTACACCTAGTAGTAGTAATAAGACGTAATAGTCTTAAGTTGTCTGAATTTCTCAGATGAAGCATTGTCATTATTATTCATTTTTCACTCGTCTTTCTTTCATCTTATTTCTATTGCTTGTTTACACCTAGTAGTAGTAATAAGACGTAATAGTCTTAAGTTGTCTGAATTTCTCAGACGAAGCATTGTCATTATTATTCATTTTTCACTCGTCTTTATTTCATCTTATTTCTATTACTTGTTTACACCTAGTAGTAGTAATAAGACGTAATAGTCTTAAGTTGTCTGAATTTCTCAGATGAAGCAATGTCATTATTATTCATTTTTCACTCGTCTTTCTTTCATCTTATTTCTATTGCTTGTTTACACCTAGTAGTAGTAATAAGACGTAATAGTCTTAGGTTGTCTGAATTTCTCAGATGAAGCATTGTCATTATTATTCATTTTTCACTCGTCTTTCTTTCATCTTATTTCTATTGCTTGTTTACACAGTAGTAGTAATAAGACGTAATAGTCTTAAGTTGTCTGAATTTCTTAGACGAAGCATTGTCATTATTATTCATTTTTCACACGTCTTTCTTTCATCTTATTTCTATTGCTTGTTTACACCTAGTAGTAGTAATAAGACGAAATAGTCTTAAGTTGTCAGAATTTCTCAGATGAAGCATTGTCATTATTATTCATTTTTCACTCGTCTATCTTTCATCTTATTTCTATTACTTGTTTACACCTAGTAGTATTAATAAGACGTAATAGTCTTAAGTTGTCTGAATTTCTTAGATGAAGCATTGTCATTATTATTCATTTTTCACTCGTCTTTCTTTCATCTTATTTCTATTGCTTGTTTACACCTAGTAGTAGTAATAAGACGTAATAGTCTTAAGTTGTCTGAATTTCTTAGATGAAGCATTGTCATTATTATTCATTTTTCACTCGTCTTTCTTTCATCTTATTTCTATTGCTTGTTTACACCTAGTAGTAGTAATAAGACGTAATAGTCTTAATTTGTCTGAATTTCTTAGATGAAGCATTGTCATTATTATTCATTTTTCACTCGTCTTTCTTTCATCTTATTTCTATTACTTGTTTACACCTAGTAGTAGTAATAAGACGTAATAATCTTAAGTTGTCTGAATTTCTTAGATGAAGCATTGTCATTATTATTCATTTTTCACTCGTCTTTCTTTCATCTTATTTCTATTGCTTCTTTACGCCTAGTAGTAGTAATAAGACGTAATAGTATTAAGTTGTCTGAATTTCTTAGACGAAGCATTGTCATTATTATTCATTTTTCACTCGTCTTTCTTTCATCTTATTTCTATTACTTGTTTACACCTAGTAGTAGTAATAAGACGTAATAGTCTTAAGTTGTCTGAATTTCTTAGAAGAAGCATTGTCATTATTATTCATTTTTCACTCGTCTTTCTTTCATCTTATTTCTATTGCTTGTTTACACCTAGTAGTAGTAATAAGACGTAATAGTCTTAAGTTGTCTGATTTTCTTAGACGAAGCATTGTCATTATTATTCATTTTTCACTCGTCTTTCTTTCATCTTATTTCTATTACTTGTTTACACCTAGTAGTAGTAATAAGACGTAATAGTCTTAAGTTGTCTGAATTTCTTAGACGAAGCATTGTCATTATTATTCATTTTTCACTCGTCTTTCTTTCATCTTATTTCTATTGCTTGTTTACACCTAGTAGTAGTAATAAGACGTAATAGTCTTAAGTTGTCTGAATTTCTCAGATGAAGCATTGTCATTATTATTCATTTTTCACTCGTCTTTCTTTCATCTTGTTTCTATTGCTTGTTTACACCTAGTAGTAGTAATAAGACGTAATAGTCTTAAGTTGTCTGAATTTCTTAGATGAAGCATTGTCATTATTATTCATTTTTCACTCGTCTTTCTTTCATCTTATTTCTATTGCTTGTTTACACCTAGTAGTAGTAATAAGACGTAATAGTCTTAAGTTGTCTGAATTTCTTAGACGAAGCATTGTCATTATTATTCATTTTTCACTCGTCTTTATTTCATCTTATTTCTATTACTTGTTTACACCTAGTAGTAGTAATAAGACGTAATAGACTTAAGTTGTCTGAATTTCTCAGATGAAGCAATGTCATTATTATTCATTTTTCACTCGTCTTTCTTTCATCTTATTTCTATTGCTTGTTTACACCTAGTAGTAGTAATAAGACGTAATAGTCTTAGGTTGTCTGAATTTCTCAGATGAAGCATTGTCATTATTATTCATTTTTCACTCGTCTTTCTTTCATCTTATTTCTATTGCTTGTTTACACCTAGTAGTAGTAATAAGACGTAATAGTCTTAAGTTGTCTGAATTTCTTAGACGAAGCATTGTCATTATTATTCATTTTTCACACGTCTTTCTTTCATCTTATTTCTATTGCTTGTTTACACCTAGTAGTAGTAATAAGACGAAATAGTCTTAAGTTGTCAGAATTTCTCAGATGAAGCATTGTCATTATTATTCATTTTTCACTCGTCTATCTTTCATCTTATTTCTATTACTTGTTTACACCTAGTAGTATTAATAAGACGTAATAGTCTTAAGTTGTCTGAATTTCTTAGATGAAGCATTGTCATTATTATTCATTTTTCACTCGTCTTTCTTTCATCTTATTTCTATTGTTTGTTTACACCTAGTAGTAGTAATAAGACGTAATAGTCTTAAGTTGTCTGAATTTCTTAGATGAAGCATTGTCATTATTATTCATTTTTCACTCGTCTTTCTTTCATCTTATTTCTATTGCTTGTTTACACCTAGTAGTAGTAATAAGACGTAATAGTCTTAATTTGTCTGAATTTCTTAGATGAAGCATTGTCATTATTATTCATTTTTCACTCGTCTTTCTTTCATCTTATTTCTATTACTTGTTTACACCTAGTAGTAGTAATAAGACGTAATAATCTTAAGTTGTCTGAATTTCTTAGATGAAGCATTGTCATTATTATTCATTTTTCACTCGTCTTTCTTTCATCTTATTTCTATTGCTTCTTTACGCCTAGTAGTAGTAATGAGACGTAATAGTATTAAGTTGTCTGAATTTCTTAGACGAAGCATTGTCATTATTATTCATTTTTCACTCGTCTTTCTTTCATCTTATTTCTATTACTTGTTTACACCTAGTAGTAGTAATAAGACGTAATAGTCTTAAGTTGTCTGAATTTCTTAGAAGAAGCATTGTCATTATTATTCATTTTTCACTCGTCTTTCTTTCATCTTATTTCTATTGCTTGTTTACACCTAGTAGTAGTAATAAGACGTAATAGTCTTAAGTTGTCTGATTTTCTTAGACGAAGCATTGTCATTATTATTCATTTTTCACTCGTCTTTCTTTCATCTTATTTCTATTACTTGTTTACACCTAGTAGTAGTAATAAGACGTAATAGTCTTAAGTTGTCTGAATTTCTTAGACGAAGCATTGTCATTATTATTCATTTTTCACTCGTCTTTCTTTCATCTTATTTCTATTGCTTGTTTACACCTAGTAGAAGTAATAAGCCGTAATAGTATTAAGTTTTCTGAATTTCTCAGATGAAGCATTGTCATTATTATTCATTTTTCACTCGTCTATCTTTCATCTTATTTCTATTACTTGTTTACACCTAGTAGTATTAATAAGACGTAATAGTCTTAAGTTGTCTGAATTTCTTAGATGAAGCATTGTCATTATTATTCATTTTTCACTCGTCTTTCTTTCATCTTATTTCTATTGCTTGTTTACACCTAGTAGTAGTAATAAGACGTAATAGTCTTAAGTTGTCTGAATTTCTTAGATGAAGCATTGTCATTATTATTCATTTTTCACTCGTCTTTCTTTCATCTTATTTCTATTGCTTGTTTACACCTAGTAGTAGTAATAAGACGTAATAGTCTTAATTTGTCTGAATTTCTTAGATGAAGCATTGTCATTATTATTCATTTTTCACTCGTCTTTCTTTCATCTTATTTCTATTACTTGTTTACACCTAGTAGTAGTAATAAGACGTAATAATCTTAAGTTGTCTGAATTTCTTAGACGAAGCATTGTCATTATTATTCATTTTTCACTCGTCTTTCTTTCATTTATTTCTATTGCTTCTTTACACCTAGTAGGAGTAATAAGACGTAATAGTCTTAAGTTGTCTGAATTTCTTCGATGAAGCATTGTCATTATTATTCATTTTTCACTCGTCTTTCTTTCATCTTATTTCTATTGCTTGTTTACACCTAGTAGTAGTAATAAGACGTAATAGTCTTAAGTTGTCTGAATTTCTTAGATGAAGCATTGTCATTATTATTCATTTTTCACTCGTCTTTCTTTCATCTTATTTCTATTGCTTCTTTACGCCTAGTAGTAGTAATAAGACGTAATAGTATTAAGTTGTCTGAATTTCTTAGACGAAGCATTGTCATTATTATTCATTTTTCACTCGTCTTTCTTTCATCTTATTTCTATTACTTGTTTACACCTAGTAGTAGTAATAAGACGTAATAGTCTTAAGTTGTCTGAATTTCTTAGACGAAGCATTGTCATTATTATTCATTTTTGACTCGTCTTTCTTTCATCTTATTTCTATTGCTTGTTTACACCTAGTAGTAGTAATAAGACGTAATAGTCTTAAGTTTTCTGATTTTCTTAGACGAAGCATTGTCATTATTATTCATTTTTCACTCGTCTTTCTTTCATCTTATTTCTATTACTTGTTTACACCTAGTAGTAGTAATAAGACGTAATAGTCTTAAGTTATCTGAATTTCTTAGACGAAGCATTGTCATTATTATTCATTTTTCACTCGTCTTTCTTTCATCTTATTTCTATTGCTTGTTTACACCTAGTAGAAGTAATAACCCGTAATAGTATTAAGTTTTCTGAATTTCTCAGATGAAGCATTGTCATTATTATTCATTTTTCACTCGTCTTTCTTTCATCTTATTTCTATTGCTTGTTTACACCTAGTAGTAGTAATAAGACGTAATAGTCTTAAGTTGTCTGAATTTCTTAGATGAAGCATTGTCATTATTATTCATTTTTCACTGGTCTTTCTTTCATCTTATTTCTATTGCTTGTTTACACCTAGTAGTAGTAATAAGACGTAATAGTCTTAAGTTGTCTGAATTTCTCAGATGAAGCATTGTCATTATTATTCATTTTTCACTCGTCTTTCTTTCATCTTATTTCTATTGCTTGTTTACACCTAGTAGTAGTAATAAGACGTAATAGTCTTAAGTTGTCTGAATTTCTCAGATGAAGCATTGTCATTATTATTCATTTTTCACTCGTCTTTCTTTCATCTTATTTCTATTGCTTGTTTACACATAGTAGTAGTAATAAGACGTAATAGTCTTAAGTTGTCTGAATTTCTTAGATGAAGCATTGTCATTATTATTCATTTTTCACTCGTCTTTCTTTCATCTTATTTCTATTGCTTGTTTAAACCTAGTAGTAGTAATAAGACGTAATAGTCTTAATTTGTCTGAATTTCTTAGATGAAGCATTGTCATTATTATTCATTTTTCACTCGTCTTTCTTTCATCTTATTTCTATTACTTGTTTACACCTAGTAGTAGTAATAAGACGTAATAATCTTAAGTTGTCTGAATTTCTTAGATGAAGCATTGTCATTATTATTCATTTTTCACTCGTCTTTCTTTCATCTTATTTCTATTGCTTCTTTACGCCTAGTAGTAGTAATAAGACGTAATAGTATTAAGTTGTCTGAATTTCTTAGACGAAGCATTGTCATTATTATTCATTTTTCACTCGTCTTTCTTTCATCTTATTTCTATTACTTGTTTACACCTAGTAGTAGTAATAAGACGTAATAGTCTTAAGTTGTCTGAATTTCTTAGAAGAAGCATTGTCATTATTATTCATTTTTCACTCGTCTTTCTTTCATCTTATTTCTATTGCTTGTTTACGCCTAGTAGTAGTAATAAGACGTAATAGTCTTAAGTTGTCTGATTTTCTTAGACGAAGCATTGTCATTATTATTCATTTTTCACTCGTCTTTCTTTCATCTTATTTCTATTACTTGTTTACACCTAGTAGTAGTAATAAGACGTAATAGTCTTAAGTTGTCTGAATTTCTTAGACGAAGCATTGTCATTATTATTCATTTTTCACTCGTCTTTCTTTCATCTTATTTCTATTGCTTGTTTACACCTAGTAGTAGTAATAAGACGTAATAGTCTTAAGTTGTCTGAATTTCTCAGATGAAGCATTGTCATTATTATTCATTTTTCACTCGTCTTTCTTTCATCTTGTTTCTATTGCTTGTTTACACCTAGTAGTAGTAATAAGACGTAATAGTCTTAAGTTGTCTGAATTTCTTAGATGAAGCATTGTCATTATTATTCATTTTTCACTCGTCTTTCTTTCATCTTATTTCTATTGCTTGTTTACACCTAGTAGTAGTAATAAGACGTAATAGTCTTAAGTTGTCTGAATTTCTTAGACGAAGCATTGTCATTATTATTCATTTTTCACTCGTCTTTATTTCATCTTATTTCTATTACTTGTTTACACCTAGTAGTAGTAATAAGACGTAATAGTCTTAAGTTGTCTGAATTTCTCAGATGAAGCAATGTCATTATTATTCATTTTTCACTCGTCTTTCTTTCATCTTATTTCTATTGCTTGTTTACACCTAGTAGTAGTAATAAGACGTAATAGTCTTAGGTTGTCTGAATTTCTCAGATGAAGCATTGTCATTATTATTCATTTTTCACTCGTCTTTCTTTCATCTTATTTCTATTGCTTGTTTACACAGTAGTAGTAATAAGACGTAATAGTCTTAAGTTGTCTGAATTTCTCAGATGAAGCATTGTCATTATTATTCATTTTTCACTCGTCTTTCTTTCATCTTATTTCTATTGCTTGTTTACACCTAGTAGTAGTAATAAGACGTAATAGTCTTAAGTTGTCTGAATTTCTCAGATGAAGCATTGTCATTATTATTCATTTTTCACTCGTCTTTCTTTCATCTTATTTCTATTGCTTGTTTACACATAGTAGTAGTAATAAGACGTAATAGTCTTAAGTTGTCTGAATTTCTTAGATGAAGCATTGTCATTATTATTCATTTTTCACTCGTCTTTCTTTCATCTTATTTCTATTGCTTGTTTAAACCTAGTAGTAGTAATAAGACGTAATAGTCTTAATTTGTCTGAATTTCTTAGATGAAGCATTGTCATTATTATTCATTTTTCACTCGTCTTTCTTTCATCTTATTTCTATTACTTGTTTACACCTAGTAGTAGTAATAAGACGTAATAATCTTAAGTTGTCTGAATTTCTTAGATGAAGCATTGTCATTATTATTCATTTTTCACTCGTCTTTCTTTCATCTTATTTCTATTGCTTCTTTACGCCTAGTAGTAGTAATAAGACGTAATAGTATTAAGTTGTCTGAATTTCTTAGACGAAGCATTGTCATTATTATTCATTTTTCACTCGTCTTTCTTTCATCTTATTTCTATTACTTGTTTACACCTAGTAGTAGTAATAAGACGTAATAGTCTTAAGTTGTCTGAATTTCTTAGAAGAAGCATTGTCATTATTATTCATTTTTCACTCGTCTTTCTTTCATCTTATTTCTATTGCTTGTTTACGCCTAGTAGTAGTAATAAGACGTAATAGTCTTAAGTTGTCTGATTTTCTTAGACGAAGCATTGTCATTATTATTCATTTTTCACTCGTCTTTCTTTCATCTTATTTCTATTACTTGTTTACACCTAGTAGTAGTAATAAGACGTAATAGTCTTAAGTTGTCTGAATTTCTTAGACGAAGCATTGTCATTATTATTCATTTTTCACTCGTCTTTCTTTCATCTTATTTCTATTGCTTGTTTACACCTAGTAGTAGTAATAAGACGTAATAGTCTTAAGTTGTCTGAATTTCTCAGATGAAGCATTGTCATTATTATTCATTTTTCACTCGTCTTTCTTTCATCTTGTTTCTATTGCTTGTTTACACCTAGTAGTAGTAATAAGACGTAATAGTCTTAAGTTGTCTGAATTTCTTAGATGAAGCATTGTCATTATTATTCATTTTTCACTCGTCTTTCTTTCATCTTATTTCTATTGCTTGTTTACACCTAGTAGTAGTAATAAGACGTAATAGTCTTAAGTTGTCTGAATTTCTTAGACGAAGCATTGTCATTATTATTCATTTTTCACTCGTCTTTATTTCATCTTATTTCTATTACTTGTTTACACCTAGTAGTAGTAATAAGACGTAATAGTCTTAAGTTGTCTGAATTTCTCAGATGAAGCAATGTCATTATTATTCATTTTTCACTCGTCTTTCTTTCATCTTATTTCTATTGCTTGTTTACACCTAGTAGTAGTAATAAGACGTAATAGTCTTAGGTTGTCTGAATTTCTCAGATGAAGCATTGTCATTATTATTCATTTTTCACTCGTCTTTCTTTCATCTTATTTCTATTGCTTGTTTACACAGTAGTAGTAATAAGACGTAATAGTCTTAAGTTGTCTGAATTTCTCAGATGAAGCATTGTCATTATTATTCATTTTTCACTCGTCTTTCTTTCATCTTATTTCTATTGCTTGTTTACACCTAGTAGTAGTAATAAGACGTAATAGTCTTAATTTGTCTGAATTTCTTAGATGAAGCATTGTCATTATTATTCATTTTTCACTCGTCTTTCTTTCATCTTATTTCTATTGCTTGTTTACACCTAGTAGAAGTAATAAGCCGTAATAGTATTAAGTTTTCTGAATTTCTCAGATGAAGCATTGTCATTATTATTCATTTTTCACTCGTCTTTCTTTCATCTTATTTCTATTGCTTGTTTACACCTAGTAGTAGTAATAAGACGTAATAGTCTTAAGTTGTCTGAATTTCTTAGATGAAGCATTGTCATTATTATTCATTTTTCACTCGTCTTTCTTTCATCTTATTTCTATTGCTTGTTTACACCTAGTAGAAGTAATAAGCCGTAATAGTATTAAGTTTTCTGAATTTCTCAGATGAAGCATTGTCATTATTATTCATTTTTCACTCGTCTTTCTTTCATCTTATTTCTATTGCTTGTTTACACCTAGTAGTAGTAATAAGACGTAATAGTCTTAAGTTGTCTGAATTTCTTAGATGAAGCATTGTCATTATTATTCATTTTTCACTCGTCTTTCTTTCATCTTATTTCTATTGCTTGTTTACACCTAGTAGTAGTAATAAGACGTAATAGTCTTAAGTTGTCTGAATTTCTCAGATGAAGCATTGTCATTATTATTCATTTTTCACTCGTCTTTCTTTCATCTTATTTCTATTGCTTGTTTACACCTAGTAGTAGTAATAAGACGTAATAGTCTTAAGTTGTCTGAATTTCTTAGATGAAGCATTGTCATTATTATTCATTTTTCACTCGTCTTTCTTTCATCTTATTTATATTGCTTGTTTACACCTAGTAGTAGTAATAAGACGTAATAGTCTTAAGTTGTCTGAATTTCTTAGACGAAGCATTGTCATTATTATTCATTTTTCACACGACTTTCTTTCATCTTATTTCTATTGCTTGTTTACACCTAGTAGTAGTAATAAGACGTAATAGTCTTAAGTTGTCTGAATTTCTTAGACGAAGCATTGTCATTATTATTCATTTTTCACTCGTCTTTCTTTCATTTATTTCTATTGCTTCTTTACACCTAGTAGTAGTAATAAGACGTAATAGTCTTAAGTTGTCTGAATTTCTTCGATGAAGCATTGTCATTATTATTCATTTTTCACTCGTCTTTCTTTCATCTTATTTCTATTGCTTGTTTACACCTAGTAGTAGTAATAAGACGTAATAGTCTTAAGTTGTCTGAATTTCTTAGATGAAGCATTGTCATTATTATTCATTTTTCACTCGTCTTTCTTTCATCTTATTTCTATTGCTTCTTTACGCCTAGTAGTAGTAATAAGACGTAATAGTATTAATTTGTCTGAATTTCTTAGACGAAGCATTGTCATTATTATTCATTTTTCACTCGTCTTTCTTTCATCTTATTTCTATTACTTGTTTACACCTAGTAGTAGTAATAAGACGTAATAGTCTTAAGTTGTCTGAATTTCTTAGACGAAGCATTGTCATTATTATTCATTTTTCACTCGTCTTTCTTTCATCTTATTTCTATTGCTTGTTTACACCTAGTAGAAGTAATAAGCCGTAATAGTATTAAGTTTTCTGAATTTCTCAGATGAAGCATTGTCATTATTATTCATTTTTCACTCGTCTTTCTTTCATCTTATTTCTATTGCTTGTTTACACCTAGTAGTAGTAATAAGACGTAATAGTCTTAAGTTGTCTGAATTTCTTAGATGAAGCATTGTCATTATTATTCATTTTTCACTCGTCTTTCTTTCATCTTATTTCTATTGCTTGTTTACACCTAGTAGTAATAAGACGTAATAGTCTTAAGTTGTCTGAATTTCTCAGATGAAGCATTGTCATTATTATTCATTTTTCACTCGTCTTTCTTTCATCTTATTTCTATTGCATGTTTACACCTAGTAGTAGTAATAAGACGTAATAGTCTTAAGTTGTCTGAATTTCTCAGAGGAAGCATTGTCATTATTATTCATTTTTCACTCGTCTTTCTTTCATCTTATTTCTATTACTTGTTTACACCTAGTAGTAGTAATAAGACGTAATAGTCTTAAGTTGTCTGAATTTCTTAGACGAAGCATTGTCATTATTATTCATTTTTCACTCGTCTTTCTTTCATCTTATTTCTATTGCTTGTTTACACCTAGTAGAAGTAATAAGCCGTAATAGTCTTAAGTTTTCTGAATTTCTCAGATGAAGCATTGTCATTATTATTCATTTTTCACTCGTCTTTCTTTCATCTTATTTCTATTGCTTGTTTACACCTAGTAGTAGTAATAAGACGTAATAGTCTTAAGTTGTCTGAATTTCTTAGATGAAGCATTGTCATTATTATTCATTTTTCACTCGTCTTTCTTTCATCTTATTTCTATTGCTTGTTTACACCTAGTAGTAGTAATAAGACGTAATAGTCTTAAGTTGTCTGAATTTCTCAGATGAAGCATTGTCATTATTATTCATTTTTCACACGACTTTCTTTCATCTTATTTCTATTGCTTGTTTACACCTAGTAGTAGTAATAAGACGTAATAATCTTAAGTTGTCTGAATTTCTTAGACGAAGCATTGTCATTATTATTCATTTTTCACTCGTCTTTCTTTCATTTATTTCTATTGCTTCTTTACACCTAGTAGTAGTAATAAGACGTAATAGTCTTAAGTTGTCTGAATTTCTTCGATGAAGCATTGTCATTATTATTCATTTTTCACTCGTCTTTCTTTCATCTTATTTCTATTGCTTGTTTACACCTAGTAGTAGTAATAAGACGTAATAGTCTTAAGTTGTCTGAATTTCTTAGATGAAGCATTGTCATTATTATTCATTTTTCACTCGTCTGTCTTTCATCTTATTTCTATTGCTTCTTTACGCCTAGTAGTAGTAATAAGACGTAATAGTATTAAGTTGTCTGAATTTCTTAGACGAAGCATTGTCATTATTATTCATTTTTCACTCGTCTTTCTTTCATCTTATTTCTATTACTTGTTTACACCTAGTAGTAGTAATAAGACGTAATAGTCTTAAGTTGTCTGAATTTCTTAGACGAAGCATTGTCATTATTATTCATTTTTCACTCGTCTTTCTTTCATCTTATTTCTATTGCTTGTTTACACCTAGTAGTAGTAATAAGACGTAATAGTCTTAAGTTGTCTGATTTTCTTAGACGAAGCATTGTCATTATTATTCATTTTTCACTCGTCTTTCTTTCATCTCATTTCAATTGCTTGTTTACACCTAGTAGTAGTAATAAGACGTAATAGTCTTAAGTTGTCTGAATTTCTTAGATGAAGCATTGTCATTATTATTCATTTTTCACTCGTCTTTCTTTCATCTTATTTCTATTGCTTGTTTACACCTAGTAGTAGTAATAAGACGTAATAGTCTTAAGTTGTCTGAATTTCTCAGATGAAGCATTGTCATTATTATTCATTTTTCACTCGTCTTTCTTTCATCTTATTTCTATTGCTTGTTTACACCTAGTAGTAGTAATAAGACGTAATAGTCTTAAGTTGTCAGAATTTCTCAGATGAAGCATTGTCATTATTATTCATTTTTCACTCGTCTATCTTTCATCTTATTTCTATTACTTGTTTACACCTAGTAGTATTAATAAGACGTAATAGTCTTAAGTTGTCTGAATTTCTTAGATGAAGCATTGTCATTATTATTCATTTTTCACTCGTCTTTCTTTCATCTTATTTCTATTGCTTGTTTACACCTAGTAGTAGTAATAAGACGTAATAGTCTTAAGTTGTCTGAATTTCTTAGATGAAGCATTGTCATTATTATTCATTTTTCACTCGTCTTTCTTTCATCTTATTTCTATTGCTTGTTTACACCTAGTAGTAGTAATAAGACGTAATAGTCTTAATTTGTCTGAATTTCTTCGATGAAGCATTGTCATTATTATTCATTTTTCACTCGTCTTTCTTTCATCTTATTTCTATTGCTTGTTTACACCTAGTAGTAGTAATAAGACGTAATAGTCTTAAGTTGTCTGAATTTCTTAGATGAAGCATTGTCATTATTATTCATTTTTCACTCGTCTTTCTTTCATCTTATTTCTATTGCTTCTTTACGCCTAGTAGTAGTAATAAGACGTAATAGTCTTAAGTTGTCTGAATTTCTCAGATGAAGCATTGTCATTATTATTCATTTTTCACTCGTCTTTCTTTCATCTTATTTCTATTACTTGTTTACACCTAGTAGTAGTAATAAGACGTAATAGTCTTAAGTTGTCTCAATTTCTCAGATGATGCATTGTCATTATTATTCATTTTTCACTCGTCTTTCTTTCATCTTATTTCTATTACTTGTTTACACCTAGTAGTAGTAATAAGACGTAATAATCTTAAGTTGTCTGAATTTCTTAGACGAAGCATTGTCATTATTATTCATTTTTCACTCGTCTTTCTTTCATCTTATTTCTATTGCTTCTTTACGCCTAGTAGTAGTAATAAGACGTAATAGTTTTAAGTTGTCTGAATTTCTTAGACGAAGCATTGTCATTATTATTCATTTTTCACTCGTCTTTCTTTCATCTTATTTCTATTACTTGTTTACACCTAGTAGTAGTAATAAGACGTAATAGTCTTAAGTTGTCTGAATTTCTTAGAAGAAGCATTGTCATTATTATTCATTTTTCACTCGTCTTTCTTTCATCTTATTTCTATTGCTTGTTTACACCTAGTAGTAGTAATAAGACGTAATAGTCTTAAGTTGTCTGATTTTCTTAGACGAAGCATTGTCATTATTATTCATTTTTCACTCGTCTTTCTTTCATCTTATTTCTATTACTTGTTTACACCTAGTAGTAGTAATAAGACGTAATAGTCTTAAGTTGTCTGAATTTCTTAGACGAAGCATTGTCATTATTATTCATTTTTCACTCGTCTTTCTTTCATCTTATTTCTATTGCTTGTTTACACCTAGTAGTAGTAATAAGACGTAATAGTCTTAAGTTGTCTGAATTTCTCAGATGAAGCATTGTCATTATTATTCATTTTTCACTCGTCTTTCTTTCATCTTGTTTCTATTGCTTGTTTACACCTAGTAGTAGTAATAAGACGTAATAGTCTTAAGTTGTCTGAATTTCTTAGATGAAGCATTGTCATTATTATTCATTTTTCACTCGTCTTTCTTTCATCTTATTTCTATTGCTTGTTTACACCTAGTAGTAGTAATAAGACGTAATAGTCTTAAGTTGTCTGAATTTCTTAGACGAAGCATTGTCATTATTATTCATTTTTCACTCGTCTTTATTTCATCTTATTTCTATTACTTGTTTACACCTAGTAGTAGTAATAAGACGTAATAGTCTTAAGTTGTCTGAATTTCTCAGATGAAGCAATGTCATTATTATTCATTTTTCACTCGTCTTTCTTTCATCTTATTTCTATTGCTTGTTTACACCTAGTAGTAGTAATAAGACGTAATAGTCTTAGGTTGTCTGAATTTCTCAGATGAAGCATTGTCATTATTATTCATTTTTCACTCGTCTTTCTTTCATCTTATTTCTATTGCTTGTTTACACAGTAGTAGTAATAAGACGTAATAGTCTTAAGTTGTCTGAATTTCTTAGACGAAGCATTGTCATTATTATTCATTTTTCACACGTCTTTCTTTCATCTTATTTCTATTGCTTGTTTACACCTAGTAGTAGTAATAAGACGTAATAGTCTTAAGTTGTCTGAATTTCTTAGATGAAGCATTGTCATTATTATTCATTTTTCACTCGTCTTTCTTTCATCTTATTTCTATTGCTTCTTTACGCCTAGTAGTAGTAATAAGACGTAATAGTCTTAAGTTGTCTGAATTTCTCAGATGAAGCATTGTCATTATTATTCATTTTTCACTCGTCTTTCTTTCATCTTATTTCTATTACTTGTTTACACCTAGTAGTAGTAATAAGACGTAATAGTCTTAAGTTGTCTCAATTTCTCAGATGATGCATTGTCATTATTATTCATTTTTCACTCGTCTTTCTTTCATCTTATTTCTATTACTTGTTTACACCTAGTAGTAGTAATAAGACGTAATAATCTTAAGTTGTCTGAATTTCTTAGACGAAGCATTGTCATTATTATTCATTTTTCACTCGTCTTTCTTTCATCTTATTTCTATTGCTTCTTTACGCCTAGTAGTAGTAATAAGACGTAATAGTATTAAGTTGTCTGAATTTCTTAGACGAAGCATTGTCATTATTATTCATTTTTCACTCGTCTTTCTTTCATCTTATTTCTATTACTTGTTTACACCTAGTAGTAGTAATAAGACGTAATAGTCTTAAGTTGTCTGAATTTCTTAGAAGAAGCATTGTCATTATTATTCATTTTTCACTCGTCTTTCTTTCATCTTATTTCTATTGCTTGTTTACACCTAGTAGTAGTAATAAGACGTAATAGTCTTAAGTTGTCTGATTTTCTTAGACGAAGCATTGTCATTATTATTCATTTTTCACTCGTCTTTCTTTCATCTTATTTCTATTACTTGTTTACACCTAGTAGTAGTAATAAGACGTAATAGTCTTAAGTTGTCTGAATTTCTTAGACGAAGCATTGTCATTATTATTCATTTTTCACTCGTCTTTCTTTCATCTTATTTCTATTGCTTGTTTACACCTAGTAGTAGTAATAAGACGTAATAGTCTTAAGTTGTCTGAATTTCTCAGATGAAGCATTGTCATTATTATTCATTTTTCACTCGTCTTTCTTTCATCTTGTTTCTATTGCTTGTTTACACCTAGTAGTAGTAATAAGACGTAATAGTCTTAAGTTGTCTGAATTTCTTAGATGAAGCATTGTCATTATTATTCATTTTTCACTCGTCTTTCTTTCATCTTATTTCTATTGCTTGTTTACACCTAGTAGTAGTAATAAGACGTAATAGTCTTAAGTTGTCTGAATTTCTTAGACGAAGCATTGTCATTATTATTCATTTTTCACTCGTCTTTATTTCATCTTATTTCTATTACTTGTTTACACCTAGTAGTAGTAATAAGACGTAATAGTCTTAAGTTGTCTGAATTTCTCAGATGAAGCAATGTCATTATTATTCATTTTTCACTCGTCTTTCTTTCATCTTATTTCTATTGCTTGTTTACACCTAGTAGTAGTAATAAGACGTAATAGTCTTAGGTTGTCTGAATTTCTCAGATGAAGCATTGTCATTATTATTCATTTTTCACTCGTCTTTCTTTCATCTTATTTCTATTGCTTGTTTACACAGTAGTAGTAATAAGACGTAATAGTCTTAAGTTGTCTGAATTTCTTAGACGAAGCATTGTCATTATTATTCATTTTTCACACGTCTTTCTTTCATCTTATTTCTATTGCTTGTTTACACCTAGTAGTAGTAATAAGACGAAATAGTCTTAAGTTGTAAGAATTTCTCAGATGAAGCATTGTCATTATTATTCATTTTTCACTCGTCTATCTTTCATCTTATTTCTATTACTTGTTTACACCTAGTAGTATTAATAAGACGTAATAGTCTTAAGTTGTCTGAATTTCTTAGATGAAGCATTGTCATTATTATTCATTTTTCACTCGTCTTTCTTTCATCTTATTTCTATTGCTTGTTTACACCTAGTAGTAGTAATAAGACGTAATAGTCTTAAGTTGTCTGAATTTCTTAGATGAAGCATTGTCATTATTATTCATTTTTCACTCGTCTTTCTTTCATCTTATTTCTATTGCTTGTTTACACCTAGTAGTAGTAATAAGACGTAATAGTCTTAATTTGTCTGAATTTCTTAGATGAAGCATTGTCATTATTATTCATTTTTCACTCGTCTTTCTTTCATCTTATTTCTATTACTTGTTTACACCTAGTAGTAGTAATAAGACGTAATAATCTTAAGTTGTCTGAATTTCTTAGATGAAGCATTGTCATTATTATTCATTTTTCATTCGTCTTTCTTTCATCTTATTTCTATTGCTTCTTTACGCCTAGTAGTAGTAATAAGACGTAATAGTATTAAGTTGTCTGAATTTCTTAGACGAAGCATTGTCATTATTATTCATTTTTCACTCGTCTTTCTTTCATCTTATTTCTATTACTTGTTTACACCTAGTAGTAGTAATAAGACGTAATAGTCTTAAGTTGTCTGAATTTCTTAGAAGAAGCATTGTCATTATTATTCATTTTTCACTCGTCTTTCTTTCATCTTATTTCTATTGCTTGTTTACACCTAGTAGTAGTAATAAGACGTAATAGTCTTAAGTTGTCTGATTTTCTTAGACGAAGCATTGTCATTATTATTCATTTTTCACTCGTCTTTCTTTCATCTTATTTCTATTACTTGTTTACACCTAGTAGTAGTAATAAGACGTAATAGTCTTAAGTTGTCTGAATTTCTTAGACGAAGCATTGTCATTATTATTCATTTTTCACTCGTCTTTCTTTCATCTTATTTCTATTGCTTGTTTACACCTAGTAGAAGTAATAAGCCGTAATAGTATTAAGTTTTCTGAATTTCTCAGATGAAGCATTGTCATTATTATTCATTTTTCACTCGTCTATCTTTCATCTTATTTCTATTACTTGTTTACACCTAGTAGTATTAATAAGACGTAATAGTCTTAAGTTGTCTGAATTTCTTAGATGAAGCATTGTCATTATTATTCATTTTTCACTCGTCTTTCTTTCATCTTATTTCTATTGCTTGTTTACACCTAGTAGTAGTAATAAGACGTAATAGTCTTAAGTTGTCTGAATTTCTTAGATGAAGCATTGTCATTATTATTCATTTTTCACTCGTCTTTCTTTCATCTTATTTCTATTGCTTGTTTACACCTAGTAGTAGTAATAAGACGTAATAGTCTTAATTTGTCTGAATTTCTTAGATGAAGCATTGTCATTATTATTCATTTTTCACTCGTCTTTCTTTCATCTTATTTCTATTACTTGTTTACACCTAGTAGTAGTAATAAGACGTAATAATCTTAAGTTGTCTGAATTTCTTAGACGAAGCATTGTCATTATTATTCATTTTTCACTCGTCTTTCTTTCATTTATTTCTATTGCTTCTTTACACCTAGTAGTAGTAATAAGACGTAATAGTCTTAAGTTGTCTGAATTTCTTAGATGAAGCATTGTCATTATTATTCATTTTTCACTCGTCTTTCTTTCATCTTATTTCTATTGCTTGTTTACACCTAGTAGTAGTAATAAGACGTAATAGTCTTAAGTTGTCTGAATTTCTTAGATGAAGCATTGTCATTATTATTCATTTTTCACTCGTCTTTCTTTCATTTTATTTCTATTGCTTCTTTACGCATAGTAGTAGTAATAAGACGTAATAGTATTAAGTTGTCTGAATTTCTTAGACGAAGCATTGTCATTATTATTCATTTTTCACTCGTCTTTCTTTCATCTTATTTCTATTACTTGTTTACACCTAGTAGTAGTAATAAGACGTAATAGTCTTAAGTTGTCTGAATTTCTTAGACGAAGCATTGTCATTATTATTCATTTTTCACTCGTCTTTCTTTCATCTTATTTCTATTGCTTGTTTACACCTAGTAGTAGTAATAAGACGTAATAGTCTTAAGTTTTCTGATTTTCTTAGACGAAGCATTGTCATTATTATTCATTTTTCACTCGTCTTTCTTTCATCTTATTTCTATTACTTGTTTACACCTAGTAGTAGTAATAAGACGTAATAGTCTTAAGTTATCTGAATTTCTTAGACGAAGCATTGTCATTATTATTCATTTTTCACTCGTCTTTCTTTCATCTTATTTCTATTGCTTGTTTACACCTAGTAGAAGTAATAACCCGTAATAGTATTAAGTTTTCTGAATTTCTCAGATGAAGCATTGTCATTATTATTCATTTTTCACTCGTCTTTCTTTCATCTTATTTCTATTGCTTGTTTACACCTAGTAGTAGTAATAAGACGTAATAGTCTTAAGTTGTCTGAATTTCTTAGATGAAGCATTGTCATTATTATTCATTTTTCACTCGTCTTTCTTTCATCTTATTTCTATTGCTTGTTTACACCTAGTAGTAGTAATAAGACGTAATAGTCTTAATTTGTCTGAATTTCTTAGATGAAGCATTGTCATTATTATTCATTTTTCACTCGTCTTTCTTTCATCTTATTTCTATTACTTGTTTACACCTAGTAGTAGTAATAAGACGTAATAATCTTAAGTTGTCTGAATTTCTTAGATGAAGCATTGTCATTATTATTCATTTTTCACTCGTCTTTCTTTCATCTTATTTCTATTGCTTCTTTACGCCTAGTAGTAGTAATAAGACGTAATAGTATTAAGTTGTCTGAATTTCTTAGACGAAGCATTGTCATTATTATTCATTTTTCACTCGTCTTTCTTTCATCTTATTTCTATTACTTGTTTACACCTAGTAGTAGTAATAAGACGTAATAGTCTTAAGTTGTCTGAATTTCTTAGAAGAAGCATTGTCATTATTATTCATTTTTCACTCGTCTTTCTTTCATCTTATTTCTATTGCTTGTTTACACCTAGTAGTAGTAATAAGACGTAATAGTCTTAAGTTGTCTGATTTTCTTAGACGAAGCATTGTCATTATTATTCATTTTTCACTCGTCTTTCTTTCATCTTATTTCTATTACTTGTTTACACCTAGTAGTAGTAATAAGACGTAATAGTCTTAAGTTGTCTGAATTTCTTAGACGAAGCATTGTCATTATTATTCATTTTTCACTCGTCTTTCTTTCATCTTATTTCTATTGCTTGTTTACACCTAGTAGTAGTAATAAGACGTAATAGTCTTAAGTTGTCTGAATTTCTCAGATGAAGCATTGTCATTATTATTCATTTTTCACTCGTCTTTCTTTCATCTTGTTTCTATTGCTTGTTTACACCTAGTAGTAGTAATAAGACGTAATAGTCTTAAGTTGTCTGAATTTCTTAGATGAAGCATTGTCATTATTATTCATTTTTCACTCGTCTTTCTTTCATCTTATTTCTATTGCTTGTTTACACCTAGTAGTAGTAATAAGACGTAATAGTCTTAAGTTGTCTGAATTTCTTAGACGAAGCATTGTCATTATTATTCATTTTTCACTCGTCTTTATTTCATCTTATTTCTATTACTTGTTTACACCTAGTAGTAGTAATAAGACGTAATAGTCTTAAGTTGTCTGAATTTCTCAGATGAAGCAATGTCATTATTATTCATTTTTCACTCGTCTTTCTTTCATCTTATTTCTATTGCTTGTTTACACCTAGTAGTAGTAATAAGACGTAATAGTCTTAGGTTGTCTGAATTTCTCAGATGAAGCATTGTCATTATTATTCATTTTTCACTCGTCTTTCTTTCATCTTATTTCTATTGCTTGTTTACACAGTAGTAGTAATAAGACGTAATAGTCTTAAGTTGTCTGAATTTCTTAGACGAAGCATTGTCATTATTATTCATTTTTCACACGTCTTTCTTTCATCTTATTTCTATTGCTTGTTTACACCTAGTAGTAGTAATAAGACGAAATAGTCTTAAGTTGTCAGAATTTCTCAGATGAAGCATTGTCATTATTATTCATTTTTCACTCGTCTATCTTTCATCTTATTTCTATTACTTGTTTACACCTAGTAGTATTAATAAGACGTAATAGTCTTAAGTTGTCTGAATTTCTTAGATGAAGCATTGTCATTATTATTCATTTTTCACTCGTCTTTCTTTCATCTTATTTCTATTGCTTGTTTACACCTAGTAGTAGTAATAAGACGTAATAGTCTTAAGTTGTCTGAATTTCTTAGATGAAGCATTGTCATTATTATTCATTTTTCACTCGTCTTTCTTTCATCTTATTTCTATTGCTTGTTTACACCTAGTAGTAGTAATAAGACGTAATAGTCTTAATTTGTCTGAATTTCTTAGATGAAGCATTGTCATTATTATTCATTTTTCACTCGTCTTTCTTTCATCTTATTTCTATTACTTGTTTACACCTAGTAGTAGTAATAAGACGTAATAATCTTAAGTTGTCTGAATTTCTTAGATGAAGCATTGTCATTATTATTCATTTTTCACTCGTCTTTCTTTCATCTTATTTCTATTGCTTCTTTACGCCTAGTAGTAGTAATAAGACGTAATAGTATTAAGTTGTCTGAATTTCTTAGACGAAGCATTGTCATTATTATTCATTTTTCACTCGTCTTTCTTTCATCTTATTTCTATTACTTGTTTACACCTAGTAGTAGTAATAAGACGTAATAGTCTTAAGTTGTCTGAATTTCTTAGAAGAAGCATTGTCATTATTATTCATTTTTCACTCGTCTTTCTTTCATCTTATTTCTATTGCTTGTTTACACCTAGTAGTAGTAATAAGACGTAATAGTCTTAAGTTGTCTGATTTTCTTAGACGAAGCATTGTCATTATTATTCATTTTTCACTCGTCTTTCTTTCATCTTATTTCTATTACTTGTTTACACCTAGTAGTAGTAATAAGACGTAATAGTCTTAAGTTGTCTGAATTTCTTAGACGAAGCATTGTCATTATTATTCATTTTTCACTCGTCTTTCTTTCATCTTATTTCTATTGCTTGTTTACACCTAGTAGAAGTAATAAGCCGTAATAGTATTAAGTTTTCTGAATTTCTCAGATGAAGCATTGTCATTATTATTCATTTTTCACTCGTCTTTCTTTCATCTTATTTCTATTGCTTGTTTACACCTAGTAGTAGTAATAAGACGTAATAGTCTTAAGTTGTCTGAATTTCTTAGATGAAGCATTGTCATTATTATTCATTTTTCACTCGTCTTTCTTTCATCTTATTTCTATTGCTTGTTTACACCTAGTAGTAGTAATAAGACGTAATAGTCTTAAGTTGTCTGAATTTCTCAGATGAAGCATTGTCATTATTATTCATTTTTCACTCGTCTTTCTTTCATCTTATTTCTATTGCTTGTTTACACCTAGTAGTAGTAATAAGACGTAATAGTCTTAAGTTGTCTGAATTTCTCAGATGAAGCATTGTCATTATTATTCATTTTTCACTCGTCTTTCTTTCATCTTATTTCTATTGCTTGTTTACACATAGTAGTAGTAATAAGACGTAATAGTCTTAAGTTGTCTGAATTTCTTAGATGAAGCATTGTCATTATTATTCATTTTTCACTCGTCTTTCTTTCATCTTATTTATATTGCTTGTTTACACCTAGTAGTAGTAATAAGACGTAATAGTCTTAAGTTGTCTGAATTTCTTAGACGAAGCATTGTCATTATTATTCATTTTTCACACGACTTTCTTTCATCTTATTTCTATTGCTTGTTTACACCTAGTAGTAGTAATAAGACGTAATAATCTTAAGTTGTCTGAATTTCTTAGACGAAGCATTGTCATTATTATTCATTTTTCACTCGTCTTTCTTTCATTTATTTCTATTGCTTCTTTACACCTAGTAGTAGTAATAAGACGTAATAGTCTTAAGTTGTCTGAATTTCTTCGATGAAGCATTGTCATTATTATTCATTTTTCACTCGTCTTTCTTTCATCTTATTTCTATTGCTTGTTTACACCTAGTAGTAGTAATAAGACGTAATAGTCTTAAGTTGTCTGATTTTCTTAGACGAAGCATTGTCATTATTATTCATTTTTCACTCGTCTTTCTTTCATCTTATTTCTATTACTTGTTTACACCTAGTAGTAGTAATAAGACGTAATAGTCTTAAGTTGTCTGAATTTCTTAGACGAAGCATTGTCATTATTATTCATTTTTCACTCGTCTTTCTTTCATCTTATTTCTATTGCTTGTTTACACCTAGTAGAAGTAATAAGCCGTAATAGTATTAAGTTTTCTGAATTTCTCAGATGAAGCATTGTCATTATTATTCATTTTTCACTCGTCTTTCTTTCATCTTATTTCTATTGCTTGTTTACACCTAGTAGTAGTAATAAGACGTAATAGTCTTAAGTTGTCTGAATTTCTTAGATGAAGCATTGTCATTATTATTCATTTTTCACTCGTCTTTCTTTCATCTTATTTCTATTGCTTGTTTACACCTAGTAGTAATAAGACGTAATAGTCTTAAGTTGTCTGAATTTCTCAGATGAAGCATTGTCATTATTATTCATTTTTCACTCGTCTTTCTTTCATCTTATTTCTATTGCATGTTTACACCTAGTAGTAGTAATAAGACGTAATAGTCTTAAGTTGTCTGAATTTCTCAGAGGAAGCATTGTCATTATTATTCATTTTTCACTCGTCTTTCTTTCATCTTATTTCTATTACTTGTTAACACCTAGTAGTAGTAATAAGACGTAATAGTCTTAAGTTGTCTGAATTTCTTAGACGAAGCATTGTCATTATTATTCATTTTTCACTCGTCTTTCTTTCATCTTATTTCTATTGCTTGTTTACACCTAGTAGAAGGAATAAGCCGTAATAGTCTTAAGTTTTCTGAATTTCTCAGATGAAGCATTGTCATTATTATTCATTTTTCACTCGTCTTTCTTTCATCTTATTTCTATTGCTTGTTTACACCTAGTAGTAGTAATAAGACGTAATAGTCTTAAGTTGTCTGAATTTCTTAGATGAAGCATTGTCATTATTATTCATTTTTCACTCGTCTTTCTTTCATCTTATTTCTATTGCTTGTTTACACCTAGTAGTAGTAATAAGACGTAATAGTCTTAAGTTGTCTGAATTTCTCAGATGAAGCATTGTCATTATTATTCATTTTTCACACGACTTTCTTTCATCTTATTTCTATTGCTTGTTTACACCTAGTAGTAGTAATAAGACGTAATAATCTTAAGTTGTCTGAATTTCTTAGACGAAGCATTGTCATTATTATTCATTTTTCACTCGTCTTTCTTTCATTTATTTCTATTGCTTCTTTACACCTAGTAGTAGTAATAAGACGTAATAGTCTTAAGTTGTCTGAATTTCTTCGATGAAGCATTGTCATTATTATTCATTTTTCACTCGTCTTTCTTTCATCTTATTTCTATTGCTTGTTTACACCTAGTAGTAGTAATAAGACGTAATAGTCTTAAGTTGTCTGAATTTCTTAGATGAAGCATTGTCATTATTATTCATTTTTCACTCGTCTGTCTTTCATCTTATTTCTATTGCTTCTTTACGCCTAGTAGTAGTAATAAGACGTAATAGTATTAAGTTGTCTGAATTTCTTAGACGAAGCATTGTCATTATTATTCATTTTTCACTCGTCTTTCTTTCATCTTATTTCTATTACTTGTTTACACCTAGTAGTAGTAATAAGACGTAATAGTCTTAAGTTGTCTGAATTTCTTAGACGAAGCATTGTCATTATTATTCATTTTTCACTCGTCTTTCTTTCATCTTATTTCTATTGCTTGTTTACACCTAGTAGTAGTAATAAGACGTAATAGTCTTAAGTTGTCTGATTTTCTTAGACGAAGCATTGTCATTATTATTCATTTTTCACTCGTCTTTCTTTCATCTCATTTCTATTGCTTGTTTACACCTAGTAGTAGTAATAAGACGTAATAGTCTTAAGTTGTCTGAATTTCTTAGATGAAGCATTGTCATTATTATTCATTTTTCACTCGTCTTTCTTTCATCTTATTTCTATTGCTTGTTTACACCTAGTAGTAGTAATAAGACGTAATAGTCTTAAGTTGTCTGAATTTCTCAGATGAAGCATTGTCATTATTATTCATTTTTCACTCGTCTTTCTTTCATCTTATTTCTATTGCTTGTTTACACCTAGTAGTAGTAATAAGACGTAATAGTCTTAAGTTGTCAGAATTTCTCAGATGAAGCATTGTCATTATTATTCATTTTTCACTCGTCTATCTTTCATCTTATTTCTATTACTTGTTTACACCTAGTAGTATTAATAAGACGTAATAGTCTTAAGTTGTCTGAATTTCTTAGATGAAGCATTGTCATTATTATTCATTTTTCACTCGTCTTTCTTTCATCTTATTTCTATTGCTTGTTTACACCTAGTAGTAGTAATAAGACGTAATAGTCTTAAGTTGTCTGAATTTCTTAGATGAAGCATTGTCATTATTATTCATTTTTCACTCGTCTTTCTTTCATCTTATTTCTATTGCTTGTTTACACCTAGTAGTAGTAATAAGACGTAATAGTCTTAATTTGTCTGAATTTCTTCGATGAAGCATTGTCATTATTATTCATTTTTCACTCGTCTTTCTTTCATCTTATTTCTATTGCTTGTTTACACCTAGTAGTAGTAATAAGACGTAATAGTCTTAAGTTGTCTGAATTTCTTAGATGAAGCATTGTCATTATTATTCATTTTTCACTCGTCTTTCTTTCATCTTATTTCTATTGCTTCTTTACGCCTAGTAGTAGTAATAAGACGTAATAGTCTTAAGTTGTCTGAATTTCTCAGATGAAGCATTGTCATTATTATTCATTTTTCACTCGTCTTTCTTTCATCTTATTTCTATTACTTGTTTACACCTAGTAGTAGTAATAAGACGTAATAGTCTTAAGTTGTCTCAATTTCTCAGATGATGCATTGTCATTATTATTCATTTTTCACTCGTCTTTCTTTCATCTTATTTCTATTACTTGTTTACACCTAGTAGTAGTAATAAGACGTAATAATCTTAAGTTGTCTGAATTTCTTAGACGAAGCATTGTCATTATTATTCATTTTTCACTCGTCTTTCTTTCATCTTATTTCTATTGCTTCTTTACACCTAGTAGTAGTAATAAGACGTAATAGTCTTAAGTTGTCTGAATTTCTTAGATGAAGCATTGTCATTATTATTCATTTTTCACTCGTCTTTCTTTCATCTTATTTCTATTGCTTCTTTACGCCTAGTAGTAGTAATAAGACGTAATAGTCTTAAGTTGTCTGAATTTCTCAGATGAAGCATTGTCATTATTATTCATTTTTCACTCGTCTTTCTTTCATCTTATTTCTATTACTTGTTTACACCTAGTAGTAGTAATAAGACGTAATAGTCTTAAGTTGTCTCAATTTCTCAGATGATGCATTGTCATTATTATTCATTTTTCACTCGTCTTTCTTTCATCTTATTTCTATTACTTGTTTACACCTAGTAGTAGTAATAAGACGTAATAATCTTAAGTTGTCTGAATTTCTTAGACGAAGCATTGTCATTATTATTCATTTTTCACTCGTCTTTCTTTCATCTTATTTCTATTGCTTCTTTACACCTAGTAGTAGTAATAAGACGTAATAGTCTTAAGTTGTCTGAATTTCTTCGATGAAGCATTGTCATTATTATTCATTTTTCACTCGTCTTTCTTTCATCTTATTTCTATTGCTTGTTTACACCTAGTAGTAGTAATAAGACGTAATCGTCTTAATTTGTCTGAATTTCTTAGATGAAGCATTGTCATTATTATTCATTTTTCACTCGTCTTTCTTTCATCTTATTTCTATTACTTGTTTACACCTAGTAGTAGTAATAAGACGTAATAATCTTAAGTTGTCTGAATTTCTTAGACGAAGCATTGTCATTATTATTCATTTTTCACTCGTCTTTCTTTCATCTTATTTCTATTGCTTGTTTACACCTAGTAGTAGTAATAAGACGTAATAGTCTTAAGTTGTCTGAATTTCTTAGATCAAGCATTGTCATTATTATTCATTTTTCACTCGTCTTTCTTTCATCTTATATCTATTGCTTGTTTACACATAGTAGTAGTAATAAGACGTAATAGTCTTAAGATGTCTGAATTTCTTAGATGAAGCATTGTCATTATTATTCATTTTTCACTCGTCTATCTTTCATCTTATTTCTATTACTTGTTTACACCTAGTAGTAGTAATAAGACGTAATAGTCTTAATTTGTCTGAATTTCTTAGATGAAGCATTGTCATTATTATTCATTTTTCACTCGTCTTTCTTTCATCTTATTTCTATTACTTGTTTACACCTAGTAGTAGTAATAAGACGTAATAATCTTAAGTTGTCTGAATTTCTTAGACGAAGCATTGTCATTATTATTCATTTTTCACTCGTCTTTCTTTCATCTTATTTCTATTGCTTCTTTACACCTAGTAGTAGTAATAAGACGTAATAGTCTTAAGTTGTCTGAATTTCTTCGATGAAGCATTGTCATTATTATTCATTTTTCACTCGTCTTTCTTTCATCTTATTTCTATTGCTTGTTTATACCTAGTAGTAGTAATAAGACGTAATAGTCTTAATTTGTCTGAATTTCTTAGATGAAGCATTGTCATTATTATTCATTTTTCACTCGTCTTTCTTTCATCTTATTTCTATTACTTGTTTACACCTAGTAGTAGTAATAAGACGTAATAATCTTAAGTTGTCTGAATTTCTTAGACGAAGCATTGTCATTATTATTCATTTTTCACGCGTCTTTCTTTCATCTTATATATTTTGCTTGTTTACACCTAGTAGTAGTAATAAGACGTAATAGTCTTAAGTTGTCTGAATTTCTTAGATGAAGCATTGTCATTATTATTCATTTTTCACTCGTCTTTCTTTCATCTTATTTCTATTGCTTGTTTACACCTAGTAGTAGTAATAAGACGTAATAGTCTTAAGTTGTCTGAATTTCTCAGATGAAGCATTGTCATTATTATTCATTTTTCACTCGTCTTTCTTTCATCTTATTTCTATTGCTTGTTTACACCTAGTAGTAGTAATAAGACGTAATAGTCTTAAGTTGTCTGAATTTCTCAGATGAAGCATTGTCATTATTATTCATTTTTCACTCGTCTTTCTTTCATCTTATTTCTATTGCTTGTTTACACAGTAGTAAAAATAAGACGTAATAGTCTTAAGTTGTCTGAATTTCTTAGACGAAGCATTGTCATTATTATTCATTTTTCACTGGTCTTTCTTTCATCTTATTTCTATTGCTTGTTTACACCTAGTAGTAGTAATAAGACGTAATAGTCTTAAGTTGTCTGAATTTCTCAGATGAAGCATTGTCATTATTATTCATTTTTCACTCGTCTTTCTTTCATCTTATTTCTATTGCTTGTTTACACATAGTAGTAGTAATAAGACGTAATAGTCTGAAGTTGTCTGAATTTCTCAGATGAAGCATTGTCATTATTATTCATTTTTCACTCGTCTTTCTTTCATCTTATTTCTATTGCTTGTTTACACCTAGTAGTAGTAATAAGACGTAATAGTCTTAAGTTGTCTGAATTTCTTAGACGAAGCATTGTCATTATTATTCATTTTTCACACGTCTTTCTTTCATCTTATTTCTATTGCTTGTTTACACCTAGTAGTAGCAATAAGACGAAATAGTCTTAAGTTGTCAGAATTTCTCAGATGAAGCATTGTCATTATTATTCATTTTTCACTCGTCTATCTTTCATCTTATTTCTATTACTTGTTTACACATAGTAGTAGTAATAAGACGTAATAGTCTTAAGTTGTCTGAATTTCTCAGATGAAGCATTGTCATTATTATTCATTTTTCACTCGTCTATCTTTCATCTTATTTCTATTACTTGTTTACACCTAGTAGTAGTAATAAGACGTAATAGTCTTAAGTTGTCTGAATTTCTTAGATGAAGCATTGTCATTATTATTAATTTTTCACTCGTCTTTCTTTCATCTTATTTCTATTGCTTGTTTACACCTAGTAGTAGTAATAAGACGTAATAGTCTTAAGTTGTCTGAATTTCTTAGACGAAGCATTGTCATTATTATTCATTTTTCACTCGTCTTTCTTTCATCTTATTTCTATTACTTGTTTACACCTAGTAGTAGTAATAAGACGTAATAGTCTTAAGTTGTCTGAATTTCTTAGACGAAGCATTGTCATTATTATTCATTTTTCACTCGTCTTTCTTTCATCTTATTTCTATTGCTTCTTTACACCTAGTAGTAGTAATAAGACGTGATAGTCTTAAGTTGTCTGAATTTCTTAGACGAAGCATTGTCATTATTATTCATTTTTCACTCGTCTTTCTTTCATCTTATTTCTATTACTTGTTTACACCTAGTAGTAGTAATAAGACGTAATAGTCTTAAGTTGTCTGAATTTCTTAGACGAAGCATTGTCATTATTATTCATTTTTCACTCGTCTTTCTTTCATCTTATTTCTATTGCTTGTTTACACCTAGTAGTAGTAATAAGACGTAATCGTCTTAATTTGCCTGAATTTCTTAGATGAAGCATTGTCATTATTATTCATTTTTCACTCGTCTTTCTTTCATCTTATATCTATTGCTTGTTTACACATAGTAGTAGTAATAAGACGTAATAGTCTTAAGATGTCTGAATTTCTTAGATGAAGCATTGTCATTATTATTCATTTTTCACTCGTCTATCTTTCATCTTATTTCTATTACTTGTTTACACCTAGTAGTAGTAATAAGACGTAATAGTCTTAATTTGTCTGAATTTCTTAGATGAAGCATTGTCATTATTATTCATTTTTCACTCGTCTTTCTTTCATCTTATTTCTATTACTTGTTTACACCTAGTAGTAGTAATAAGACGTAATAATCTTAAGTTGTCTGAATTTCTTAGACGAAGCATTGTCATTATTATTCATTTTTCACTCGTCTTTCTTTCATCTTATTTCTATTGCTTCTTTACACCTAGTAGTAGTAATAAGACGTAATAGTCTTAAGTTGTCTGAATTTCTTCGATGAAGCATTGTCATTATTATTCATTTTTCACTCGTCTTTCTTTCATCTTATTTCTATTGCTTGTTTACACCTAGTAGTAGTAATAAGACGTAATAGTCTTAATTTGTTTGAATTTCTTAGATGAAGCATTGTCATTATTATTCATTTTTCACTCGTCTTTCTTTCATCTTATTTCTATTACTTGTTTACACCTAGTAGTAGTAATAAGACGTAATAATCTTAAGTTGTCTGAATTTCTTAGACGAAGCATTGTCATTATTATTCATTTTTCACTCGTCTTTCTTTCATCTTATTTCTATTGCTTCTTTACGCCTAGTAGTAGTAATAAGACGTAATAGTCTTAAGTTGTCTGAATTTCTTAGACGAAGCCTTGTCATTATTATTCATTTTTCACTCGTCTTTCTTTCATCTTATTTCTATTACTTGTTTACACCTAGTAGTAGTAATAAGACGTAATAGTCTTAAGTTTTCTGAATTTCTCAGATGAAGCATTGTCATTATTATTCATTTTTCACTCGTCTTTCTTTCATCTTATTTCTATTGCTTGTTTACACCTAGTAGTAGTAATAAGACGTAATAGTCTTAAGTTGTCTGAATTTCTCAGATGAAGCATTATCATTATTACTCATTTTTCACTCGTCTTTCTTTCATCTTATTTCTATTGCTTGTTTACACTTAGTAGTAGTAATAAGACGTAATAGTCTTAAGTTTTCTGAATTTCTTAGACGAAGCATTGTCATTATTATTCATTTTTCACTCGTCTTTCATCTTATTTCTATTGCTTGTTTACACCTAGTAGTAGTAATAAGACGTAATAGTCTTAATTTGTCTGAATTTCTTAGACGAAGCATTGTCATTATTATTCATTTTTCACTCGTCTTTCTTTCATCTTATTTCTATTGCTTGTTTACACCTAGTAGTACTAATAAAACGTAATAGTCTTAAGTTTTTTTCACTCGTCTTTCTTTCATCTTATTTCTATTGCTTGTTTACACCTAGTAGTAGTAATAAGACGTAATAGTCTTAAGTTGTCGGAATTTCTTTGATCAAGCATTGTCATTATTATTCATTTTTAAATCGTCTTTCTTTCATCTTATTTCTGTTGCTCGTTTACACCTGCTAGTAGTAATAAGACGTAATAGTCTTAAGTTGTCTGAATTTCTTAGATGAAGCATTGTCATTATTATTCATTTTTCACGCGTCTTTCTTTCATCTTATTTATTTTGCTTGTTTACACCTAGTAGTAGTAATAAGACGTAATAGTCTTAAGTTGTCTGAATTTCTTAGATGAAGCATTGTCATTATTATTCATTTTTCACTCGTCTTTCTTTCATCTTATTTCTATTGCTTGTTTACACCTAGTAGTAGTAATAAGACGTAATAGTCTTAAATTGACTGAATTTCTTAGATGAAGCGTTGTCATTATTATTCATTTTTCACTCGTCTTCCTTTCATCTTATTTCTATTGATCGTTTACACCTAGTAGTACTAATAATACATAATAGTCTTAAGTTGTGTGAATTTCTTAGATGAAGCATTGTCATTATTATTCATTTTTCACTCGTCTTTCTTTCATCTTATATCTATTGCTCGTTTAAACCTGGTAGTAGTAATAAGACGTAATAGACTTAAGTTTTCTGAATTTTTTAGATGAAGCATTGTCATTATTATTCATTTTTCACTCGTCTTTCTTTCATGTTATTATTTCTATTGCTCGTTTACACCTGTTAGTAGTAATAAGACGTAATAGTCTTAAGTTGTCTGAATTTCTTAGATGAAGCATTGTCATTATTATTCATTTTCACTCGTCTTTCTTTCATCTTATTTCTATTGCTTCTTTACACCTAGTAGTAGTAATAAGACGTAATAGTCTTAAATTGTCTGAATTTCTTCGATGAAGCATTGTCATTATTATTCATTTTTCACTCGTCTTTCTTTCATCTTATTTCTATTACTTGTTTACACCTAGTAGTAGTAATAAGACGTAATAGTCTTAAGTTGTCTGAATTTCTCAGATGAAGCATTGTCATTATTATTCATTTTTCACTCGTCTTTCTTTCATCTTATTTCTATTGCTTGTTTACACCTAGTAGTAGTAATAAGACGTAATAGTCTTAAGTTGTCTGAATTTCTCAGATGAAGCATTGTCATTATTATTCATTTTTCACTCGTCTTTCTTTCATCTTATTTCTATTGCTTGTTTACACAGTAGTAGTAATAAGACGTAATAGTCTTAAGTTGTCTGAATTTCTTAGACGAAGCATTGTCATTATTATTCATTTTTCACTGGTCTTTCTTTCATCTTATTTCTATTGCTTGTTTACACCTAGTAGTAGTAATAAGACGTAATAGTCTTAAGTTGTCTGAATTTCTCAGATGAAGCATTGTCATTATTATTCATTTTTCACTCGTCTTTCTTTCATCTTATTTCTATTGCTTGTTTACACATAGTAGTAGTAATAAGACGTAATAGTCTTAAGTTGTCTGAATTTCTCAGATGAAGCATTGTCATTATTATTCATTTTTCACTCGTCTTTCTTTCATCTTATTTCTATTGCTTGTTTACACCTAGTAGTAGTAATAAGACGTAATAGTCTTAAGTTGTCTGAATTTCTTAGACGAAGCATTGTCATTATTATTCATTTTTCACACGTCTTTCTTTCATCTTATTTCTATTGCTTGTTTACACCTAGTAGTAGCAATAAGACGAAATAGTCTTAAGTTGTCAGAATTTCTCAGATGAAGCATTGTCATTATTATTCATTTTTCACACGTCTTTCTTTCATCTTATTTCTATTGCTTGTTTACACCTAGTAGTAGCAATAAGACGAAATAGTCTTAAGTTGTCAGAATTTCTCAGATGAAGCATTGTCATTATTATTCATTTTTCACTCGTCTTTCTTTCATCTTATTTCTATTGCTTGTTTACACCTAGTAGTAATAATAAGACGTAATAGTCTTAATTTGTCTGAATTTCTTAGATGAAGCATTGTCATTATTATTCATTTTTCACTCGTCTTTCTTTCATCTTATTTCTATTACTTGTTTACACCTAGTAGTAGTAATAAGACGTAATAATCTTAAGTTGTCTGAATTTCTTAGACGAAGCATTGTCATTATTATTCATTTTTCACTCGTCTTTCTTTCATTTATTTCTATTGCTTCTTTACACCTAGTAGTAGTAATAAGACGTAATAGTCTTAAGTTGTCTGAATTTCTTCGATGAAGCATTGTCATTATTATTCATTTTTCACTCGTCTTTCTTTCATCTTATTTCTATTGCTTGTTTACACCTAGTAGTAGTAATAAGACGTAATAGTCTTAAGTTGTCTGAATTTCTTAGATGAAGCATTGTCATTATTATTCATTTTTCACTCGTCTTTCTTTCATCTTATTTGTATTGCTTCTTTACGCCTAGTAGTAGTAATGAGACGTAATAGTATTAAGTTGTCTGAATTTCTTAGACGAAGCATTGTCATTATTATTCATTTTTCACTCGTCTTTCTTTCATCTTATTTCTATTACTTGTTTACACCTAGTAGTAGTAATAAGACGTAATAGTCTTAAGTTTTCTGAATTTCTTAGACGAAGCATTGTCATTATTATTCATTTTTCACTCGTCTTTCTTTCATCTTATTTCTATTGCTTGTTTACACCTAGTAGTAGTAATAAGACGTAATAGTCTTAAGTTGTCTGATTTTCTTAGACGAAGCATTGTCATTATTATTCATTTTTCACTCGTCTTTCTTTCATCTTATTTCTATTACTTGTTTACACCTAGTAGTAGTAATAAGACGTAATAGTCTTAAGTTGTCTGAATTTCTTAGACGAAGCATTGTCATTATTATTCATTTTTCACTCGTCTTTCTTTCATCTTATTTCTATTGCTTGTTCACACCTAGTAGAAGTAATAAGCCGTAATAGTATTAAGTTTTCTGAATTTCTCAGATGAAGCATTGTCATTATTATTCATTTTTCACTCGTCTTTCTTTCATCTTATTTCTATTGGTTGTTTACACCTAGTAGTAGTAATAAGACGTAATAGTCTTAAGTTGTCTGAATTTCTTAGATGAAGCATTGTCATTATTATTCATTTTTCACTCGTCTTTCTTTCATCTTATTTCTATTGCTTGTTTACACCTAGTAGTAGTAATAAGACGTAATAGTCTTAAGTTGTCTGAATTTCTCAGATGAAGCATTGTCATTATTATTCATTTTTCACTCGTCTTTCTTTCATCTTATTTCTATTGCTTGTTTACACCTAGTAGTAGTAATAAGACGTAATAGTCTTAAGTTGTCTGAATTTCTTAGATGAAGCATTGTCATTATTATTCATTTTTCACTCGTCTTTCTTTCATCTTATTTCTATTACTTGTTTACACCTAGTAGTAGTAATAAGTCGTAATAATCTTAAGTTGTCTGAATTTCTTAGACGAAGCATTGTCATTATTATTCATTTTTCACTCGTCTGTCTTTCATCTTATTTCTATTGCTTCTTTACACCTAGTAGTAGTAATAAGACGTAATAGTCTTAAGTTGTCTGAATTTCTTCGATGAAGCATTGTCATTATTATTCATTTTTCACTCGTCTTTCTTTCATCTTATTTCTATTGCTTGTTTACACCTAGTAGTATTAATAAGAGGTAATAGTCTTAATTTGTCTGAATTTCTTAGATGAAGCATTGTCATTATTATTCATTTTTCACTCGTCTTTCTTTCATCTTATTTCTATTACTTGTTTACACCTAGTAGTAGTAATAAGACGTAATAATCTTAAGTTGTCTGAATTTCTTAGACGAAGCATTGTCATTATTATTCATTTTTCACTCGTCTTTCTGTCATCTTATTTCTATTGGTTGTTTACACCTAGTAGTAGTAATAAGACGTAATAGTCTTAAGTTGTCTGAATTTCTTAGATCAAGCATTGTCATTATTATTCATTTTTCACTCGTCTTTCTTTCATCTTATATCTATTGCTTGTTTACACCTAGTAGTAGTAATAAGACGTAATAGTCTTAAGATGTCTGAATTTCTTAGATGAAGCATTGTCATTATTATTCATTTTTCACTCGTCTATCTTTCATCTTATTTCTATTACTTGTTTACACCTAGTAGTAGTAATAAGACGTAATAGTCTTAATTCGTCTGAATTTCTTAGATGAAGCATTGTCATTATTATTCATTTTTCACTCGTCTTTCTTTCATCTTATTTCTATTACTTGTTTACACCTAGTAGTAGTAATAAGACGTAATAATCTTAAGTTGTCTGAATTTCTTAGACGAAGCATTGTCATTATTATTCATTTTTCACTCGTCTTTCTTTCATCTTATTTCTATTGCTTCTTTACACCTAGTAGTAGTAATAAGACGTAATAGTCTTAAGTTGTCTGAATTTCTTCGATGAAGCATTGTCATTATTATTCATTTTTCACTCGTCTTTCTTTCATCTTATTTCTATTGCTTGTTTACACCTAGTAGTAGTAATAAGACGTAATAGTCTTAATTTGTCTGAATTTCTTAGATGAAGCTTTGTCATTATTATTCATTTTTCACTCGTCTTTCTTTCTTCTTATTTCTATTACTTGTTTACACCTAGTAGTAGTAATAAGACGTAATAATCTTAAGTTGTCTGAATTTCTTAGACGAAGCATTGTCATTATTATTCATTTTTCACTCGTCTTTCTTTCATCTTATTTCTATTGCTTCTTTACGCCTAGTAGTAGTAATAAGACGTAATAGTATTAAGTTGTCTGAATTTCTTAGACGAAGCCTTGTCATTATTATTCATTTTTCACTCGTCTTTCTTTCATCTTATTTCTATTACTTGTTTACACCTAGTAGTAGTAATAAGACGTAATAGTCTTAAGTTGTCTGAATTTCTTAGATGAAGCATTGTCATTATTATTCATTTTTCACTCGTCTTTCTGTCATCTTATTTCTATTGCTTGTTTACACCTAGTAGTAGTAATAAGACGTAATAGTCTTAAGTTGTCTGAATTTCTTAGATCAAGCATTGTCATTATTATTCATTTTTCACTCGTCTTTCTTTCATCTTATATCTATTGCTTGTTTACACCTAGTAGTAGTAATAAGACGTAATAGTCTTAAGATGTCTGAATTTCTTAGATGAAGCATTGTCATTATTATTCATTTTTCACTCGTCTATCTTTCATCTTATTTCTATTACTTGTTTACACCTAGTAGTAGTAATAAGACGTAATAGTCTTAATTCGTCTGAATTTCTTAGATGAAGCATTGTCATTATTATTCATTTTTCACTCGTCTTTCTTTCATCTTATTTCTATTACTTGTTTACACCTAGTAGTAGTAATAAGACGTAATAATCTTAAGTTGTCTGAATTTCTTAGACGAAGCATTGTCATTATTATTCATTTTTCACTCGTCTTTCTTTCATCTTATTTCTATTGCTTCTTTACACCTAGTAGTAGTAATAAGACGTAATAGTCTTAAGTTGTCTGAATTTCTTCGATGAAGCATTGTCATTATTATTCATTTTTCACTCGTCTTTCTTTCATCTTATTTCTATTGCTTGTTTACACCTAGTAGTAGTAATAAGACGTAATAGTCTTAATTTGTCTGAATTTCTTAGATGAAGCATTGTCATTATTATTCATTTTTCACTCGTCTTTCTTTCTTCTTATTTCTATTACTTGTTTACACCTAGTAGTAGTAATAAGACGTAATAATCTTAAGTTGTCTGAATTTCTTAGACGAAGCATTGTCATTATTATTCATTTTTCACTCGTCTTTCTTTCATCTTATTTCTATTGCTTGTTTACACCTAGTAGTAGTAATAAGACGTAATAGTCTTAAGTTTTCTGAATTTCTCAGATCAAGCATTGTCATTATTATTCATTTTTCACTCGTCTTTCTTTCATCTTATTTCTATTGCTTGTTTACACCTAGTAGTAGTAATAAGACGTAATAGTCTTAAGTTGTCTGAATTTCTCAGATGAAGCATTATCATTATTACTCATTTTTCACTCGTCTTTCTTTCATCTTATTTCTATTGCTTGTTTACACTTAGTAGTAGTAATAAGACGTAATAGTCTTAAGTTGTGTGAATTTCTTAGATGAAGCATTGTCATTATTATTCATTTTTCACTCGTCTTTCTTTCATCTTATTTCTATTGCTTGTTTACACCTAGTAGTAGTAATAAGACGTAATAGTCTTAAGTTGTCTGATTTTCTCAGATGAAGCCTTGTCATTATTATTCATTTTTCACTCGTCTTTCATCTTATTTCTATTGCTTGTTTACACCTAGTAGTAGTAATAAGACGTAATAGTCTTAAGTTGTCTGAATTTCTTAGACGAAACATTGTCATTATTATTCATTTTTCACTCGTCTTTCTTTCATCTTATTTCTATTGCTTGTTTACACCTAGTAGTACTAATAAAACGTAATAGTCTTAAGTTTTTTTCACTCGTCTTTCTTTCATCTTATTTCTATTGCTTGTTTACACCTAGTAGTAGTAATAAGACGTAATAGTCTTAAGTTGTCGGAATTTCTTTGATCAAGCATTGTCATTATTATTCATTTTTAAATCGTCTTTCTTTCATCTTATTTCTGTTGCTCGTTTACACCTGCTAGTAGTAATAAGACGTAATAGTCTTAAGTTGTCTGAATTTCTTAGATGAAGCATTGTCATTATTATTCATTTTTCACGCGTCTTTCTTTCATCTTATTTATTTTGCTTGTTTACACCTAGTAGTAGTAATAAGACGTAATAGTCTTAAGTTGTCTGAATTTCTTAGATGAAGCATTGTCATTATTATTCATTTTTCACTCGTCTTTCTTTCATCTTATTTCTATTGCTTGTTTACACCTAGTAGTAGTAATAAGACGTAATAGTCTTAAATTGTCTGAATTTCTTAGATGAAGCGTTGTCATTATTATTCATTTTTCACTCGTCTTTCTTTCATCTTATTTCTATTGATCGTTTACACCTAGTAGTACTAATAAGACGTAATAGTCTTAAGTTGTGTGAATTTCTTAGATGAAGCATTGTCATTATTATTCATTTTTCACTCGTCTTTCTTTCATCTTATTTCTATTGCTCGTTTACACCTGGTAGTAGTAATAAGACGTAATAGTCTTAAGTTTTCTGAATGTTTTAGATGAAGCATTGTCATTATTATTCATTTTTCACTCGTCTTTCTTTCATGTTATTATTTCTATTGCTCGTTTACACCTGTTAGTAGTAATAAGACGTAATAGTCTTAAGTTGTCTGAATTTCTTAGATGAAGCATTGTCATTATTATTCATTTTCACTCGTCTTTCTTTCATCTTATTTCTATTGCTTCTTTACACCTAGTAGTAGTAATAATACGTAATAGTCTTAAATTGACTGAATTTCTTCGATGAAGCATTGTCATTATTATTCATTTTTCACTCGTCTTTCTTTCATCTTATTTCTATTGCTTGTTTACACCTAGTAGTAGTAATAAGACGTAATAGTCTTAAGTTGTCTGAATTTCTTAGATGAAGCATTGTCATTATTATTCATTTTTCACTCGTCTTTCTTTCATCTTATTTCTATTGCTTCTTTACACCTAGTAGTAGTAATAAGACGTAATAGTCTTAAGTTGTCTGAATTTCTCAGACGAAGCATTGTCATTATTATTGATTTTTCACTCGTCTTTCTTTCATCTTATTTCTATTACTTGTTTACACCTAGTAGTAGTAATAAGACGTAATAGTCTTAAGTTGTCTGAATTTCTTCGTCGAAGCATTGTCATTTTTATTCATTTTTCACTCGTCTTTCTTTCATCTTATTTCTATTGCTTGTTTACACCTAGTAGTAGTAATAAGACGTAATAGTCTTAAGTTGTCTGAATTTCTCAGAGGAAGCATTGTCATTATTATTCATTTTTCACTCGTCTTTCTTTCATCTTATTTCTATTGCTTGTTTACACCTATTTGTAGTAATAAGACGTAATTGTCTTAAGTTGTCTGAATTTCTTAGATGAAGCATTGTCATTATTATTCATTTTTCACTCGTCTTTCTTTCATCTTATTTCTATTGCTTCTTTACGCCTAGTAGAAGTAATAAGACGTAATAGTCTTAAGTTGTCTGAATTTCTTAGACGAAGCCTTGTCATTATTATTCATTTTTCACTCGTCTTTCTTTCATCTTATTTCTATTACTTGTTTACACCTAGTAGTAGTAATAAGACGTAATAGTCTTAAGTTGTCTGAATTTCTTAGACGAAGCATTGTCATTATTATTCATTTTTCACTCGTCTTTCTTTCATCTTATTTCTATTGCTTCTTTACACCTAGTAGTAGTAATAAGACGTAATAGTCTTAAGTTGTCTGAATTTCTTAGATCAAGCATTGTCATTATTATTCATTTTTCAATCGTCTTTCTTTCATCTTATTTCTATTGCTTGTTTACACCTAGTGGTCGTAATAAGACGTAATAGTCTTAAGTTGTCTGAATTTCTTAGACGAAGCATTGTCATTATTATTCATTTTTCACTCGTCTTTCATCTTATTTCTATTGCTTGTTTACACCTAGTAGTAGTAATAAGACGTAATAGTCTTAAGTTGTCTGAATTTCTTAGACGAAGCATTGTCATTATTATTCATTTTTCACTCGTCTTTCTTTCATCTTATTTCTATTGCTTGTTTACACCTAGTAGTACTAATAAAACGTAATAGTCTTAAGTTTTTTTCACTCGTCTTTCTTTCATCTTATTTCTATTGCTTGTTTACACCTAGTAGTAGTAATAAGACGTAATAGTCTTAAGTTGTCGGAATTTCTTTGATCAAGCATTGTCATTATTATTCATTTTTCACTCGTCTTTCATCTTATTTCTATTGCTTGTTTACACCTAGTAGTAGTAATAAGACGTAATAGTCTTAAGTTGTCTGAATTTCTTAGACGAAGCATTGTCATTATTATTCATTTTTCACTCGTCTTTCTTTCATCTTATTTCTATTGCTTGTTTACACCTAGTAGTAGTAACAAGACGTAATAGTCTTAAGTTGTCGCAATTTCTTTGATCAAGCATTTTCTTTATTATTCATTTTTAAATCGTCTTTCTTTCATCTTATATCTGTTGCTCGTTTACACCTGCTAGTAGTAATAAGACGTAATAGTCTTAAGTTGTCTGAATTTCTTAGATGAAGCATTGTCATTATTATTCATTTTTCACGCGTCTTTCTTTCATCTTATTTATTTTGCTTGTTTACACCTAGTAGTAGTAATAAGACGTAATAGTCTTAAGTTGTCTGAATTTCTTAGATGAAGCATTGTCATTATTATTCATTTTTCACTCGTCTTTCTTTCATCTTATTTCTATTACTTGTTTACACCTAGTAGTAGTAATAAGACGTAATAATCTTAAGTTGTCTGAATTTCTTAGACGAAGCATTGTCATTATTATTCATTTTTCACTCGTCTTTCTTTCATCTTATTTCTATTGCTTCTTTACACCTAGTAGTAGTAATAAGACGTAATAGTCTTAAGTTGTCTGAATTTCTTCGATGAAGCATTGTCATTATTATTCATTTTTCACTCGTCTTTCTTTCATCTTATTTCTATTGCTTGTTTACACCTAGTAGTATTAATAAGACGTAATAGTCTTAAATTGTCTGAATTTCTTAGATGAAGCATTGTCATTATTATTCATTTTTCACTCGTCTTTCTTTCATCTTATTTCTATTACTTGTTTACACCTAGTAGTAGTAATAAGACGTAATAATCTTAAGTTGTCTGAATTTCTTAGACGAAGCATTGTCATTATTATTCATTTTTCACTCGTCTTTCTTTCATCTTATTTCTATTGCTTCTTTACACCTAGTAGTAGTAATAAGACGTAATAGTCTTAAGTTGTCTGAATTTCTTCGATGAAGCATTGTCATTATTATTCATTTTTCACTCGTCTTTCTTTCATCTTATTTCTATTGCTTGTTTACACCTAGTAGTAGTAATAAGACGTAATAGTCTTAATTTGTCTGAATTTCTTAGATGAAGCATTGTCATTATTATTCATTTTTCACTCGTCTTTCTTTCTTCTTATTTCTATTACTTGTTTACACCTAGTAGTAGTAATAAGACGTAATAATCTTAAGTTGTCTGAATTTCTTAGACGAAGCATTGTCATTATTATTCATTTTTCACTCGTCTTTCTTTCATCTTATTTCTATTGCTTCTTTACGCCTAGTAGTAGTAATAAGACGTAATAGTATTAAGTTGTCTGAATTTCTTAGACGAAGCCTTGTCATTATTATTCATTTTTCAATCGTCTTTCTTTCATCTTATTTCTATTGCTTGTTTACACCTAGTGGTCGTAATAAGACGTAATAGTCTTAAGTTGTCTGAATTTCTTAGACGAAGCATTGTCATTATTATTCATTTTTCACTCGTCTTTCATCTTATTTCTATTGCTTGTTTACACCTAGTAGTAGTAATAAGACGTAATAGTCTTAAGTTGTCTGAATTTCTTAGACGAAGCATTGTCATTATTATTCATTTTTCACTCGTCTTTCTTTCATCTTATTTCTATTGCTTGTTTACACCTAGTAGTACTAATAAAACGTAATAGTCTTAAGTTTTTTTCACTCGTCTTTCTTTCATCTTATTTCTATTGCTTGTTTACACCTAGTAGTAGTAATAAGACGTAATAGTCTTAAGTTGTCGGAATTTCTTTGATCAAGCATTGTCATTATTATTCATTTTTCACTCGTCTTTCATCTTATTTCTATTGCTTGTTTACACCTAGTAGTAGTAATAAGACGTAATAGTCTTAAGTTGTCTGAATTTCTTAGACGAAGCATTGTCATTATTATTCATTTTTCACTCGTCTTTCTTTCATCTTATTTCTATTGCTTGTTTACACCTAGTAGTAGTAACAAGACGTAATAGTCTTAAGTTGTCGCAATTTCTTTGATCAAGCATTTTCTTTATTATTCATTTTTAAATCGTCTTTCTTTCATCTTATATCTGTTGCTCGTTTACACCTGCTAGTAGTAATAAGACGTAATAGTCTTAAGTTGTCTGAATTTCTTAGATGAAGCATTGTCATTATTATTCATTTTTCACGCGTCTTTCTTTCATCTTATTTATTTTGCTTGTTTACACCTAGTAGTAGTAATAAGACGTAATAGTCTTAAGTTGTCTGAATTTCTTAGATGAAGCATTGTCATTATTATTCATTTTTCACTCGTCTTTCTTTCATCTTATTTCTATTACTTGTTTACACCTAGTAGTAGTAATAAGACGTAATAATCTTAAGTTGTCTGAATTTCTTAGACGAAGCATTGTCATTATTATTCATTTTTCACTCGTCTTTCTTTCATCTTATTTCTATTGCTTCTTTACACCTAGTAGTAGTAATAAGACGTAATAGTCTTAAGTTGTCTGAATTTCTTCGATGAAGCATTGTCATTATTATTCATTTTTCACTCGTCTTTCTTTCATCTTATTTCTATTGCTTGTTTACACCTAGTAGTATTAATAAGACGTAATAGTCTTAAATTGTCTGAATTTCTTAGATGAAGCATTGTCATTATTATTCATTTTTCACTCGTCTTTCTTTCATCTTATTTCTATTACTTGTTTACACCTAGTAGTAGTAATAAGACGTAATAATCTTAAGTTGTCTGAATTTCTTAGACGAAGCATTGTCATTATTATTCATTTTTCACTCGTCTTTCTTTCATCTTATTTCTATTGCTTCTTTACACCTAGTAGTAGTAATAAGACGTAATAGTCTTAAGTTGTCTGAATTTCTTCGATGAAGCATTGTCATTATTATTCATTTTTCACTCGTCTTTCTTTCATCTTATTTCTATTGCTTGTTTACACCTAGTAGTAGTAATAAGACGTAATAGTCTTAATTTGTCTGAATTTCTTAGATGAAGCATTGTCATTATTATTCATTTTTCACTCGTCTTTCTTTCTTCTTATTTCTATTACTTGTTTACACCTAGTAGTAGTAATAAGACGTAATAATCTTAAGTTGTCTGAATTTCTTAGACGAAGCATTGTCATTATTATTCATTTTTCACTCGTCTTTCTTTCATCTTATTTCTATTGCTTCTTTACGCCTAGTAGTAGTAATAAGACGTAATAGTATTAAGTTGTCTGAATTTCTTAGACGAAGCCTTGTCATTATTATTCATTTTTCACTCGTCTTTCTTTCATCTTATTTCTATTACTTGTTTACACCTAGTAGTAGTAATAAGACGTAATAGTCTTAAGTTGTCTGAATTTCTTAGACGAAGCATTGTCATTATTATTCATTTTTCACTCGTCTTTCTTTCATCTTATTTCTATTGCTTGTTTACACCTAGTAGTAGTAATAAGACGTAATAGTCTTAAGTTTTCTGAATTTCTCAGATCAAGCATTGTCATTATTATTCATTTTTCACTCGTCTTTCTTTCATCTTATTTCTATTGCTTGTTTACACCTAGTAGTAGTAATAAGACGTAATAGTCTTAAGTTGTCTGAATTTCTCAGATGAAGCATTGTCATTATTATTCATTTTTCACTCGTCTTTCTTTCTTCTTATTTCTATTACTTGTTTACACCTAGTAGTAGTAATAAGACGTAATAATCTTAAGTTGTCTGAATTTCTTAGACGAAGCATTGTCATTATTATTCATTTTTCACTCGTCTTTCTTTCATCTTATTTCTATTGCTTCTTTACGCCTAGTAGTAGTAATAAGACGTAATAGTCTTAAGTTGTCTGATTTTCTCAGATGAAGCCTTGTCATTATTATTCATTTTTCACTCGTCTTTCATCTTATTTCTATTGCTTGTTTACACCTAGTAGTAGTAATAAGACGTAATAGTCTTAAGTTGTCTGAATTTCTTAGACGAAGCATTGTCATTATTATTCATTTTTCACTCGTCTTTCTTTCATCTTATTTCTATTGCTTGTTTACACCTAGTAGTACTAATAAAACGTAATAGTCTTAAGTTTTTTTCACTCGTCTTTCTTTCATCTTATTTCTATTGCTTGTTTACACCTAGTAGTAGTAATAAGACGTAATAGTCTTAAGTTGTCGGAATTTCTTTGATCAAGCATTGTCATTATTATTCATTTTTAAATCGTCTTTCTTTCATCTTATTTCTGTTGCTCGTTTACACCTGCTAGTAGTAATAAGACGTAATAGTCTTAAGTTGTCTGAATTTCTTAGATGAAGCATTGTCATTATTATTCATTTTTCACGCGTCTTTCTTTCATCTTATTTATTTTGCTTGTTTACACCTAGTAGTAGTAATAAGACGTAATAGTCTTAAGTTGTCTGAATTTCTTAGATGAAGCATTGTCATTATTATTCATTTTTCACTCGTCTTTCTTTCATCTTATTTCTATTGCTTGTTTACACCTAGTAGTAGTAATAAGACGTAATAGTCTTAAATTGTCTGAATTTCTTAGATGAAGCGTTGTCATTATTATTCATTTTTCACTCGTCTTTCTTTCATCTTATTTCTATTGATCGTTTACACCTAGTAGTACTAATAAGACGTAATAGTCTTAAGTTGTGTGAATTTCTTAGATGAAGCATTGTCATTATTATTCATTTTTCACTCGTCTTTCTTTCATCTTATTTCTATTGCTCGTTTACACCTGGTAGTAGTAATAAGACGTAATAGTCTTAAGTTTTCTGAATTTTTTAGATGAAGCATTGTCATTATTATTCATTTTTCACTCGTCTTTCTTTCATGTTATTATTTCTATTGCTCGTTTACACCTGTTAGTAGTAATAAGACGTAATAGTCTTAAGTTGTCTGAATTTCTTAGATGAAGCATTGTCATTATTATTCATTTTCACTCGTCTTTCTTTCATCTTATTTCTATTGCTTCTTTACACCTAGTAGTAGTAATAATACGTAATAGTCTTAAATTGACTGAATTTCTTCGATGAAGCATTGTCATTATTATTCATTTTTCACTCGTCTTTCTTTCATCTTATTTCTATTGCTTGTTTACACCTAGTAGTAGTAATAAGACGTAATAGTCTTAAGTTGTCTGAATTTCTTAGATGAAGCATTGTCATTATTATTCATTTTTCACTCGTCTTTCTTTCATCTTATTTCTATTGCTTCTTTACACCTAGTAGTAGTAATAAGACGTAATAGTCTTAAGTTGTCTGAATTTCTCAGACGAAGCATTGTCATTATTATTGATTTTTCACTCGTCTTTCTTTCATCTTATTTCTATTACTTGTTTACACCTAGTAGTAGTAATAAGACGTAATAGTCTTAAGTTGTCTGAATTTCTTCGACGAAGCATTGTCATTTTTATTCATTTTTCACTCGTCTTTCTTTCATCTTATTTCTATTGCTTGTTTACACCTAGTAGTAGTAATAAGACGTAATAGTCTTAAGTTGTCTGAATTTCTCAGAGGAAGCATTGTCATTATTATTCATTTTTCACTCGTCTTTCTTTCATCTTATTTCTATTGCTTGTTTACACCTATTTGTAGTAATAAGACGTAATTGTCTTAAGTTGTCTGAATTTCTTAGATGAAGCATTGTCATTATTATTCATTTTTCACTCGTCTTTCTTTCATCTTATTTCTATTGCTTCTTTACGCCTAGTAGAAGTAATAAGACGTAATAGTCTTAAGTTGTCTGAATTTCTTAGACGAAGCCTTGTCATTATTATTCATTTTTCACTCGTCTTTCTTTCATCTTATTTCTATTACTTGTTTACACCTAGTAGTAGTAATAAGACGTAATAGTCTTAAGTTGTCTGAATTTCTTAGACGAAGCATTGTCATTATTATTCATTTTTCACTCGTCTTTCTTTCATCTTATTTCTATTGCTTCTTTACACCTAGTAGTAGTAATAAGACGTAATAGTCTTAAGTTGTCTGAATTTCTTAGATCAAGCATTGTCATTATTATTCATTTTTCAATCGTCTTTCTTTCATCTTATTTCTATTGCTTGTTTACACCTAGTAGTCGTAATAAGACGTAATAGTCTTAAGTTGTCTGAATTTCTTAGACGAAGCATTGTCATTATTATTCATTTTTCACTCGTCTTTCATCTTATTTCTATTGCTTGTTTACACCTAGTAGTAGTAATAAGACGTAATAGTCTTAAGTTGTCTGAATTTCTTAGACGAAGCATTGTCATTATTATTCATTTTTCACTCGTCTTTCTTTCATCTTATTTCTATTGCTTGTTTACACCTAGTAGTACTAATAAAACGTAATAGTCTTAAGTTTTTTTCACTCGTCTTTCTTTCATCTTATTTCTATTGCTTGTTTACACCTAGTAGTAGTAATAAGACGTAATAGTCTTAAGTTGTCGGAATTTCTTTGATCAAGCATTGTCATTATTATTCATTTTTCACTCGTCTTTCATCTTATTTCTATTGCTTGTTTACACCTAGTAGTAGTAATAAGACGTAATAGTCTTAAGTTGTCTGAATTTCTTAGACGAAGCCTTGTCATTATTATTCATTTTTCACTCGTCTTTCTTTCATCTTATTTCTATTGCTTGTTTACACCTAGTAGTAGTAACAAGACGTAATAGTCTTAAGTTGTCGCAATTTCTTTGATCAAGCATTTTCTTTATTATTCATTTTTAAATCGTCTTTCTTTCATCTTATATCTGTTGCTCGTTTACACCTGCTAGTAGTAATAAGACGTAATAGTCTTAAGTTGTCTGAATTTCTTAGATGAAGCATTGTCATTATTATTCATTTTTCACGCGTCTTTCTTTCATCTTATTTATTTTGCTTGTTTACACCTAGTAGTAGTAATAAGACGTAATAGTCTTAAGTTGTATGAATTTCTTAGATGAAGCATTGTCATTATTATTCATTTTTCACTCGTATTTCTTTCATCTTATTTCTATTGCTCGTTTACACCTGGTAGTAGTAATAAGACGTAATAGTCTTAAGTTGTCTGAATTTCTTAGATGAAGCATTGTCATTATTATTCATTTTCACTCGTCTTTCTTTCATCTTATTTCTATTGCTTGTTTACACCTAGTAGTAGTAATAAGACGTAATAGTCTTAAGTTTTCTGAATTTCTTAGATGAAGCATTGTCATTATTATTCATTTTTCACTCGTCTTTCTTTCATCTTATTTCTATTACTTGTTTACACCTAGTAGTAGTAATAAGACGTAATAATCTTAAGTTGTCTGAATTTCTTAGACGAAGCATTGTCATTATTATTCATTTTTCACTTGTCTTTCTTTCATCTTATTTCTATTGCTTCTTTACACCTAGTAGTAGTAATAAGACGTAATAGTCTTAAATTGTCTGAATTTCTTCGATGAAGCATTGTCATTATTATTCATTTTTCACTCGTCTTTCTTTCATCTTATTTCTATTGCTTGTTTACACCTATTAGTAGTAATAAGACGTAATAGTCTTAAGTTGTCTGAATTTCTTAGATGAAGCATTGTCATTATTATTCATTTTTCACTCGTCTTTCTTTCATCTTATTTCTATTGCTTCTTTACACCTAGTAGTAGTAATAAGACGTAATAGTCTTAAGTTGTCTGAATTTCTTAGACGAAGCATTGTCATTATTATTCATTTTTCACTCGTCTTTCTTTCATCTTATTTCTATTACTTGTTTACACCTAGTAGTAGTAATAAGACGTAATAGTCTTAAGTTGTCTGAATTTCTTAGACGAAGCATTGTCATTATTATTCATTTTTCACTCGTCTTTCTTTCATCTTATTTCTATTGCTTCTTTACACCTAGTAGTAGTAATAAGACGTGATAGTCTTAAGTTGTCTGAATTTCTTAGACGAAGCATTGTCATTATTATTCATTTTTCACTCGTCTTTCTTTCATCTTATTTCTATTACTTGTTTACACCTAGTAGTAGTAATAAGACGTAATAGTCTTAAGTTGTCTGAATTTCTTAGACGAAGCATTGTCATTATTATTCATTTTTCACTCGTCTTTCTTTCATCTTATTTCTATTGCTTGTTTACACCTAGTAGTAGTAATAAGACGTAATAGTCTTAAGTTGTCTGAATTTCTCAGAGGAAGCATTGTCATTATTATTCATTTTTCACTCGTCTTTCTTTCATCTTATTTCTATTGCTTGTTTACACCTAGTTTTAGTAATAAGACGTAATTGTCTTAAGTTGTCTGAATTTCTTAGATGAAGCATTGTCATTATTATTCATTTTTCACTCGTCTTTCTTTCATCTTATTTCTATTGCTTGTTTACACCTAGTAGTAGTAATAAGACGTAATAGTCTTAAGTTGTCTGAATTTCTTAGACGAAGCATTGTCATTATTATTCATTTTTCACTCGTCTTTCTTTCATCTTATTTCTATTACTTGTTTACACCTAGTAGTAGTAATAAGACGTAATAGTCTTAAGTTGTCTGAATTTCTTAGACGAAGCATTGTCATTATTATTCATTTTTCACTCGTCTTTCTTTCATCTTATGTCTATTGCTTGTTTACACCTAGTAGTAGTAATAAGACGTAATAGTCTTAAGTTGTCTGAATTTCTCAGATGAAGCATTGTCATTATTACTCATTTTTCACTCGTCTTTCTTTCATCTTATTTCTATTGCTTGTTTACACTTAGTAGTAGTAATAAGACGTAATAGTCTTAAGTTGTGTGAATTTCTTAGATGAAGCATTGTCATTATTATTCATTTTTCACTCGTCTTTCTTTCATCTTATTTCTAATGCTTGTTTACACCTAGTAGTAGTAATAAGACGTAATAGTCTTAAGTTGTCTGATTTTCTCAGATGAAGCATTGTCATTATTATTCATTTTTCACTCATCTTACTTTCATCTTATTTCTATTGCTTGTTTACACCTAGTAGTAGTAATAAGACGTAATAGTCTTAAGTTGTCTGAATTTCTTAGATGAAGCATTGTCATTATTATTCATTTTTCACTCGTCTTTCTTTCATCTTATTTCTATTGCTTCTTTACACCAAGTAGTAGTAATAAGACGTAATAGTCTTAAGTTGTCTGAATTTCTTAGATGAAGCTTTGTCATTATTATTCATTTTTCACTCGTCTTTCTTTCAATTTATTTCTATTGCTTCTTTACACCTAGTAGTAGTAATAAGACGTAATAGTCTTAAGTTGTCTGAAAATCTTAGATCAAGCATTGTCATTATTATTCATTTTTCACTCGTCTTTCTTTCATCTTATTTCTATTGCTTGTTTACACCTAGTAGTAGTAATAAGACGTAATAGTCTTAAGTTGTCTGAATTTCTTAGACGAAGCATTGTCATTATTATTCATTTTTCACTCGTCTTTCATCTTATTTCTATTGCTTGTTTACACCTAGTAGTAGTAATAAGACGTAATAGTCTTAAGTTGTCTGAATTTCTTAGACGAAGCATTGTCATTATTATTCATTTTTCACTCGTCTTTCTTTCATCTTATTTCTATTGCTTGTTTACACCTAGTAGTACTAATAAAACGTAATAGTCTTAAGTTGTCTGAATTTCTTAGATGAAGCATTGTCATTATTATTCATTTTTCACTCGTCTTTCTTTCATCTTATTTCTATTGCTTGTTTACACCTAGTAGTACTAATAAGACGTAATAGTCTTAGGTTGTCGGAATTTCTTTGATCAAGCATTGTCATTATTATTCCTTTTCAAATCGTCTTTCTTTCATCTTATTTCTGTTGCTCGTTTACACCTGCTAGTAGTAATAAGACGTAATAGTCTTAAGTTGTCTGAATTTCTTAGATGAAGCATTGTCATTATTATTCATTTTTCACTCGTCTTTCTTTCATCTTATTTCTATTGCTCGTTTACACCTGGTAGTAGTAATAAGACGTAATAGTCTTAAGTTGTCTGAATTTCTTAGATGAAGCATTGTCATTATTATTCATTTTTCACGCGTCTTTCTTTCATCTTATTTATTTTGTTGTTTACACCTAGTAGTAGTAATAAGACGTAATAGTCTTAAGTTGTCTGAATTTCTTAGATGAAGCATTGTCATTATTATTCATTTTTCACTCGTCTTTCTTTCATCTTATTTCTATTGCTTGTTTACACCTAGTAGTAGTAATAAGACGTAATAGTCTTAAATTGTCTGAATTTCTTAGATGAAGCGTTGTCATTATTATTCATTTTTCACTCGTCTTTCTTTCATCTTATTTCTATTGCTTGTTTACACCTAGTAGTACTAATAAGACGTAATAGTCTTAAGTTGTGTGAATTTCTTAGATGAAGCATTGTCATTATTATTCATTTTTCACTCGTCTTTCTTTCATCTTATTTCTATTGCTCGTTTACACCTGGTAGTAGTAATAAGACGTAATAGTCTTAAGTTGTCTGAATTTCTTAGATGAAGCATTGTCATTATTATTCATTTTTCACTCGTCTTTCTTTCATCTTATTTCTATTGCTCGTTTACACCTGGTAGTAGTAATAAGACGTAATAGTCTTAAGTTTTCTGAATTTTTTAGATGAAGCATTGTCATTATTATTCATTTTTCACTCGTCTTTCTTTCATGTTATTATTTCTATTGCTCGTTTACACCTGTTAGTAGTAATAAGACGTAATAGTCTTAAGTTGTCTGAATTTCTTAGACGAAGCATTGTCATTATTATTCATTTTTCACTCGTCTTTCATCTTATTTCTATTGCTTGTTTACACCTAGTAGTAGTAATAAGACGTAATAGTCTTAAGTTGTCTGAATTTCTTAGACGAAGCATTGTCATTATTATTCATTTTTCACTCGTCTTTCTTTCATCTTATTTCTATTGCTTGTTTACACCTAGTAGTACTAATAAAACGTAATAGTCTTAAGTTTTTTTCACTCGTCTTTCTTTCATCTTATTTCTATTGCTTGTTTACACCTAGTAGTAGTAATAAGACGTAATAGTCTTAAGTTGTCGGAATTTCTTTGATCAAGCATTGTCATTATTATTCATTTTTCACTCGTCTTTCATCTTATTTCTATTGCTTGTTTACACCTAGTAGTAGTAATAAGACGTAATAGTCTTAAGTTGTCTGAATTTCTTAGACGAAGCATTGTCATTATTATTCATTTTTCACTCGTCTTTCTTTCATCTTATTTCTATTGCTTGTTTACACCTAGTAGTAGTAACAAGACGTAATAGTCTTAAGTTGTCGCAATTTCTTTGATCAAGCATTTTCTTTATTATTCATTTTTAAATCGTCTTTCTTTCATCTTATATCTGTTGCTCGTTTACACCTGCTAGTAGTAATAAGACGTAATAGTCTTAAGTTGTCTGAATTTCTTAGATGAAGCATTGTCATTATTATTCATTTTTCACGCGTCTTTCTTTCATCTTATTTATTTTGCTTGTTTACACCTAGTAGTAGTAATAAGACGTAATAGTCTTAAGTTGTCTGAATTTCTTAGATGAAGCATTGTCATTATTATTCATTTTTCACTCGTCTTTCTTTCATCTTATTTCTATTACTTGTTTACACCTAGTAGTAGTAATAAGACGTAATAATCTTAAGTTGTCTGAATTTCTTAGACGAAGCATTGTCATTATTATTCATTTTTCACTCGTCTTTCTTTCATCTTATTTCTATTGCTTCTTTACACCTAGTAGTAGTAATAAGACGTAATAGTCTTAAGTTGTCTGAATTTCTTCGATGAAGCATTGTCATTATTATTCATTTTTCACTCGTCTTTCTTTCATCTTATTTCTATTGCTTGTTTACACCTAGTAGTATTAATAAGACGTAATAGTCTTAAATTGTCTGAATTTCTTAGATGAAGCATTGTCATTATTATTCATTTTTCACTCGTCTTTCTTTCATCTTATTTCTATTACTTGTTTACACCTAGTAGTAGTAATAAGACGTAATAATCTTAAGTTGTCTGAATTTCTTAGACGAAGCATTGTCATTATTATTCATTTTTCACTCGTCTTTCTTTCATCTTATTTCTATTGCTTCTTTACACCTAGTAGTAGTAATAAGACGTAATAGTCTTAAGTTGTCTGAATTTCTTCGATGAAGCATTGTCATTATTATTCATTTTTCACTCGTCTTTCTTTCATCTTATTTCTATTGCTTGTTTACACCTAGTAGTAGTAATAAGACGTAATAGTCTTAATTTGTCTGAATTTCTTAGATGAAGCATTGTCATTATTATTCATTTTTCACTCGTCTTTCTTTCTTCTTATTTCTATTACTTGTTTACACCTAGTAGTAGTAATAAGACGTAATAATCTTAAGTTGTCTGAATTTCTTAGACGAAGCATTGTCATTATTATTCATTTTTCACTCGTCTTTCTTTCATCTTATTTCTATTGCTTCTTTACGCCTAGTAGTAGTAATAAGACGTAATAGTATTAAGTTGTCTGAATTTCTTAGACGAAGCCTTGTCATTATTATTCATTTTTCAATCGTCTTTCTTTCATCTTATTTCTATTGCTTGTTTACACCTAGTGGTCGTAATAAGACGTAATAGTCTTAAGTTGTCTGAATTTCTTAGACGAAGCATTGTCATTATTATTCATTTTTCACTCGTCTTTCATCTTATTTCTATTGCTTGTTTACACCTAGTAGTAGTAATAAGACGTAATAGTCTTAAGTTGTCTGAATTTCTTAGACGAAGCATTGTCATTATTATTCATTTTTCACTCGTCTTTCTTTCATCTTATTTCTATTGCTTGTTTACACCTAGTAGTACTAATAAAACGTAATAGTCTTAAGTTTTTTTCACTCGTCTTTCTTTCATCTTATTTCTATTGCTTGTTTACACCTAGTAGTAGTAATAAGACGTAATAGTCTTAAGTTGTCGGAATTTCTTTGATCAAGCATTGTCATTATTATTCATTTTTCACTCGTCTTTCATCTTATTTCTATTGCTTGTTTACACCTAGTAGTAGTAATAAGACGTAATAGTCTTAAGTTGTCTGAATTTCTTAGACGAAGCATTGTCATTATTATTCATTTTTCACTCGTCTTTCTTTCATCTTATTTCTATTGCTTGTTTACACCTAGTAGTAGTAACAAGACGTAATAGTCTTAAGTTGTCGCAATTTCTTTGATCAAGCATTTTCTTTATTATTCATTTTTAAATCGTCTTTCTTTCATCTTATATCTGTTGCTCGTTTACACCTGCTAGTAGTAATAAGACGTAATAGTCTTAAGTTGTCTGAATTTCTTAGATGAAGCATTGTCATTATTATTCATTTTTCACGCGTCTTTCTTTCATCTTATTTATTTTGCTTGTTTACACCTAGTAGTAGTAATAAGACGTAATAGTCTTAAGTTGTCTGAATTTCTTAGATGAAGCATTGTCATTATTATTCATTTTTCACTCGTCTTTCTTTCATCTTATTTCTATTACTTGTTTACACCTAGTAGTAGTAATAAGACGTAATAATCTTAAGTTGTCTGAATTTCTTAGACGAAGCATTGTCATTATTATTCATTTTTCACTCGTCTTTCTTTCATCTTATTTCTATTGCTTCTTTACACCTAGTAGTAGTAATAAGACGTAATAGTCTTAAGTTGTCTGAATTTCTTCGATGAAGCATTGTCATTATTATTCATTTTTCACTCGTCTTTCTTTCATCTTATTTCTATTGCTTGTTTACACCTAGTAGTATTAATAAGACGTAATAGTCTTAAATTGTCTGAATTTCTTAGATGAAGCATTGTCATTATTATTCATTTTTCACTCGTCTTTCTTTCATCTTATTTCTATTACTTGTTTACACCTAGTAGTAGTAATAAGACGTAATAATCTTAAGTTGTCTGAATTTCTTAGACGAAGCATTGTCATTATTATTCATTTTTCACTCGTCTTTCTTTCATCTTATTTCTATTGCTTCTTTACACCTAGTAGTAGTAATAAGACGTAATAGTCTTAAGTTGTCTGAATTTCTTCGATGAAGCATTGTCATTATTATTCATTTTTCACTCGTCTTTCTTTCATCTTATTTCTATTGCTTGTTTACACCTAGTAGTAGTAATAAGACGTAATAGTCTTAATTTGTCTGAATTTCTTAGATGAAGCATTGTCATTATTATTCATTTTTCACTCGTCTTTCTTTCTTCTTATTTCTATTACTTGTTTACACCTAGTAGTAGTAATAAGACGTAATAATCTTAAGTTGTCTGAATTTCTTAGACGAAGCATTGTCATTATTATTCATTTTTCACTCGTCTTTCTTTCATCTTATTTCTATTGCTTCTTTACGCCTAGTAGTAGTAATAAGACGTAATAGTATTAAGTTGTCTGAATTTCTTAGACGAAGCCTTGTCATTATTATTCATTTTTCACTCGTCTTTCTTTCATCTTATTTCTATTACTTGTTTACACCTAGTAGTAGTAATAAGACGTAATAGTCTTAAGTTGTCTGAATTTCTTAGACGAAGCATTGTCATTATTATTCATTTTTCACTCGTCTTTCTTTCATCTTATTTCTATTGCTTGTTTACACCTAGTAGTAGTAATAAGACGTAATAGTCTTAAGTTTTCTGAATTTCTCAGATCAAGCATTGTCATTATTATTCATTTTTCACTCGTCTTTCTTTCATCTTATTTCTATTGCTTGTTTACACCTAGTAGTAGTAATAAGACGTAATAGTCTTAAGTTGTCTGAATTTCTCAGATGAAGCATTGTCATTATTATTCATTTTTCACTCGTCTTTCTTTCTTCTTATTTCTATTACTTGTTTACACCTAGTAGTAGTAATAAGACGTAATAATCTTAAGTTGTCTGAATTTCTTAGACGAAGCATTGTCATTATTATTCATTTTTCACTCGTCTTTCTTTCATCTTATTTCTATTGCTTCTTTACGCCTAGTAGTAGTAATAAGACGTAATAGTCTTAAGTTGTCTGATTTTCTCAGATGAAGCCTTGTCATTATTATTCATTTTTCACTCGTCTTTCATCTTATTTCTATTGCTTGTTTACACCTAGTAGTAGTAATAAGACGTAATAGTCTTAAGTTGTCTGAATTTCTTAGACGAAGCATTGTCATTATTATTCATTTTTCACTCGTCTTTCTTTCATCTTATTTCTATTGCTTGTTTACACCTAGTAGTACTAATAAAACGTAATAGTCTTAAGTTTTTTTCACTCGTCTTTCTTTCATCTTATTTCTATTGCTTGTTTACACCTAGTAGTAGTAATAAGACGTAATAGTCTTAAGTTGTCGGAATTTCTTTGATCAAGCATTGTCATTATTATTCATTTTTAAATCGTCTTTCTTTCATCTTATTTCTGTTGCTCGTTTACACCTGCTAGTAGTAATAAGACGTAATAGTCTTAAGTTGTCTGAATTTCTTAGATGAAGCATTGTCATTATTATTCATTTTTCACGCGTCTTTCTTTCATCTTATTTATTTTGCTTGTTTACACCTAGTAGTAGTAATAAGACGTAATAGTCTTAAGTTGTCTGAATTTCTTAGATGAAGCATTGTCATTATTATTCATTTTTCACTCGTCTTTCTTTCATCTTATTTCTATTGCTTGTTTACACCTAGTAGTAGTAATAAGACGTAATAGTCTTAAATTGTCTGAATTTCTTAGATGAAGCGTTGTCATTATTATTCATTTTTCACTCGTCTTTCTTTCATCTTATTTCTATTGATCGTTTACACCTAGTAGTACTAATAAGACGTAATAGTCTTAAGTTGTGTGAATTTCTTAGATGAAGCATTGTCATTATTATTCATTTTTCACTCGTCTTTCTTTCATCTTATTTCTATTGCTCGTTTACACCTGGTAGTAGTAATAAGACGTAATAGTCTTAAGTTTTCTGAATTTTTTAGATGAAGCATTGTCATTATTATTCATTTTTCACTCGTCTTTCTTTCATGTTATTATTTCTATTGCTCGTTTACACCTGTTAGTAGTAATAAGACGTAATAGTCTTAAGTTGTCTGAATTTCTTAGATGAAGCATTGTCATTATTATTCATTTTCACTCGTCTTTCTTTCATCTTATTTCTATTGCTTCTTTACACCTAGTAGTAGTAATAATACGTAATAGTCTTAAATTGACTGAATTTCTTCGATGAAGCATTGTCATTATTATTCATTTTTCACTCGTCTTTCTTTCATCTTATTTCTATTGCTTGTTTACACCTAGTAGTAGTAATAAGACGTAATAGTCTTAAGTTGTCTGAATTTCTTAGATGAAGCATTGTCATTATTATTCATTTTTCACTCGTCTTTCTTTCATCTTATTTCTATTGCTTCTTTACACCTAGTAGTAGTAATAAGACGTAATAGTCTTAAGTTGTCTGAATTTCTCAGACGAAGCATTGTCATTATTATTGATTTTTCACTCGTCTTTCTTTCATCTTATTTCTATTACTTGTTTACACCTAGTAGTAGTAATAAGACGTAATAGTCTTAAGTTGTCTGAATTTCTTCGACGAAGCATTGTCATTTTTATTCATTTTTCACTCGTCTTTCTTTCATCTTATTTCTATTGCTTGTTTACACCTAGTAGTAGTAATAAGACGTAATAGTCTTAAGTTGTCTGAATTTCTCAGAGGAAGCATTGTCATTATTATTCATTTTTCACTCGTCTTTCTTTCATCTTATTTCTATTGCTTGTTTACACCTATTTGTAGTAATAAGACGTAATTGTCTTAAGTTGTCTGAATTTCTTAGATGAAGCATTGTCATTATTATTCATTTTTCACTCGTCTTTCTTTCATCTTATTTCTATTGCTTCTTTACGCCTAGTAGAAGTAATAAGACGTAATAGTCTTAAGTTGTCTGAATTTCTTAGACGAAGCCTTGTCATTATTATTCATTTTTCACTCGTCTTTCTTTCATCTTATTTCTATTACTTGTTTACACCTAGTAGTAGTAATAAGACGTAATAGTCTTAAGTTGTCTGAATTTCTTAGACGAAGCATTGTCATTATTATTCATTTTTCACTCGTCTTTCTTTCATCTTATTTCTATTGCTTCTTTACACCTAGTAGTAGTAATAAGACGTAATAGTCTTAAGTTGTCTGAATTTCTTAGATCAAGCATTGTCATTATTATTCATTTTTCAATCGTCTTTCTTTCATCTTATTTCTATTGCTTGTTTACACCTAGTAGTCGTAATAAGACGTAATAGTCTTAAGTTGTCTGAATTTCTTAGACGAAGCATTGTCATTATTATTCATTTTTCACTCGTCTTTCATCTTATTTCTATTGCTTGTTTACACCTAGTAGTAGTAATAAGACGTAATAGTCTTAAGTTGTCTGAATTTCTTAGACGAAGCATTGTCATTATTATTCATTTTTCACTCGTCTTTCTTTCATCTTATTTCTATTGCTTGTTTACACCTAGTAGTACTAATAAAACGTAATAGTCTTAAGTTTTTTTCACTCGTCTTTCTTTCATCTTATTTCTATTGCTTGTTTACACCTAGTAGTAGTAATAAGACGTAATAGTCTTAAGTTGTCGGAATTTCTTTGATCAAGCATTGTCATTATTATTCATTTTTCACTCGTCTTTCATCTTATTTCTATTGCTTGTTTACACCTAGTAGTAGTAATAAGACGTAATAGTCTTAAGTTGTCTGAATTTCTTAGACGAAGCCTTGTCATTATTATTCATTTTTCACTCGTCTTTCTTTCATCTTATTTCTATTGCTTGTTTACACCTAGTAGTAGTAACAAGACGTAATAGTCTTAAGTTGTCGCAATTTCTTTGATCAAGCATTTTCTTTATTATTCATTTTTAAATCGTCTTTCTTTCATCTTATATCTGTTGCTCGTTTACACCTGCTAGTAGTAATAAGACGTAATAGTCTTAAGTTGTCTGAATTTCTTAGATGAAGCATTGTCATTATTATTCATTTTTCACGCGTCTTTCTTTCATCTTATTTATTTTGCTTGTTTACACCTAGTAGTAGTAATAAGACGTAATAGTCTTAAGTTGTATGAATTTCTTAGATGAAGCATTGTCATTATTATTCATTTTTCACTCGTATTTCTTTCATCTTATTTCTATTGCTCGTTTACACCTGGTAGTAGTAATAAGACGTAATAGTCTTAAGTTGTCTGAATTTCTTAGATGAAGCATTGTCATTATTATTCATTTTCACTCGTCTTTCTTTCATCTTATTTCTATTGCTTGTTTACACCTAGTAGTAGTAATAAGACGTAATAGTCTTAAGTTTTCTGAATTTCTTAGATGAAGCATTGTCATTATTATTCATTTTTCACTCGTCTTTCTTTCATCTTATTTCTATTACTTGTTTACACCTAGTAGTAGTAATAAGACGTAATAATCTTAAGTTGTCTGAATTTCTTAGACGAAGCATTGTCATTATTATTCATTTTTCACTTGTCTTTCTTTCATCTTATTTCTATTGCTTCTTTACACCTAGTAGTAGTAATAAGACGTAATAGTCTTAAATTGTCTGAATTTCTTCGATGAAGCATTGTCATTATTATTCATTTTTCACTCGTCTTTCTTTCATCTTATTTCTATTGCTTGTTTACACCTATTAGTAGTAATAAGACGTAATAGTCTTAAGTTGTCTGAATTTCTTAGATGAAGCATTGTCATTATTATTCATTTTTCACTCGTCTTTCTTTCATCTTATTTCTATTGCTTCTTTACACCTAGTAGTAGTAATAAGACGTAATAGTCTTAAGTTGTCTGAATTTCTTAGACGAAGCATTGTCATTATTATTCATTTTTCACTCGTCTTTCTTTCATCTTATTTCTATTACTTGTTTACACCTAGTAGTAGTAATAAGACGTAATAGTCTTAAGTTGTCTGAATTTCTTAGACGAAGCATTGTCATTATTATTCATTTTTCACTCGTCTTTCTTTCATCTTATTTCTATTGCTTCTTTACACCTAGTAGTAGTAATAAGACGTGATAGTCTTAAGTTGTCTGAATTTCTTAGACGAAGCATTGTCATTATTATTCATTTTTCACTCGTCTTTCTTTCATCTTATTTCTATTACTTGTTTACACCTAGTAGTAGTAATAAGACGTAATAGTCTTAAGTTGTCTGAATTTCTTAGACGAAGCATTGTCATTATTATTCATTTTTCACTCGTCTTTCTTTCATCTTATTTCTATTGCTTGTTTACACCTAGTAGTAGTAATAAGACGTAATAGTCTTAAGTTGTCTGAATTTCTCAGAGGAAGCATTGTCATTATTATTCATTTTTCACTCGTCTTTCTTTCATCTTATTTCTATTGCTTGTTTACACCTAGTTTTAGTAATAAGACGTAATTGTCTTAAGTTGTCTGAATTTCTTAGATGAAGCATTGTCATTATTATTCATTTTTCACTCGTCTTTCTTTCATCTTATTTCTATTGCTTGTTTACACCTAGTAGTAGTAATAAGACGTAATAGTCTTAAGTTGTCTGAATTTCTTAGACGAAGCATTGTCATTATTATTCATTTTTCACTCGTCTTTCTTTCATCTTATTTCTATTACTTGTTTACACCTAGTAGTAGTAATAAGACGTAATAGTCTTAAGTTGTCTGAATTTCTTAGACGAAGCATTGTCATTATTATTCATTTTTCACTCGTCTTTCTTTCATCTTATGTCTATTGCTTGTTTACACCTAGTAGTAGTAATAAGACGTAATAGTCTTAAGTTGTCTGAATTTCTCAGATGAAGCATTGTCATTATTACTCATTTTTCACTCGTCTTTCTTTCATCTTATTTCTATTGCTTGTTTACACTTAGTAGTAGTAATAAGACGTAATAGTCTTAAGTTGTGTGAATTTCTTAGATGAAGCATTGTCATTATTATTCATTTTTCACTCGTCTTTCTTTCATCTTATTTCTAATGCTTGTTTACACCTAGTAGTAGTAATAAGACGTAATAGTCTTAAGTTGTCTGATTTTCTCAGATGAAGCATTGTCATTATTATTCATTTTTCACTCATCTTACTTTCATCTTATTTCTATTGCTTGTTTACACCTAGTAGTAGTAATAAGACGTAATAGTCTTAAGTTGTCTGAATTTCTTAGATGAAGCATTGTCATTATTATTCATTTTTCACTCGTCTTTCTTTCATCTTATTTCTATTGCTTCTTTACACCAAGTAGTAGTAATAAGACGTAATAGTCTTAAGTTGTCTGAATTTCTTAGATGAAGCTTTGTCATTATTATTCATTTTTCACTCGTCTTTCTTTCAATTTATTTCTATTGCTTCTTTACACCTAGTAGTAGTAATAAGACGTAATAGTCTTAAGTTGTCTGAAAATCTTAGATCAAGCATTGTCATTATTATTCATTTTTCACTCGTCTTTCTTTCATCTTATTTCTATTGCTTGTTTACACCTAGTAGTAGTAATAAGACGTAATAGTCTTAAGTTGTCTGAATTTCTTAGACGAAGCATTGTCATTATTATTCATTTTTCACTCGTCTTTCATCTTATTTCTATTGCTTGTTTACACCTAGTAGTAGTAATAAGACGTAATAGTCTTAAGTTGTCTGAATTTCTTAGACGAAGCATTGTCATTATTATTCATTTTTCACTCGTCTTTCTTTCATCTTATTTCTATTGCTTGTTTACACCTAGTAGTACTAATAAAACGTAATAGTCTTAAGTTGTCTGAATTTCTTAGATGAAGCATTGTCATTATTATTCATTTTTCACTCGTCTTTCTTTCATCTTATTTCTATTGCTTGTTTACACCTAGTAGTACTAATAAGACGTAATAGTCTTAGGTTGTCGGAATTTCTTTGATCAAGCATTGTCATTATTATTCCTTTTCAAATCGTCTTTCTTTCATCTTATTTCTGTTGCTCGTTTACACCTGCTAGTAGTAATAAGACGTAATAGTCTTAAGTTGTCTGAATTTCTTAGATGAAGCATTGTCATTATTATTCATTTTTCACTCGTCTTTCTTTCATCTTATTTCTATTGCTCGTTTACACCTGGTAGTAGTAATAAGACGTAATAGTCTTAAGTTGTCTGAATTTCTTAGATGAAGCATTGTCATTATTATTCATTTTTCACGCGTCTTTCTTTCATCTTATTTATTTTGTTGTTTACACCTAGTAGTAGTAATAAGACGTAATAGTCTTAAGTTGTCTGAATTTCTTAGATGAAGCATTGTCATTATTATTCATTTTTCACTCGTCTTTCTTTCATCTTATTTCTATTGCTTGTTTACACCTAGTAGTAGTAATAAGACGTAATAGTCTTAAATTGTCTGAATTTCTTAGATGAAGCGTTGTCATTATTATTCATTTTTCACTCGTCTTTCTTTCATCTTATTTCTATTGCTTGTTTACACCTAGTAGTACTAATAAGACGTAATAGTCTTAAGTTGTGTGAATTTCTTAGATGAAGCATTGTCATTATTATTCATTTTTCACTCGTCTTTCTTTCATCTTATTTCTATTGCTCGTTTACACCTGGTAGTAGTAATAAGACGTAATAGTCTTAAGTTGTCTGAATTTCTTAGATGAAGCATTGTCATTATTATTCATTTTTCACTCGTCTTTCTTTCATCTTATTTCTATTGCTCGTTTACACCTGGTAGTAGTAATAAGACGTAATAGTCTTAAGTTTTCTGAATTTTTTAGATGAAGCATTGTCATTATTATTCATTTTTCACTCGTCTTTCTTTCATGTTATTATTTCTATTGCTCGTTTACACCTGTTAGTAGTAATAAGACGTAATAGTCTTAAGTTGTCTGAATTTCTTAGATGAAGCATTCTCATTATTATTCAATTTCACTCGTCTTTCATCTTATTTCTATTGCTTGTTTACACCTAGTCGTAGTAATAAGACGTAATAGTCTTAAGTTGTCAGAATTTCTTAGATCAAGCATTGTCATTATTATTCATTTTTCACTCGTCTTTCTTTCATCTTATTTCTATTACTTGCAAAGGCAAGAGAAATAAGATGAAAGAAAGACGAATGAAAAATGAATAATAATGACAATGCTTCATCTAAGAAATTCACACAACTTAAGACTATTACGTCTTATTAGTACTACTAGGTGTAAACAAGCAATAGAAATAATATGAAAGAAAGACGAGTGAAAAATGAATAATAATGACAACGCTTCATCTAAGAAATTCAGACAATTTAAGACTATTACGTCTTATTACTACTACTAGGTGTAAACAAGCAATAGAAATAAGATGAAAGAAAGACGAGTGAAAAATGAATAATAATGACAATGCTTCATCTAAGAAATTCAGACAACTTAAGACTATTACGTCTTATTACTACTACTAGGTGTAAACAAGCAAAATAAATAAGATGAAAGAAAGACGCGTGAAAAATGAATAATAAATGTCTATATAGGAGTTCGAACAATCTTGTAATTTGGCGGTAAAAAAGGATTAATACTCACCTTTGTTCTGCTTGGCTGGATCCACCTAATCCATGAACATTTAACATATTACAAATCACATTCGTTTATTATGTATACACTTAATTTAACATATGTGAGCATATGTGAGGATGTGCGTGTGTGACAGTGTGTGTGTGTGTGTGGACGTACAGTTCCACAATACCCCCGCGGAAATTAGGGATAATATGGATAAGATATTTTTGTTAATTTGAAGTTTTGAAAATAATGTTCAACAGTATTGTTTATATTTGGCAGGCCAGTGGACTCTCCTACCAGTTCTAGTGACAATATTCTTTTGTTGTTGATTCTGTATTGTCTCTGGTAATGATTGCTGTCGAGTTGCTGATGTTGATGACGATGATTGCCGGGAAATTACCTCGGAATGTTCTTCCGAGCTGCTTTGATTGGCATCATGTTCAACATACCCCGGTTTCAAACGGTCGATTGAGATCTTAGTGCTACCGTTAGACATGTGCACAGAGATATATTTGTCGTCACGGCTTAGAACTCTCTACAGACCGTTATAACTGGCGGATAAAGGCCTTTTCACCGAGTCGTGACGGACAAAAACGAACTCGCAGGTCTTAAGTGATGGTGGAATAAAGACGTCACGTGAATAGTTCCAAGTTAGTGTGAAAGCCATTTTTGACATTCTTGCCTGTAAGAATTGAACGAAAGTTGCAGTCGGCTGTGACTGTATATTGTCTGAGAAAAATTGTCCTGGTAAAACCAGTGGTTTCCCAAAAACGACATCAGCTGTAGAACTGTGTAGATCTTTCTTTACCATCGAACGAAATGACAGCATGACTAATGGAAGATTTTCTACCCATGAATGTGGGTCATCAAAACTAGCCAGTGCTGACTTTAACTGTCGATGGAAGCGCGCAACAATTCCATTGGAGCAAGGATGGTATGCTGTTGTAGAAATATGCTTGGCTCCAAGTAATTGTATGAATTCGTCGAACAAGATAGATTGAAATTGTAGTCCGCGGTCTGTAGTTACTATGGAAGGACATCCGAAGGTAGAAATCAACTCTTGGAATATTGCCTTCGCTACAGCATCCGCGTTGGTTGATGATACGGGTACCGCCACAGGCCACCTGGTAAATCGATCTATAATAGATAGTATATACTGATAACCTTGGCTGTCTGGGAGAGGACCGACCAAATCGACGTGAATGTGACTGAAAGGTCCATCAGGTTCTGAAAAGGTGCCTGGAGGTGATTTTACGTGGCGCGCTGTACCTTTGTTTTCTGAGAGGTGATACAATGTTGTGTCCAATTCTTTATGTCTGCATTCATATATGGCCAAACGAATCTGTCAGAAATAAGCTTAGTAGTACCGCGGCGACCTGGATCGGACATATTATGGAAGTGATTGAAGAGTTGTCTCCTCATGCTAGCAGGTACGAGCGGCCGTAGATTAGGGGTGCTGGCGTCACACCATATGTCTCTGTCGCTGAAGGGTAAAGGTCGTTTCTCAATTTTTAGCGCTGTGTCTGTGTGTAGGTCCTTCAGTGTCTGATCGTGCTCCTGTACCTCTGAATGGTTTTCAAGATCGAGAACTTGGGTAATACTTGATAGTATGTTGACACGAGATAAGGTGTCAGCGACTGTGTTATTATCTCCCTTGACGTAACGAATATCAGTCGTGAACTGGGAAATATATTCTAACTGACGCCACTCTAGGATTATATTTATCTGGCTTGGCGTTCAAAGCGTATACTAACGGCTTGTGATCTGTAAATACCACAAACTCTCGCCCTTCCAACAGATGATGAAAGGGTCGAATTGATACATATATCGCCAGTAGTTCCCTAGAGAAGGTACTGTATTTGGTTTGAGCAGGAGAGAGTTTCATCGAATAGAATGATATTGGTAATTTCTCCTTGTCAGTATGTTCATGATTCACCGATCCAATGGCATCGGTGGATACATCCGTGGTTAATGATAAGAAGGAATTCGGTTGATCACGGATAATTTAGTGAGGTTAGCGAGTGCAGTTTTAGCTTCGTTGAAAGCAGAAAGTGTGCTGTCAGACCGAGTTATCTTCGCATTATTTTTTCCTTGTTATCGTAACATGTCGGAGAGAGGTGATAACAGCTGGGAGCAATTTGGAAGGAATTGTCTGTAATAATTTATGAGGCCTATAAATCTCCGAAGCTGTCGGAGCTTTTCAGGTTTGGGAAAGTTTTGAATAGCCTCAACTTTCTGTGGGATAGGTGTAATTCCTGTGCCATCTACCTTGTGCCAGAGAAAGATTATACTAGGCACTGCAAATACACACTTTTCCGGATTTATTCTTAAACCAAAATGTTCCAGGCGTTGGAACACTTGGGTAACGTGCTGTATGTGCTCGTCTTTGTTTTACTTGCGATTAGCAGATCGTCTATGTATGCAAATGAGTGAGATAATCCTCTTAATGCTTTATCAATTAGTCTTTGCAAAGACTGTGCAGTATTCCTTAGGCCGAACGGCATACGTAGAAATTCATAGAGGCCGAATGGAGTAGTTATGGCCGTTTTTACTATATCTTCTTCTGCTACGGGGATCTGATAGAATGCTTTTCGCAAGTCGAGTTTAGTGAATATGCGTGCCCCTTGAAGTGTTACTGCGAAATCCGCCAAATTTGGGACTGGGTATTTATCCGGCATTGTCTGGGCATTCAAACGCCGAAAATCTCCACACGCTCGTCATGCCCCCTCCTTCTGTTTGGGGACCAAATGGAGTGGAGACGCATATGGGCTAGACGATAGTCGAATGATTCCTAAGTTAAGCATGTTTTGAAACACCGCCTTTGCTTCTTTATATTTGCCAGGCCGGAGTCGGCGTGGTGGCTAAAAAACGGGCGGACCAGTTGATTTGATGTAATGTACTGTCTTATGTTTTACTTCCTCCATTAAAGTAAACGGTTTGGTAATTGAAGGAAATTGGTCCAAAACAGCCTGAAGAGGACTGTTGACAGGCTGGGCTACACAGATTCTAGTCGATATCTGCGATGCCAGCATTCCTGGGCGGTTTAGGCTGGTCGTTTTATCTATGAGGGTATGCGTTGACATATCAACAGCCAGTTGATAGTGGGCTAAGAAACCGGCCCCTAGTATGGGCATTTTCACATCAGCAACAGTAAATAGCCAGGAAAATGATCTACGAAGGCCTAAGTCTAGCGATAATGAGACCTGACCATAGGTATTAATTCTGCTACCGTTGGCAGCGCGTAACGCGAAAGATGCAGGCGTAATGTGGATTTTTGTCTTAGAAGGGACTACGCTGATTTGAGCTCCTGTGTCGACAAGGAACGAATCACCAGTTATGGAGTCTTTTACGTAGAACAGACGGGTGGTTTTCTTTTCCCCAACAGTGGTTGCCATCTTCAATGACTGTCGGGTTCGCCGTTTCCTGCTGGTGATTCATTAGTATTATTAGGACGATTACTAAATCCGCAAGGTTTATTGCATTTATAAGCAACTTGTCCAAACTTGCGATGATACCAGCAAACTTCTTGACTCTGACGATTTCTGAATATAGATGTACTTCTAAGGCGTTTCTTGTTACCGTTTTTTGACTCTGTTGAGCGGGACCTACTTAAACGCTCTACTTGTAAAGATAGCTTGTCTATCTGTTGTTGTAAACGGTTGATAACGTCGTCAGCGTCCGTAGAATTAGTTTCGGTAAAATGAGTACTGTTTATCTCCCTAATCTCTGTAATTTTATCGGCCATCACGGCTACTTTTACAAGCTCTAGGTCATCTGGCAGTGTGGCTAGGATTTCCGCCGCATGCGTTGGTAATTTATGTAACCATAGTTTTTTTAATAAAGTCTCCGACATAGTATTCTGTCCCAGAAGATTCTTAATTCTACGCAGCAATTGAGTTGGTTTACTCCGTCCTAATTGTAGAGTGTTAAATAAGTCGTTTATTCTTCTTTCCTCGGATTTCCCTATACGATAGATTATGGCTTCTCGAAGTACATCATAGAGCTTATCGATTGGAATATTATCTAACAAATCTGATACCTCAATCGCGATCTCCGGGGGAAGTTTCTCTACCACGTACGCGAAACGTGCTCTTTTCGAGGTAATATCTTTTGCTTGAAAAATCGCAGTGAGTTGCGAAAACCACACGTGCACATCAATGCTATTGAAAACAGGTAAATTGAGAATGATAGCTGATTCACTCATATCAGAGTCCGCCATGATTGATGAAGCCACGTGGTGGAAAAAATATTTTTTTGGCGGGCTTTTGAGAAGTTTTGGCGCAAAATTTGGTAAGTCGACCAAATTTGTTTAAAATATGTTATTTCAAGGCTTAGAAAAATGCTTTGACGTCGAAATAAGTGGATATCGTTTAAACGTGGAAGTATGAAATAGGAATGACAGTTTCTCACAAGTTACAAAGAGTTCAGACACTTCCACTAAATTTTTAAACTGATTGCCGTGTAAGAACGTTGCTCAGTCAGCAAAGACGTAAGTTGAAAAACACATTGACGTTAATCTGTATAAATCAGACTTTAGAAGATTATAATGATTGACATCAAGAAATGAGAAATGGATCTGATTACACAAGAGTTGAATTTTTTTTCTATAGGACTGACCAAAGAAACCAATTATTCAAACTTATCAGAAACTTCAATAAATGCGAGAAGAAAGTCAGATTAAATGTCCAAGTCAATGCAAAATATTTCTCCTGGAACCGATAGAAAGAGAAAAGTTTTGCCAAAAATGTCCATTATGGAACAAACTTACGGTTTTGGGTGTCCAATACACGTTGAATATCTCGAAAGCGCGAAATTTACTGAAGACGAAAAGACTTTGTTGAAGAAAGATTTCTTCTAAGGTTTTGCATTACTTTTGCTTGTTTGTTGTCGCTTCGAAACTTAGTCACATATTCAGTTTTCTTAGCAGGCGATGTGGACGTATGAATAGTGATAAAAGCAAGTTGTCTTAAGACTGGTAATGAAGGTGTCGATTTTCTGCCACTTCTTAGATGACCTGGCTGAAGACTGGTTTGAATGTTAGGCAGAAAGAAGAGACCAAGTGCTGAAAATGGGACAATTCTGAATCAACACCAGTGTCAGATGATTTTTGAAGGCGATTCTCAAAGCTGTAAGCCGAATTTAAACTGTAGTTTGCTGACTGGATTTGAATTTGGTTAAGAGAAGTTCTGTGGACGACTCCATATGCAATACGGTTGCGAAATAGCTGAGTCATTTCTTGTTTCAAGATGAATTTTCAATCATTGACATCGATCACAACCTGTGATCGACACGTCGAGTCACCAAATGTAGGGGCGCAGAACATATTTGGTTTATTTCTCTCTTTGGAGATAAAGCTGGCTCAAGGCCACCTCCAGATGTACTTTCCAAATAAAGCCTCTTTTCCCTATTATTAAATTTATGAAGATCAAAAACTTTTGACGTTAGACAAGAAAGGAGAAGAAAAAAGTTGAACAACGCATTCAATTTGTGACATGAAACAAAGGTAAAATATATTCAACAAATATTTACATTTAGGTTGAATTGCATCCGAAAATGGTTAGTTATGCATAAGTTGCCTCCCATTAGCCGTGGTAGATTACATGTTAAATGTTTTCATATTAATAGATTAGACAAAGTTTGTTGGTGCTGATTGTGTCTGATAAAGTCATAGTAAGAATGAGTGAGTTGGGTGAAGGTTTGTCTTGCATAGATTTATGTTTGTCCCTTGAATATTGAAACCTCAACTAACTGATTTCTAGCGGGAAAATGTCTATATAGGAGTTCGAACAATCTTGTAATTTGGCGGTAAAAAAGGATTAATACTCATCTTTGTTCTGATTGGCTGGATCCACCCAATCCATGAACAGATAACATATTACAAATCACATTCGTTTATTATGTATACACTTAATTTAACATATGTGAGCATATGTGAGGATGTGTGTGTGTGAGTGTGTGTGTGGACGTACAGTTCCACAGTAATAAGACGTAATAGTCTTAAATTGTCTGAATTTCTTAGATAAAGCATTGTCATTATTATTCATATTTCACTGGTCTTACATTCATCTTATTTCTCTTGCTTGTTTACACCTAGTAGTAGTAATTAGACGAAATAGTCTTAAGTTGTCTGAATTTCTAAGATGAAGGATTCTCTTTATTATTCATTTTTGACTCGTTTTTCTTTCATCTTATTTCTCTTGCTTGTTTACACCTAGTAGTAGTAATAAGACGTAATAGTCTTAAGTTGTCTGAATTTCTTAGATGAAGCATTGTCATTATTATTCATTTTTCACTCGTCTTTCTTTCATCTTATTTCTATTGCTTCTTTACACCTCGTAGTAGTAATAAGACGTAATAGTCTTAAGTTGTCTGTATTGTCGTTATCATTATTTATCTGCTTTTTATTACAATAACCACGTTGTTTCACATTATATAATTTCTATTTACAAAAATAAAAAAAGAAAGAAATAATGAATTTCCACCTAAATTTGAACTTACATCTCTGACTCTTGTAATCCTTCTGAAAAGAACAGCTCCAAATAAAATATGGAATCTTCTAGTGACTTGTCCTTGTATTTTTCTTTTTGTATTATTCTTTTGTTCCGTCTCTATCTTCCCTTTTCTTTCCGAGCAAGAAAAATATTTCTTTTTTATGTTCTCATGAAATACATCTGAAAAATACGAATGTTGCATTAGGCTTGTTACGTTGTGTCTGTGGGAATGTCTTTGCAGTGTGGGAAATAAGTCTTTTCTTAGAAGACCGCTAAGATGATTTTGATAACCTTTCAAGACAGGCATGTGAGGTTCGGGTAGCTCCACCGTAGACATACCAAACATATTCTATGGTATATGAATGTCCTTCTTTTTCTTTTTTCTTTCTTGTCTAAAGCTGAAGAGTTGCTCGATCGAAAGGTTCTGTTAATAAGAAACTAAAAATCAAACTAGGGGTTTGAACTGTGTTAACGACATGAGATGAAATGCTTTCTCGCCTTCTGCACTGAAAGTTAGACAAAGAAACGTCATTACATAATGAGCAATATGAAAGTGCTTTTTTTCTCATTTATTCTGCGATAAAATCTGAGAGACTCTGCCAAGCAAGGAAGCAGCATTTTGCATCAGATATTATTTCAGGCTTATCTGCTTGGGATTAAAATTTTTGATTGAATCTCGGAAGACTACCAGAAGAGTACTGTACACGCCCGTGAAGACATTGAACAAGTCCCTCATCAATGGATGTTCGCCGAAACAAGTAAAACTGTTTATTTTTTACAGGTTTGTCTTTAAAAAGATTCATCGTATCTGTCCTGTCTTCAACTGGAAATAGAAGAACTAAAGCTCTGAATCTACTTTCAAAATAACCGTAAAGAAGATGAGGATATTAGGCGATATAATCCGAGATTGACAGTAGAGATGTTGTGTTATGAAACTCCAGCAGTTTGCTAACATAAAGCATGTGAATACGTATATAAGTATATATGTATATATATATATATATATATATATATATATATATATATATATATATATATATATATATATGTCAGGTCATCCCATAAGTTCTGTCCGAATTTTGAATAAAGAAAACAAGTGACCAAATGTTACATTTAATTACAGATTCCATCAACAATGTATTTTCCCTGAGTATCTATGACCTCCTTCCTTCTATTAACAAGCATACTAATTCCATTACTGCAAAATTCTTTTGGCTTTGATTCGAAGAACTCACAAATGACAGTTTTAACCCCTTCCTGTGTTACAAAAGCTGTTTTTTCCAAATGATTCTGTAAGCTACGAAACAAATGGTAGACTGAAGGAGCAAGATCGGGAGAATAAGGTGGATGAGGAATTTTCTCTCAACCAAGTTCTTCGATCTTTTGTGATGTGATTCTTGCTGTGTGTGGTCACGCATTGTCCTGATGAAACATCACCCGTTTTCGATTCACTAGAGCAGGTCTTTTTTTTCCCTCAAAGCTTGGTTCAAACGCTCTAATTGCTGACAGTATATTTGAGCATTAATTGTTGCATTAGGTGGTAAGAATTCAAAGTGGATTATTCCTTGGCAATCCCACCAGATGGAAAGAAGAACCTTTTGCCCATGAAGTTCCCTTCTCGGCTGTGGCTGGGGTCCTTCCCCTTTACCAAGCCACTGTCTACGACGCTTAACATTTCGATAAAAGATCCATTTTTCATCGCCAGTCACAAGTCTATCCAAAAAAGGTGAAACAAGTTGGCGAGAATGGAGAGAAGAGCAGATGTCAACTCGGGATTTGAGGTTGTTTTCAGACAATTCATGAGGCACCCATTTTCCAAGCTGTTGAAGATGACGATGAACAGTTGTATGGTTTGAACTGAGAACCACTGCCAATTCCTCAACTGATAAAGAAGGATTTTCTTCAAGGGCTGCTTCAAGAAGCTTTTCATCAAACTCAACTGGATGTCCGGTTTGATCATCATCTTCAAGGGTGAAATCTCCACCTCTGAATTTTGCAAACCATCTTCTGCAAGTTCTGTCATTCACACATTCCTCTCCATAAACTGAGCAAATGTTTCTAGCCGCTTCGGCTGCTGAGTTTCCTTTCTTGAATTCATAAAGCATTATGTGCCTCAAATGATTCTTAGGTACTTCCATGTTAGCAGGGTTTTAATCAAACAAAATTTAATTTTATTGTTCTCTGAAATAAAATGTGATCAGTTTAAATGCATCTAAACATAAAAAATAATGTTCAGCACCATTAGACATTATAAAATACTCTTTAAATTTCCTTCACGTTAACAAAAATTTTAAATTCGGACAGAACTTATGGGATGACCTAATATATATATAAACTCACATCAATCCAACTAAATATGATATTGAGCGCTTTCCAATAAGTACCGCGCATATATAATATATAAATAATACATATAAAAATTACATATATATATATATATATTTATATTTATATACATACACATTTTACATATACTTATATATGTGTGTGTATATATATACATGTGTGTGTATATATGTTTATGTATGTATATATATGTATGTATATATATATATATATGCATGAATATATATATATGCATGATTATATATATGCATGAATATATTGATTTATGTATATATATATGTATATATATGTATGTATATATATATTTGTATGTACATATATGTGTATTTTTATATATATGTATGTATATATATATGTATGTATGCATATATATGTATATATGTACGTATGTATATATATGTATGTGTATATATATATATATATATATATATGTATGTATGTATGTATATATATGTATATATATGCATGTATGTATATGCATGTCTTCTACTCCAATAGATTCATGTCTCTCACATCCCGCCTATGGAACTCCCTTCCCTACTACTGTTTCCCTGACAAATACAATCTCCAAAGGTTTAAGTGTAGCGTCAATCGACATCTCCATTTGCCCTGATCTATCCGCTTCCCTTCTCCACATCCTTTCTTTTCTCATTCCTATCTGCTCTCGCTCCGGATCTTTTGTGGCCCGCTTGCCTTGATCGACCCACTGTCTTTCTCTTCTTCCTCATCCCCTCCCTTGCCACTCTTATCTGCTCTTCCTCCAACCCTTCTTTAACCCCTTGCGCGACAGTGGCCTCTGGCCTTGCTTGGGGCGATATGATTAAAAAAAAAAAAAAATATATATATATATATATATATGCATCTATGTATATATATATATGTATATATATGCATGTATGTATATATATATGTATATGCATGTATATATATACATATATATATATGTAAGTATATATATGTATGCATGTGTGTATATATATATGTGTGTATATATATATATATATATATATAGAGAGAGAGAGAGAGAGAGGGGGGAGAGAGAGAGCGAGATAGATATAATTCTAAAACTGTTATTAGTCAAAACTGAATTAGATTAGGAAAAAGTTGTATTAATAAGTTCTCTATAACCATATAAAGAAAATGAAAATTTAACATGCAGGGATTTTAAATTTAAAAATTAGGAGACCAGCCAATCACTCTACATTTGTTTTAACCTTTCGGTACCGTCAAGTGCTATAGGCCAAAATATATTGATTGGCTGATCTCCTATTTTGTTTAAAAATATATGTATGCATATGTGTATTGTCCTCATCTTTGTTTTTACGCCAACGCGTCGGTTGTTGTTCGTTCTGATGTGCCTGCGAAGACAACAAATAAACGGGGAGCAATAATTCGCTTGTAAACAATAATTACCCCTCATCAGAAGAAATTCAGGCAGAAATGATATGAATACTTTCTAATAAATTCTGACAGAATCCGAATTGTATTCTTGTATATTTTAAGACATTTTTATGTTTATACATTCTTTTTTATAGACTTTTACAAAAATGTCTTAAAATAATTGTCAAATTTTGTTCATTTCATAATGTGTGACGTCATTTGTTTACATTTGGATGCGCTTTAAGCAGATATGAATGTACGTGTGAGATTTGTGGAGGATTGAAGTTTAAAAGCAGTACAATCGACCTTGCTAACCGAACGATCCTCTGTGGCCCAATCGGTTAAAGGCACGTCAGGCTGTATGACGGTTCCGTATAGAATACAGGTTCGATTCCTGTCGAAGGACGAATATTTTCTATGAAAATTTCTCGGACATTCAGGCCGGTAAATGTTGTTAATACTGTTTATTATGAAAGAGAGCATTTACTTAAATATTTGTATCTATAAAAAGAATGTATAAACATAAAAATGTCTTAAAATATTTGTCGGACTTTGTCCATTTCATAATGTGTGTATATATATAAATAAGTTTTTTTATGGTACAGAATTTAATAATAGATAAGAAAAGACAATATTTATAAGGTTTTTTTTTTTAAAGCAAAACCTAAAATAAAAACAACCGGTTTCGTAAGGACGTGCTCCCCTCCCCATCATGTTAATTCAGTGATTTACCAATACAAGTGTAGTTGTGGACAAGACTACATAGGGAAGACGTCCCAGCTTTTGGATTCGAGAATAAAACAGCATTTACCCCCCCCCCCCCAGGATTTAGAATCCGCCCCCCGGGAATAGCCAACTGACCAACAGTCCTGGTTCTGCTATTGCTGAACATTTAATAAATAGTAGGAAATGTGTGGAAAATTTTAGTGGTGACCGATTTATAATTTTATCTACGTCCCACTCCACATTTCACCTCAAGGTTCTAGAGTCCTTGTATGTCAGATCCCGTCAGCCTTCCCTTTGTAAACAGAGGGAATGCTTGCTGGGTCTGAATATTATTGGAATCTAGTTTCTTGAAATTCATAATTTTGTTTTCGTTCTTTCATTCCATTACATTCGTTAATTTAAATTAATTTACACGCCTTTTTAAATTCCCAGAATAAATAAGCTTGATAAGTCCTGGGACGAAACCGGTTGTTTTTATTTTAGCTTTTGCTTTAAAAAAATGCCTTATAAATAGTGTCTTTTCCTATCTAATATATATATATATATATATATATATATATATATATATATATATATATATATATGTATGTATGTATGTCGCAGAACGAATATTTTCTATGAAAATTTCTCAGACATTCTAGCCGGTAAATGTTATAATACTGTTTATTATAAAACAGAGCATTTACTTAAATATTTATGTCTATAAAAAGAATGTATAACCATAAAAATGTCTTAAAATAATTATCGGACTTTGTCCATTTCATAATGTGATACTTGTATATATACACAAGTTTGTTATTCGGTACATGTTCTATTCCATCGTTTATTCCGAGTTATAGATATGAAGTCATACGCCGAAGTTGGTTGGTTCGTGTAATTGTTAATATTATTTAACACACCCAAGAACCGGAATCTCTATGTTTTTAAATCTTTTCACCCCATGCAAGGCGGGAGTGCTGCTAGAACGCAAGGAGTTACAGAGAGTCGGAACAAAGAGGGGTGTTAGAGGAAACGATGAAGAGAAGGAAGGGTCATAGATCAAGGCATCTGGTTATGTCGATTGATATTACATTTGAATAGTTGGAGATTATGGCTGTCAGGGAAGCAAGTAAGAGGAAGGGAGTTCGACAGACGGGAAGTGCGAGACATGAAGCTATTGGAGTCGAAGAGATGGCTACATTTAAACGATTCGACAGTGAAAGGGTGGGACTGAGATTCCAACCTAGTAGCACGTGTAAATTCATGCAGTTTGGGAACTAACGAAAATAGCGCGTCGGAGCACTTACCGTGAAAGTATTTGTAGAAAAGACAGAGGGAGGCAACAGCACGACTGTGAGAGAGTGACTGTAAACGAGATGCCAGATCAGGGCCAACCACATTGCATATCCATCTCTGGATTTTGTCGAGGACATTAAGACGAACAGCAGGGTCTCCAGACCATATATGACAGCTGTATTCCATACAAGAGCGAATGGTTAATTAATAGATTTGAAGGATGGACTCCGACGTGAAAAAAAACTTTCTGGCGTGACACAGAGAACCAAATTTCCTTACAGTAGATGAACATTGATTCAATGTATTTGTTCCATCTCAGCTCAGCGGACAGTGTGATGCCAAGCAGTCTCAAAGAGGTGCTCTCGTGGAGTTGAGCATCAGATATTCTAATGAGAGGCAGGGATGGTTCTCTGTAGTGGGTAATACAGTATAGTTTATTTTTGAGGCATTAAAGTTAACCAGCCATTTCCTGCTCCAGTCCACAGCCGATTGGAGGTCCTTTTATAAACCAACGGTCAGGTCAGCGCTACAAGATTTAATAATTTCCTTTATTCTTTTACTGCAGATGAATTTTCTGATATGACCTAAAATTGGACTTCCCAAATCTAAACGAGATTTACTGTATAAAATACAATTTTGGCACAAGGCCGAAAAAAGGGAATGGGTTGAGTTTGGTGTTCACTAACTATCTTATACCTAGCTAATCCGATCCACGACCCATTCACTCATTACAATTTGCACATTCAAACAACTGTAATAATTATCAGCAAGCTTATCTAGCTAATCATTGAGAACAAGTCCGTCACCAATCAATCCTTTACATACCATAATACTGCATACTCTCAAGGGACCTAAAAAACGCACCCCCATGACGTAAAAACCTGATGATTATAAAAATTATATATAAAAATCTGATGATTCACAATGAGAGTCGGGGGAGAGATGAACCCCAAAACAACGTAAATATCAAAACAAACCAAATAAAGATAACTGATGTTAGTGGGACCCCCCAACCCTCAAATTCTGAGAAAACCAAGAGGCTCTCTCGCTAAGGGAGAGGGAAAAGAGATAATAAATACGGACAAGGGGAGTAAAGAAAGCTGACCCAGTAGAGATGAAAAAGGGGAGGGGGCAAAAACAAACTAGGGAGTTTGGTAACCAAAGATGCAGCTGGGAACAGGCCAGGAACAACACTTACATTAACTAGGTACACAAAAGCTTGTCTATCTTAACCAGGTGGGAGTTCTCGACAGGAAACCACCCCGATGTGAATCAGGTAGACGTAAAAAAAGAAAATCAAGGCTAGCCCCGTCCACACGAACCAAGCTCGTCTCAATCCCCCACCTTTCGCTAAATTCTGTCGAAACCAACCGTCTTCCCTAATCTAATCTAATCTAATCTCGTGAAGACGTCTCTCAGCCTGGAATGGAATCTATAGAGAGTGCGGAAATACCTCCCACATTTTAAAGGATGACTAAAAGACAAAGATAACTGCTATTAAAATAAAAAAATATCTGTTGTTTAAACAATGAACTACAAATCTTATTTATTTTATTTTGAAAACGATCCCCTCCAAATGCTGACCTCTGTTCGCCATACACTGATGTGAAGAATTAATGAATTTTTTCCATCGACCTGAAGTTCGAGTGTTTCGAAATCTTCCAGATGACCGTCTTTTAAGATATTTTAGCCTGATGTTTCTGAAGCGTGCTGTCTAAAATGCAATTGTCTGTTGCAAGGATTTCTGCATAAATCCATATTGAGATCGTGAAGAACATTTTCATCGGAGAAAATGACGCTTCGTCGCGTCGCAAAGCAATGACGAGTCATATAGTGCAGAAGACGAGTCACTAATGTCCTTACCTCGCTTGTTGCTTATAACGACGTTGTGTCAGAGGAAGCTAAATTTAATTAATAACAAATAATTCGTCGTAAGCTTGCTGATAATTATTACTGTCATTTGATTCTTATATTCGCCTCCCTAAACCGATGACCTTGTGTCATACTACGCTAAATGTTATAATAACCGTGAAGTACTGGTTTTGCAGGTCACTTCTACTGTTGTGATACTTACTAGGGGCTCTTAGGCATCCCGAGGCGGTGTAATGGTTACCAAACTTGTCTCGCTAGCACGGTTACGAATGAGTACTGAGTTCGATCCTCAGTGGGTGCCCCATACTTTCTTCCTTGTGCCGCATCTAAGCTACGCTTGGAAAATCGCTATTTACTAGGCGCTTTTAACATTATGACCTTGTGCTATACTAAGGTAAATTTTTTAATAACATATATCAACGTGAAGTAATGATTAGACAATTTTTATTAATCATTAGTATTGTTTTATTCTTAGTGGGAACCCTTGTAAAACTGTGTGTGTGCATGTGTGAAGTCATGATGTAAGCGATCAAAGCTCTCCACAACGTCCTGTTCTTTGGAACTCTGAGTAAGACTTGTTTGTTTGATATATCCTGTGAGTGTCAAATTTTGCAAACCCTCGAGAAATTTGAACTGATTCTTTCTGTTTTGATTTTCTCCAAAAATTCCTTGTTGATCACGTGTTCAGTCCATGGTATACTCAGCAACCTTCTGTAGGACCACATTTCTGTTGCTTCAATCCCCTTCTTCATCTCTGAACAGATTGTCCAGCATTAACTGGCATACTGGAGGAACGATAATAATAATAGGTCTGTACTCTTTTTTGTTTCAAACGATATTTTCCTGTTTCTTAATACTTTGCTTAGCTTTTGGAAGGCATCTTTCGCACTCTCAATGCGCCTTCGGATTTCCGTCTTCTGTTTTGACACTTCTTAGACATTTAATTTTTTTTTTTTTACATGTTTGATTTCGGTATTTTTTGTTTGTAGTTCACATCTTAATTCTATTCCTTTTGCCGACAACCGTATATTCTGTCTTCTTACAATTGGTCGTTCGTTCTTCTGGGTTTGCTTTACTACCTCCTGTGGGATAAAGAGGACACTATAGTTAATTTTCTGGATTCCTCCTTCTTTTTATGTGTCATGTCCTTTTATGATGTAGGTGATCATGGCTCTCCACCTCCCTCTATCCCTTGCAGCTCTCAACAAGTTCCTTCCCTCTGCTTCCTCTCCAAGACTACGTTGTCATCCACATGCTTAAGCTCGTCAAGTATGCCACGCGCTGCTTCCCCTTGTCTCTCCTTCCCTCTATTCGACCCGTGAGTATCAGATTCTCCAGGTCCTCCTTCCTCGTTGGGTGTCCCAGGAACTTCAGCTGCCTCTTCCTGATGTTAAGTATAAGCATCCTCCTTGTTTGCATCCTCTCTAATACCTCATCGTTGCTCACACACTCGATCCATGATATCCTTAGCATCCTTCTGTAGAACCACATCTCCGTCGCCTCGAGTCTCTTTGAGGAAATCGACCAACATTCGCTGCCGTAAAGAAGGATAGATGTCACATAACAGTTCAGTATTCTTTTCTTTGTTACCAAAAAAATCCTCCTGTCTCGCTATACTCTGCTCAGATTTTGGAATGTGTCCTTGGTCATCCCAATACGTCTACGGATCTCAGTGTCGCACTTACTATCCTCTGTCAAAATGCTTCCCAGATATTTAAACTTCCGCGTCTGCTTGATTCTAGTGTTCCCGACCTGCAAATCGCATTTCGGGCTCATCCTTTTACTGAAGACCATGCATTCTGTCTTCTTGTAGTCTATGCTTAGTCCCTTCTTCTCACTCTCCGTCACCACTTTCTGTAGGAGATTTTGCAATTTCTTTTCCGTGTCTGCTATCAGTACTGTGTCATCTGCATATCTTGTGTTGTTAAGATTGTGGCCGCCAATGCTAAATCCCGGTAGGGTTTCCAATTCTCTCAGAATTGCCTCGCTTTATAGGTCGTGTGAGAAGGCACATCCTTGCCTTACACCCCTTTCTTCTGGTATATTCACTGAACTCGTTCCTTATGCGTACGCATGCTGTTTGCTGCCAGTTTAGGTTCTTGATTATTCTGATATCTTTCCCGAATATATCAAGGTTGCTGAGCAGTTCCATCAGATCCTTGTGGCGTACTTTGTCGAAGGCCATTGCGTAGTCTATGAAACACAGGTGCACGTCCTTCTGCATCTGTATCGCTCTTTCTGATAACATCCTGAGCATGAATGTCGCGTTCCTTGTTCCGGTGTCTTTAACGAACCCGCACTGTTCTTGTCCTATCTCTGGCCTGATTCTACTGCGCCCTCTTTTCCTCAGAATACGGATGATGAGTTTTGTCATGTTACTGAGGTCTTCCGGTATATTCCCGCTGTTGTAGATTTCATTTGTTATTTCGGTGATCTTGTCTATGCCAAAGTCATCTAACGCTGTCAGTATTTCCGTTACAATTCAGTCTGGCCCTGCCGCCTTGTTTCTATTCAATTTGGCCAGTGCTGCTTTTACTTTGGTTTTCAGAATTCCAGTTCTGTCGATAGTTCTGTGAATTTCTGGTTATTCTCTTTCGTCGCGGAAGATTTCTCCAATATACTCGCTCTAGCGTTGAAGAATTTTTTTCTTCTCTAATATGAGTGTTCCATCCTTTGATTTTAGGCAGCCTGTTGATGAGCATGTCTTCTGTCCTGTTTGTTGTCTTATTTGTTTGTGCATGTCTCTTTTGTTGATGGTACTCAATCTTTCTATTTCTGCACATTTTTTTGTTTAGCCATTCTTCTTTAGCTTGCCTGCATTTGGTCCTTATTTCATTGTGTAATTTTCTGTACTCCGTTCCTTATCTTGGCAGATTTTTCTGTCTCCTTTGCCTCATGTCGAGATTCTCATCAATCATCCATTCGTGTTTTGTTTTTTTAAATTTTATATAGTGTTTTTTTCGAGACTTAGCATGAACAAAACAAATTCACGGATTTGGATGAAAAAACAAAAATCTCAAAATGGCGTCAAAATTCGAAAGATTTCCATCGCTTAATAGTCAGTTTGTGCTTATTTTCATTTATAATGTATATAAATTTAGGTAGAAAAACAGCAAATGTTAAGATAGAAAGGGTCAAAAAGCACTGCCCGAGGCCCATAATCAGGTTTCTAGTTAGTGAAGACATGTTGTTGGCGGCTTGTTTAGCGGTATATCAACATCTCAATGAATTGACTATTTACATTATTCGGACTATTGTGCGCATCTTCCATATTTATCACAACGTTTTCGGCTTTCTTCGGGTAGTTGGAATATCATTTCACTCCCTGATTAGATTGTTCTCGTTCCACGTCAATTATCTCCTGTTAATTCCCCTTTCCAAGTTCTCCACCGCCTTAACCAGGTATTGAACTCATACTCTTTGGGTCCTCTTACTGGATCTAACCAACACCTTTATCCACTGTGCCATGTGTCTTTGAGGACATCTGTGCATGAATTTCTGGGTATTATAAACCTAATGTCTTCAGCAACCGATTTTTTAACAGTGCTTATATTGCAATTTTCGTTGTTATTATCGTATTTCTCTTGCTCTCCTTATTACTGGTTCCGGCCGAAACGTTGTCACAAAGATGAGGACAATAGTCCGAATAATATAAATAGTGTACATAATACCTCATCTCAGAAATATAGACAAATATTGATTTCTATGAGTTATTTAACGCAGAAATATAAGTATTTCGAACGAAAATTTTATGTTATTATTTTTTATTAAGATAATAATGATTTTAATGAAACAAGTCCTACTAATTAACCTATGGAATGGGGAGGCGGACAAGTGGAGAATTCATGCCTATTCACAAGGATATTTGCACATAAGTGAATATAACGAACTTAACTGGAATTAGAACTCGGCTTGCGAGCCATTATCTGTTACACCACCGGCACATCCAAGCTTACAGTCACAACGGTCACCCATCTAGGACATGACCAGGCTCGACGTTGCGTACGGGATTAACGTAATATAGCTGTAAGCCTAAGACGTGTTGTGTTTCTGAAATACGAGACACAAATATTTTATAACATGGTGTTCAGAAGATTCATCAACGTGCGAAAATCCTCATCAGACAAAATATATTTAAAATCTGTGTTATTTATTTTGAATTCAAATTTAAAAACATTGCCATATACACGCAGTCAATAACGTTTTCTCAATTCATCATGGCTGTATAGAAAGAAATTATATCTATCTTGTTAAAATTCAGTCGAAAGTTAGTAAACCTACATCGTTTGTTACTTTTGTTTGATTCTTATTCATATTTTAAATGCAATGTCACAATGGTGAGCATACTTTTCCACAATTTCCCAAGTGCTGGGTAAGACGATAAACTATATTCGACAGCAAGGCTTCTGATTGGGAGGTGTTGAGTAGCGTGGTGCCACCTTTTAATTACTGTTGTTCTCAGGTCCACCATGACCTGGGGTGGTAGTAATTGTTAGGGTTCTAGCAATGGGAAAATAGTTAACTTTCCAAACAAAAACAAAACACCATGAAAGTATAAAAATACATTTTTAAAGTACAAATAGCAGTAATACATTTAAAAAAATATTACCAGCAATACATTTTTGAAAAAAAAAAATATTACCAATACTACATTTGACTCTTGACGAAAAGAAACACTTTACAAAAATACGTCAATGAAACCTGATCTACAAACTGATTTCTTCCAAAGAATACATATTCTATTCATACGTACCTATCCTAAAAATCTTGTCAGCATTAAATAACCCATTGAGATTGATATGCCGTAAAACAAAATAAACCAAACCAATCTAAACCAAAGAATACATATTCTATTTATACGAACCTATCCTAAAAATCTTGTCAGCATTAAATAACCCATTGAGATTGATATGCCGTAAAACAAAATAAACCAAACCAATCTAAACCAAAGAATACATATTCTATTCATACGAATCTATCCTAAAAATCTTGTCAGCATTAAATAACCCATTGAGATTGATATGCCGTAAAACAAAATAAACCAAACCAAAAATACGTTAATGAGACCTGATCGACAAAGTGATGTTTTACAAATACATATTCTATTCATAAGAAACTATCCTAAATACCTTTTTCGCCATTAAATAGCTCATTGAGATTGATATGTTGTAAAACAAAATAAACTACACCAAAAATACATCAATGAAATCTGATCTACAAAGTGATGTCTTTCAAAGAATACATATTCTATTCATACGAAACTATCCTAAATATCTTGTCGCCATTAAATAACCGATTGATGCCGATATGCTGTAAAACAAGATAAACTGAACCAAACTAAAAAATTTCATGTCCTTTTTGTAATTTTTTTAAAGTATCTCTCCGAAACCCCGTTCTGCCAAACATTTAAACAATATTGTTAGGTAAGTTCTGCGCTATTTCTCTTTGTCTCTCTTGCCGTTAGTATATCCTGTGAGTATTAAATTTTCCAACCCTTATTTCCTCATTATATGCCGTAGATATTTTAACTGTCTTTTTCTGGTGTTAAGTATGTGTTCTTTTTGTTTATTTCACATTATTACAAATGAGTTGAACTGAGCAGAAAATGTTTATGAAATTATGTAAATAAGTGAATATAATGTTTAATTAGATTTTCTTAAAACTATGCCGGGTTATTTAAACAAGGGAAATCGGTTTACTGAATTCGTTTCTATTAATATAAGCATTATAAAATTATTCAGATGTTTCTCGAGTGGTCTGATATTTCTAGCTAGGACCACAGTAAGAAATCCAAATGGACTTAACATAATGCCAAAAATAAATTTATGAAATAGACGTTTTGCTGAAAATTGCTTATAAGAAATTTTAAAGACAGTACTAGATTGGCGACAAGGTCTCATCTTACAATCTTAGCGTGATCAACAATTTGAACAAGACCAGCACTCTCAAACCCTCGGCAACGATGACTTGCGACTTCGTGCTATCACAGCTATCGACGCCCCAAGGGTTCCATCCACTCAGTTTCACTCACAAGGCTTGGTTCAACCCGTGGTATGATTTTCAAGCACTTTCCAAAGGTACCGCGCGCTGGGATCGACCCCGTCCAGTCGATCACCTTCCTGACAAATCAACCATGGTGAAATTCGAACTCGGGTCTCATGGTCAGAATGCGAATGTTCTCACCACTCGACCATTAATATCATCAAGCAAATGATACAGACTGACAACACAAGTTGTGTAACATTGAAACGGTACACTCTCCTTTTTAATGCCATTAATGTGACACCGAAATCCGAAGGTCAATTGAAATAGGAAATGTTGATTTAACACTAAAAAAATATGAAGAAGACAAAAAAATATAGTTAGGAAAAAGAAATATTGCTGAACGGATATGTAATATCAATGCATGCTGGGAAATTCCTTCACGGATGAAGAAGAGACAACAGAGAAAAGAGTACCGATAAATACAATGACAGAAGCATGTAAGCAACGATAAAACTTAGAAACAAAACGAGCACTCATATTTAGAATCAGAAAGAGACAGTTTATATGTCTGGGATACGTAAGAATAAGGCCTGAAAAATATAACATTCAAATGATATAATGGAGGCAAGAGAGACACAAGGAACAAGCGAGTAACCTATTTAACAAACTTGTATAAATGGATGGTGGAATAGGGAAGAGGAACGATAGAAGAAAGAGAAACGTTGCTGAAAGTTACAAAGAATAGGAAGTTGTGGGGATATATGATTACCCACGTCCTGAAGGGACATGACTCGTAAGAGAAGAATAGTATGGACTTCCTTACTTATCGCATGTAGAATAAGCAAAGGCCATTCTTCGTCGTGGTGAGCAGGCCTTATGATTTTCCTGTTCAATATTTCTACTTCTAAATCGACCGCACCTTGTACAATAATAATCGATCCTCTACTCACGCGAAAGAAAAAATGAATTGACTTCATCGTATTTGGATAATGTTTTGAAGCATTTTTTTCCTCATTCATCTCGAAATTAAATCCCAACTCAATACAAGAAATCAACAAAACTTTCGATTCGGAACATTTTTATATGTCAAGGCCGCATCCAATTACCTCATATAGAAATTAATTTCTTATTCACAATGTGCGGCCTTTTGTTAGAATATACACGCACACAAAAACGATCTTATGATTGTAGGCTTTCTTTTACGAGCTGCTACCTTCGTTTTTCACGAGCCAAAATATATAACTGGCTATTTGATATGTTGGATGCAAAATCTTTCACGTAATTTTTGCTATCAAATTGGCGGGGTTAATGAAGAAAAAATGATTTAATCTCAAAACGAAAATATGGGAGAATCTTTAGCTGGGATTTGTTCAGTAACACTCAATAATGAAAGGAATCTATGAAGATAGCGATTAACAGAATTCGTCTGAAAAAAAGAAGGATTATTTGGATTCGGAAAGACAAATAGCTTATCAAAAGAATCTGATAGAATTCGAATCTTTTCGTTTTAGAATTCACCGCAATGCTTCAAAATGGCGGGAGAACAGAATGAGGCTCATTCTTTTGTTTTTCTTTTATTTATATTTACCTGCAACAAAGGTTTTCTACTTGGTATAGGAAGATATCTGATTAGAATTCATGTGTCATACTCGCGACATTTTAGTGCATAGCATATTAAGGAAAGGAAGAATTGTATCTGTGCCCATGCTATGGGCATTGGCGTATATTCTGGCTTCATTCTAAACGTTAGATGAAACCAGAATATACGCCAATGTCCATAGCATTTTGAAGAGTTTAGGATCAAAACTAAAGATCTCTTTTTATTCCATATATGTGTTCATTCTGCTTAAAGTTCGTATTTTCATCATTTCAAATGAAAACTTGAAAATTACCAAACATATTTCAGTAAAATTTTCCCTTCCCAAAATTATAGTTTGTAACTGTGTTTTAGATATCTTGGAAAAGAAGATGGCGTCAATTCAAACGCACATTTGAAATTCTTCAAATAAAGATAAAGAAAGGCTTAAAAAAATCTGCCATAACGTACTTGTTGACATAAAATGGCGGACTAGTCTTCTATTGCGATTAAGTAATAAACTGAATCTGCATAATGAGCCCATTTTGCTGTAATAATTAGAAATAAAGTATTCTCCCCACTGGTGTCAGTTTAAAATGATGTCTTTTTCTACTATTGTGAACTATTTGATTCAAGTTCATTTTTTTTTCTTTTATAAACGTTAATAAAGTGTTAGAAAATTTAAGAACAGACATATTAGATAAATTTCAATTCCCTACATGCAAGCCACCAGCCTGCCTCTTGGTGGCATGTCACTAGCGTTTACCGGAGATGGCTCGCTGTCGGACCGCCGGCGTGTTCGTCTCGGCAATGTTACCTCTGGCGGACCACTAGAGGACGACCGGTGGCCTGCCGGCGACTGCCACCAGAAGACCACTTGCGTTGATATCAGTGGCCCACTAGCATCTTGCCTGTATGGATATGCACGCACGCACATACACACAAGTTTCGTTAAAGACGAGCGAGAAGGTCCTGGATTAAAGCCTTTTTATTTAATTTTATTGCATCCGTACAAGTGTTTTCTTTTCTGGACACAAAGTGAGTAAAAGCAGACCAAAAGTTTTGCATATCCGAGCGCTTTCGGTTATTCTTTTAGCCATTATCAAGGACGATTTTTATTGTTTATTTTTAACGGAATGTGTGTGTTTTTTTATGCATGCGTCTGAAGTTATAGGAATGTTTTATTTTCCAAACACGGTCAGCCATGTTCGTAGTTAATGTTATTGAATATTGTCTTTTGCTTTTTCTATTATTAGGGCTTCCATTATTTTTAATCTTCTTTTACATGTGGATAAGGCTATCATACTTTTATTTTCTGTTAGTATTTTTCAGGTGGAGTTTGGTAGGTTTTCTTGTGTGTGTTTAAATGAATAGCCAAAAGCGCTTGGATATGCAGAACTTTTTACACACTTTCGGCTCAGAAAAGAAAACACTTGTATGAACACAAAACGTTAAATAAACAGCTTAATTGCAGTGCTTTTTCAGTCGCTTTTAAAGAAACATGTATAAAATACCTAAATACACAATTGTCAGATTACATTCCCGGCAGCCAACAAGGAAAGTAACATTACTACATTAAAAAAATCGTCTTACGGACAATAAAAACAGGTAAAAATAAACATGCAACATTTAAATAATGAAATCCAAAAACAACGAGACACTAAAAAAAAAACCACCTTGACTGAACCCGAATATAAGAAAACACAGCAGCACATTATCCTACGTATTAACGAAAACCAACTTGCACACAGACAAATAATTACAATAAGGCTTTGCAAACTATACCAAGGAAATATTCTACTACGCAATAGAAACGATAAATATATGATGGATTGAAGAAAAAAGCTTTCCCTATCGAACACTATTGTTCAAAGAGGGATCAACGATATGGCCATTGACATCAACGATCAATTAGTTCAGGAGATCAACTCTGTATCATTTCGTTTATTTTACAATTTAACTTGGCGAATCGACTGATGCGGTTGTGTGATCCCAGATGCTAGCCTTTTCAAGGTATGTTCTTTTCAGGTTCATTTAAAAATGAATTTCTGTTTTGTTCTCTTGAAACAACTGTGAAAAGCTACTGATACTATGGAAAACGTTTCAGCTTTCTTTGAATCAAAAAATGCTTTGTGGGACAATGTCTGTGAGCCCTGCATATTGGGAACAAATTTTGTGTGAAAATGCGAACACCAAAAGTGAAAGGAATTCATTGTATGCGTCATCGCCAGGCACTGACAGCAAAAACACTTCCAGCTTCATTTGGGAAGGTTTTGGATCAAACAGTTTAAATTGCCAATTTTGTCAAAGGAGAAGCTTTCAACTCCCGACCCTTTAAGCAGTTGTGTATTGGCATGTATGCAGGACATCGTTTACTTCTTGTTTCACGCAAATGTTCGATGCCTTTCAAGAGGAAATGTAGCTGAGCAAGTATTTGAGCTTAGAGATGAGCTCAAATTATTTTTCGAAGTTTATGATGAGATGGATTTTTTTTTACCTGGCTGGAGGATGAAGAAGGGATCATGCACCTTGCATAATTTTGTTCTCATTTTTAAGGAGCTGAATAAACTTAATCTTCAGATGCAAGGAAGGAATACAATGAACTCCTTCAAAGCTTTCACGAGAAAGCTGTAAAACTGTTAGAGGAAGATCAATATAAAACAGTGTTGCAATGTTTCATAAACTCTAACCAATTCTTGCTGTTACTGATGAAGGGCAAGCGCTACCATAATCTGTGAAAATAAAAAAAATTGCAGCATTTAACAGCACTGGGAAATTAATTCAACCGACATTTTTCCGGGACTCTGTGATGATGAGTTGGATTTATTTCGAAATCCATTTAAATCGTCAGTTGAAAAAATTCCTGGTGATTGGTAAGATGAATTTCTGCAGCTGAAGGCTGATTCCGGAACGGGTTGAGATGTTCGATGAAAAATCACCCACATAAACGGTACGGAGACAGAGGGAAGGTGCGGCGCATATGTGGGTTCCTCCCTAGCGATTATCTCTTAGTCGTATTGAGTTAAGCGTAGAAGCAACTTCGTACTTGTTTCTGACACATTTCCAACTTATCTCTTAAAAACCGGCTGCTCGACAAAGTGTCACTGAAATCTGAACTGTTTTCCTTTTTTTTTTTTGCGAAATTTGTCTAAATGTTAATAACTTCTATGCGCAAACGTTATTGACGATTAACAGAAACTCAATTTGAAACCTAATTACAGAATCCCTTCCCTCGACCGACAGAGAAGTGAATGTTTGTGTACGTGTGCCTAGCACGCTATTGCATTAACAATTTTTAGGTGTTCGCAAAAAAAAAAAAAAGAAAGTAAAATACTGCAAACTATATATATTGGGTGATGCTGAGAGAACGGACGTTTTTGAAAAATTCGCGTCATTAATTTTAGCTTCAAAATTTTTTTTATTCACACCGAAATCCGAAGACGCATAGAAATGTTGAAAAATCACTTTCAGAAGCTAAGCAAAATATTAAGAAACATGAAATTGCATTAGAAATAAAAATAAAATAGAGCTGAGTAAAGGTCATTTCAAAAACGTCTGTTCTCTCTGCCACACCCTATATATATATATATATATATATAAATATAAAAGTGGACATGGAAGTCAGCACTTAGAGGCGACAGTCTGTTTCATGCTAGTGCAATCGTCAGGCGACTAGTCGCCTGACGATTGCATTAGCATGAAACAGACTGTCGCCTCTAAGTGCTGACTTCCATGTCCACTTTTATATTTACACACGCTCTATCTCTGATATTGAGCACTTTACCCCATAAATATAGCACACTTTAAGACTATATTTCTGTATATATATATATATATATATATATATATATATATATATAATTTCTCGTGCGATCTAATAAAGTTTTTCTTTTCAGAGGATAAATTATATAAAAACTGTCCGAATGTTCTTTTTATCCGAGCGCTTTCGGCTTTTAGATTTAGCCATTTTCAAGGATTATATTTCAACTGTTAGAATTAGAAATAGTTTGTTATATGTATGTTTTATAAGGTGATTCATTTTTTTGTTTCAAAACACGGTCAAGATATTATGTCCATGTTCAAAGTTAATATTATTAAGTGTTGGTTTGTTTGTTTTTATTAGTAAGGCTTCCATTATTTTTAGCCTTTTTTTGCAAGTGGATGATGCTATTATATTAGTGTTGTCGACAAGTATATTCCGAATAGAAAAGAAGATTCGGACAGTTTTTATATAATTTATCCTCTGAAAAGAAAAACTTTATTAGATCGCACGTGAAATTATATAAAAAAACTAAATAAAAGCACCTTGTCAGTCGTTTTTAATGAAATGTGCATGAAAGAAGGATTGCTGCCTAAATACACAATATATATATATATATATATATATATATATATATATATATATATATATATATATATATATATATATATATATTGTGACGTACCTACGATTTCATTAACCAGATAAGCGTAAGGCTAAAAAGCACCCCCAAAGAAAAATCCCAAATTCTAGTAGAAAATTAGTAAGATATAAAATAAAAATAAAAAAATAAAAAATAGATTAAATCCGATGCTTTCAAATTGCGAGCGAATATGTTCCATGATCAGCCATACCCTCCTCTTCTCTTTGCCTACTCTTCCACCCACAAGCCACGGGCCCGTGAACTTTGAAGCGACCCGACGCGAGAATGACCTGGTTCCAAAATCTCGCAGCTATCAGGCGGTTGACCATAAGTGAATTCCAGGCACCATCAGGATCTCCTGCTGCGATTCACGTGATCAGACCCTACTGAGGGTTGACTGAAATTTTGGCCATCACACAAACACTTCGTGATCTGTGCCCCATCCTCCCGCGTACCCGGTCAAGGACGAAGAGAACCCACGTGACCTTTCTTTGGGGACAGCAAAAATCTAAAAAAGGATTTTCAGTTTCCGTCTGACCAGTGGCAGATCAACGTCGCTGAGTGAATCGTCCCGATTCAAAATGGACTGCCCACTGAAATGAAGAGGACAGCAAAGTCTGTCGACTAGAGATGAAAGGACTGCTACGAAATTGAATCGACCAACGAAATGCCTGCACGAGGTGCTGTGGACCCCGAATACTTCCGAAAGAAAAGGAACCCAGGAAAATTGCCGGCCGACCAAAATATTGTTTTAATATAAGAACTCTCGCTTCGGTGAATCAGAATTTTGTGTGGAAATATCAACTCGACTGACAGATAAGTTGATTCTCTTGGCTTGATCTTTTTTTATGTATATGTATGTATTCGCTCGCCCTTTCTGTTCTTTCATGGTCCCCTTCCCCTTTGGTAAATGAATTTTCTTTTTTCTTTCTTTACCTGTTTATGAATTTCTAAATAAATATTTTATTTTCAAATCCATCGTCTTGCGTCTGTTCTTCGTTGACTCCCTTGTGTTGCTTCCATTCCTGAATGAAGACCGAGAAAAGATCCCGCGTTTTCCTTTTATTTAAACCCGTGGTTCACCTATATGCTACAAGCTCGTAACAATATATATATATATATATATATATATATATATATATATATATATATATATATATGTGTGTGTGTGTGTGTGTGTGTGTGTGTGTGTGTGTGTGTGTGTGTGTAATTAGGCAGCAATCCTTCTTTCATGCACATTTCATTGAATACAACAGGCAAGGTACTTTAATTTAGGTTTTTATACAATTTCTCATATGATCTATTTTTTTTTCTTTTCAGATCATAAATTATATAAAAACTGTTCGAATGTTCTTTTTTCCGAGCGCTTTCGGCTGTACATTTAGCCATTTTCAAGGATGAAATATTTTATCTGTTAAATAAGAAATAATAGTTAAAATATTCCATCTTGAAAATGGTCAAATGCACTAAGTTAGGGCAGAATTTTCTCATTTTAATTGAGAAATATTTCCTCAGTAATAAGATTTTTAATACAAAATACACTTAATTTAAGTTACAATTGTACAGATAATCTAGAAAAAATTATTAAAAAACATACAAATAAAATTTTAAATCTACACTTAAACGAATGTAACAATCGTTATTCCAAAACAGAAAACAATAATAATGGGAGGTTGTGCGGTTGTGCGGTTGTGAAGGTGCTTATGAAACCCATTGCAGAATGGGTGTCTTGCTGAATTTCTTGTTTACCAATGTACCATTTTATCTAGGGAAAATCCAACAGTTAAAACATTTTATATTGGTAGTACAGGAGATCCCTTTAGACTGATGTGGTATCGGCACATATCTTCTTTCAACAGCAGTGCCTGCCGTGACCCAACATCCCTTTCTAAATATTTTTGCCATTTAAAAGAAATTAATGACAATAATAAAAGGTTAAATGGAAAATATTGAAAATAAACGAGAATCTGTGAATCGTTATACAAGAAAAGCTGCATATTTAAAAGATTCCTAAGAATAAAGTTCTCCTAAATCAAAGGAATAAATTAACAGATTTAAGAGGGCATTGTCAAAACTTTACATTAAAATATGGTTAGTGTTTTATGCATTATAATTACATAGCCATTATTTTGTAGGTATATAATGGTCCACTCAGTTTATGTTGTCTTTTTTTTTAATATTGTCCTGTTTTTGATGCCTATTCAGTGTAGTTTGGTCTCGTGTATTAAACTTCCACGAGACAATTCTTTTAACTATCTATTCGGTCCCTTGAAGAACTTTCCGTAGTATAAAAAATTTGAAAAAATTTTAATCATTTTTTTTAAAGGTTACGCTATGACTGTTTCAGCAAATCTGAACTTTGGATTTCGCTACAATGTGTCCGATGCTGATATGGCTAGGGTGTCAATATATCAAGAAATGAATTTATAAACCACTTCCCTCCACCTTCTAACTTTGTTTTTCATTTTTCTATTTTAGCATAGATCTGAGTTTTAATCGGTTAATTAAGACAGGTGAATGTCTTGAGTCTGACATTTTTTAACTCTCAAAAGAGATAATGAATTGTTTTCAAATTTCCCAAATAAATAATTTGTTTTATGTTATCTACCATCACCCGATGAGGAACCAATAAAGTTCCGAAACATGAATGTTTTTGTGTAGCGATGTAAAAATGTTTTTATTGTAATCTGTTATAATAAAAATACTTTAATAATATCATATTACACACACACACACACACACACACACACACACACACACACACACACACACACATATATATATATATATATATATATATATATATATATATATATATATATAGTAATCCACAGATAGACTGTTTCACTGTATCACAGCTCATCAGTGTGGCTAGACGTCCGGTTGCCTCTAGCTAGGATCGAAACCCCACTGAATTGGCGTCAGTCTGGGATTCTACCACTAAGTCGTTGGATGAAGGTGAATTTAAGAGTATTTATTTTTAGATAAACGAGAGAACTCTATTCGATTTACCGAAGAGTCTTGCATTATTAGCTGTAATAATCACTGTTTACAAACCCACACTTCCGCCCCAGAGAGCTCAACCGAAATAAATTTTTCAGGAGCATATATATTGTCATCCGCAGACAGTTTCGCTGTATCACAGCTTATCAATGTGGTTAGACGTCCGGTTGCCTCTAGCTAGGATCGAAACCCGACTGAATTGGCGTCAGTCGGGGATTCTACCACTAAGCCGTTGGCAGGGATGAAGGTGAATTTAAGCGTATTTATTTTTAGATAAACACACAGTGTCTGAGAGAACTCCCGTTTATTTTCGTTTATTTTAAATGGCAAATATATTTTTTAAAATTAAACAACTCTAATCCCAGTATAATATATATCTGCGCCAACATGTAACTCATTCTATACTTATCACCTGAAGATTGCATTGTGCAAGAAACTCTGAGTCTATTGGTGAAGGAGAATATGGATATTTATTGATATATATTAATATTATATATTTGAGCGTAACAACTTTAACAAAATATTGTCATAAAAATCATGAATTTGAATTCGGTTTATTATTATATGTAAGAGAATACAAATGAAAAGATTTGAAATTGACACGTTTTGCATTTCACTGAAGCAGACGCTAAATACATTTCACCTCTGCTATGTCATTTCTTTTCTTTCTCTCCTTGTTTTTCTCCTTGAAACAAAACAGCGTCTCTGCTATGTCTTTTCTGGTTTCCTCGTGATCAAAACGGAATAGTCCATTATTTATGAAGTATTGGCAGTTCGTAACGTACGTGCTAAGGAAGGAAGAGGCACGCAGACTGATATTCATTTATTATTATTTGTTTAACTCTTTTCCATCCCATTTTATCTTCCTCCTTTGTTCTTTCTTTCTTTTATTAGCAAAGACCAATTATTTTTCACGGTTTTCTTTTTCTTCTAATTCATATGATTAAGTATAATGATTTCTTTCGCTGTTTGATATTAATAGCGATTAATATATTTTGCAAATAATCTCTTTTAAGTCGTGCTCAGATATATTTCTGTCAGTAATTTCCTTCTTTATTTTTTTTTTGAATTCTGCTGAGAGTTGTATCTGGCTTTTGTCAGCTATTTCTGCGTTTCAGCAATTGCTCGCCGTTTAATCAGTTCTCCTGTTTATTGTCGCCATTTTTATTCTACGTTGAATCGCCTCTATTCAGGGTAGTCCAAATGTATTGTCACTCCTAAATAATATCATTTTCTATTTCAGATGGCTGACACGGGCTATAACATTTTGGGGTTAAGGCTACAAGACTTTCAGACCACTGTGTACTCTTTGTCCGACAATTGCTACATTCTTAGAGTATTCGCTGCTAATTTTGTACTAGTGGAATTATCATGCGAAAATTGTCAAGTGACAACAAGCTTTTTCAATAGTCATCGCTCTTTTGTAATTATGTCGTCTATATGCTCCGAATTTCTTAAATGAAACATTATTAGTCTACATATAGAGGGTGATCTGAAAATGTTGTCAACCCTTACCAAAACTTGTTCTTAAATAGACGCATTGTTGTTGTTTGCTTGTTTGACGTCATATCAAATCTTTAAGGATAATTTAGTGCCGAAATTTAATCTTCTAGTGAGTTTTGAAGTAATAAAAATATGATATATCTGTCTATATGTCTGTGATGAGGTATTAACACTATTTATATTGTTCAGACTGTTGTCCTCATCTTTGTTGCAATATTCACGACGTTTCGGCTGTCGTGATTGAAAATTCGAACCGAAAATTTTATTTCTTCGTGGAACTAGAACAATATGATCCGGTGTACGAAGTAAAGGGTTCGGTTCGAAATGCCAATCATCTGAAGAAGGCTGGAGAGTACAACGGCCAATATGTCGTGAATATGGCAACAAAGATAAGGACAGTAGTCAGAACAATGAAAATAAAAATATATGTTATTCTGCTTTCACAACTGAGTACATGGTAGATGATAGTCAGCTTTTGTGCATATACAGTGTGGTCCAAAAGTCTTGTCACTTCCTACCAAAAAGTAATGAGAACAATAGAACAAGTAATACAAAGACATGCACTGGATTCAGTTTATTCACTTTCATTGACGCTGTTACACATCGAGAAGGTATGTAGGAGCTCGTGTCAGCCATCTGAAATAGAAAATTATATTATGTACTGGTGACAAGACTTTCGGACCACCCTGTAGATTCATAGATGAAATTAGAAAACATCCTTATAGGTAATCAAATGAAAGGATGATAAAAAGTGAGGGATCAGTTTTGTATTGTTCTTTAGTATTAAACTCATCCTCCATTTCTTGTCCATAGTACAGGGTGGTCCGAACGTCTTATCACTCCCTACCAAGAAGTAATGAGAACAATAGAAGAACAAATAATACTGTAATACAAAACACATGTACTGGATTCAGTTTATTCCCATTCATTGACGCTGTCACACATCGAGAAGGTCTGTATGAACGCCATCATTTTCGTGGCACAAAATGATGCGACGCCATGTCCTCTGTAATATTTTACGAAGCTGTGCTTTGTTGATTGTTGCAAATGCTCTCCGAATGGCGTCCTTCAGTTGATGGGTATTCTGCTATCGTCCATACACTTGCAAGCAACCTCTCTTCCAAACTGTAGGAGTTCGTGTTAGCCATCTTTTTTTTTTTTTTTTTTTTTTTTTTAAGCGTATCACCCCAAGCAAGGCTGGAGGCCACTATCACGCATGGAGTTACAGAAGGGATGGAGGAAGAGCAGATAGGAGTGGTAAAGGAGAGGATGTGGAGAAAGAGAAAGACGGAGGTTCGATCAAGGCAAGGGGGTTACAGAAGATTTGGAGCGAGAGCAGATAGGAATGAAAGATGAAAGGATGTGGAGAAGGGAAGTGGATAGATCAGGGCAACTGGAGATGACGATTGACGTTTGGAATAGAAAATTAGATTATGTAGGGGGTGACAAGATTTTCGAAACACCATGTATGTTTGAGACGACTCCTTTCAGGGCGTAGGCGATTATGACTCTCCAATTCTCCTGCATTTTGTTACTCTAAATAACGATTATTATTTTATCATTCGACTATATCTTTGTGGTTTTTGTTCTACCGTCCATTCACCTAGTTTTATGCCATGTCACTTCAGGACGCAAACGTGCATCGTTCTCCACATCTTCCTGTCTTTTATGGCTAGAATTAATACTTACTTCTTTATGAATGCTCTTTGATGTGTCGTCCTTGTTCAGTCTTTTATTCTTTTCATTCCTTTTCAAAGAAAAGAGTACCGAACTGTTACGTAATATAAGAACCACTGCCCTGGGGAACTCACTTACAAGAGGATGTCTTCCCGATCACTATAATCTTAACCTGTTCAAATCTAGAGTCAACCGTTATCTTTCTCACCTATCCATATAAAATACCCCTTAGTAGCCCCATCTTTCTAGTGGCCCCAGGGTCTTCTACAGAGTGAACTTTACAGTAAAAAAAAAAAAGATACTCACAAATAATCTCTTACAATTACTTACATGTTTACATATAGACTTACGTATAATCATTACCAGTGTTTATCTAGAGACTCACAAATAATCTCTTCTAAAGTTTCTCTATCGCCTCGAGTATAAACACAACCAAACAGTTTTGATAGAGTTCAAAAGCGTCTCCGAGTCTTTATTGAAGAAGAATTATTTCCATTCTCCAACCTTTCTCTTACAGACGGGTTGTGATGTCTCTCACTGCTCTATTGTTACAACCATGGAAAATACTCGGACGAACTACGTTCCTTGGTTCCGCCAGGTCTAAACCTTCACGGCTAGGACCCGATATGCCACTTACATAGTAACAAACCACTCACATTCCCCCCGTATTCCATCAGTAATTTCCACTCGGACAGTTTCATCCTGTGAACCACTGCTCTTTGGAATAGACTTCGAAGAGGATGCTTCCCCGATCAATACAATCTTAACCAGTTCAAGTCGAGACTCAACCGTTATCTTTCCCTCCTATCCTTATAAACTACACCTTAACGTAACTCTCTACCTAGATTGGCCCGAGCCTTCTACAGGGTCAACCTTACTGTAGAAAATACAAATAAGTCCTAATATATGGCATTGAATGCTGGATACACTCTTCACGTCAAAAACGACATATATACTTAACATTAGAAAGAGACAGTTGAGATTTATAGGGAAAATAACGTGTAGCGGTGACAAGATTTTCGAAATACCATGTATTAGGTCATCCCATAAGTTCTGTCTGAATTTTAAATTTTTGTTAAAATGAACGAAATTTAAAGAGTATATTATAATGTCTAATGGTGCTGAACATTATTTTTGTGTTTAGATGCATTTAAACTGATCAAATTTTATTTCAGAGAACAATAAAATTAAATTTTGTTTGATTAAAACCCTGCTAACATGGAAGTACCCAAGAATCATTTGAGGCACATAATGCTTTATGAGTTCAAGAAAGGAAACTCAGCAGCTGAAACGGCTAGAAACATTCACTCAGTTTATGGAGAGGAATGTGTGAATGAAAGAACTTGCAGAAGATGGTTTGCAAAATTCAGAGGTGGAGATTTTACCCTTGAAGATGAAGATCGAACAGAACGTCCAGTTGAGTTCGATGAAAAGCTTCTTGAAGCAGGCCTTGAAGAAAATCCTGCTTTATCAGTTGAGGAATTGGCAGTGGTTCTCAGTTCAAACCATACAACTGTTCATCGTCATCTTCAACAACTTGGAAAAGTTCCTAAACTTGGAAAATGGGTGCCTCATGAATTGTCTGAAAACAACCTCAAATCCCGAGTTGACATCTGCTCTTCTCTCCATTCTCGCCAACTTGTTTGACCTTTTTTGGATAGACTTGTGACTGGCGATGAAAAATGGATCTTTTATCGAAATATTAAGCGTCTTAGACAGTGGCTTGGTAAAGGGGAAGGACCCCAGCCACAGCCGAGAAGGGAACTTCATGGGCAAAATTTTCTTTTTTCAATCTGGTGGGATTGCCACTTTGAATTCTTACCACCTAATGCAACAATTAATGCTCAAATATACTGTCAGCAATTAGAGCGTTTGACTCAAGCTTTGAGGAAAAAAAGACCTGCTCTAGTGAATCGAAAAGAGGTGATGTTTCATCAGGACAATTCGCTGCCACACACAGCAAGAATCACGTCACAAAAGATCGAAGAACTTGGTTGGGAGAAAATTCCTCATCCACCTTATTCTCCCGACCTTGCTCCTTCAGTCTACCATTTGTTTCGTAGCTTACAGAATCATTTGGAAGAAACAGCTTTTGTAACACAGGAAGAGGTTAAAACTGACATTTGTGAGTTCTTCGAATCAAAGCCAAAGGAATTTTACAGTAATGGAATTAGTAAGCTTGTTAATAGATGGAAGGAAGTCATAGATAATCAGGGAAAATACATTGTTAATTGAATCTGTAATTAAATGTAACATTTGGTCACTTGTTTTCTTTATTCAAAATTCGGACAGAACTTATGGGTTGACCTGATATGTTTGAGACGAATCTTTTCAGGGCGTAGTCGATTATGACTCTTCAAACCTCCCGCATTTTGTTGGTCTAAATAGCGATTAATATTTCATCATTCGGCTATATCTCTGTGGGTTTTGTCCTACCATCCATTCACTTTTGTCTTACAATCCATTCATTTTTAGTCCTACCATCCATCCACTTTTTGTCCTACCATCTATTCATTTTTTGTCCTATCATCCATTCACTTTTTGTCCTACCATTAATTCATTTTTTGTCCTATCATCCATTCACTTTTTGTCCTACCATCCATTCACTTTTGTCCTACCATCCATCCACTTTTCATCCTACCATCCATTCGTTTTTGTCCTATCATCCATTCACTTTTTGTCTTATCTTCCATTCACGTTTTGTCCTACCATCCATTCATTTTTTGTCCTACCATCCATTCACTTTTTGTCCTACCATCCATTCATTTTCTGTCCTAGCATCCATTAACTTTCTGTCCTACCATCTATTTAGTTTTTTGTCCTACCATCTATTCATTTCTTTGTCCTATCATCCATTCAATTTTGTCTACCATCCATTCATTTTTTTTGTCCTATCATCCATTCACTTTTTGTCCTACCATCCATTCGTTTTTTGTCCTACCACCCATTCGTTTTTTCCTACCATCCATTCACTTTTGTCCTACCATTCATTCACTTTTGTCCTACGATCCATCCACTTTTTGTCCTACCATCCATTCATTTATTTTTTACCATCCATTCACTTTTTGTCCTACCATCCATTCCCTTAAACTTATCAAATTATTATTAGTTTTTATGCCATTTCTCATGAATAGTCAAGAGGCTGATCATTTATTTTATTTAACCCGCTTTTAAACCTCGACACCTTGGCAACTCACTGTCCTTTGCACTCTGCGTATGTTGCTTTTGCATTGACGACCAAACATGACACGTAGAAAGATTAATACGAGTATCCACCAAAAAATAAAGTTTAAGTAATAAAAATCTGTCGGATTAACAAATGAAAACATCCATACCTTTCCTTAAAATTGTGTTGTTTACGTTAGGATACCAAACGGAGCAGATATTTCTATGTGAATAGACAGAGAAAAATCTGTGTTTTAAAGGCACTATTCAACTCTGCTTCGTCATCGACGCACTCTATAGCCATAAAGTCTAAGCACGTCAGAGCTAATGACATTTTTTCTAGAGGAGCGCAGGTTCGAGTTCTGCTGAAGAGCGCATATTTTTTTCTAATAAGATTTCTCGAATATTCAGGCTGGTATACGAAAATAAATATACATACTGTTTAGTAATTAAACGGAGCGTCTACTCAAATACGAGTATTCACTAAAAAATAACGTAGTAGCCGTTTGAAGTTACGCGGGTGTCGTGTGGCGATGAGCAAAAATTACTCGTGTTGGGTTGGTCAAAAACAATACGCAAACACAAGAATGGACAAAAATATATAGAACTCTTTATTTTATGGAGGACGTTTTGTATGGAGAGTGTTCAGATATAGTTCCTGAAAGAGTTTGTGAATTATAGTAATCTTCCCACAAAAGACCCTGTAAAAAGAAGGAATAAAAATGGCTGAATTTATTTTGTTGGGGAGTCAAAGATTAACGGAGTGTAGAGTTTGCGCC
>OZ038493.1:77036658-77186658 GCA_964036315.1 Acanthosepion esculentum | reverse complement strand
GGTATGAATCCTCTTTTCCCTCCAGCTAATCATTTGCTAAAGGTATCGTAATTCCAATTGTAAAGGAAAATTTGTTCTGTTTATTGTGAATAAACATGGAGCGCTATTTTGTGAATCAGTGGTGTTAATAGGAGTCGCCTGGATTATACCAACAGATTACTATATCTATCTATCTATATATATATATATATATATATGTGTGTGTGTGTTTGTGTGTATAATTCATATATATTCCGACATTTTGTCCTCCTTCAGGAAGTAATCATGTTTTAAAGTTGTAGTGATCTCGGAGAAGAATCATGTATTTAAGGCTGTATTGACGTATTGACCTTGGAGAAAGATTTTCATGTCATAAGATTTTATTTATCTAAGGTTTCTCGAGGTTTTGTCCAACCTGTAACTTTTAACCGATAAAATAACTACATTCTGAAAAATAGTTTCTAGAAAAATTGATTCTAGAAAAATGGATTGTAGAAAAGAACAGTTTCTAGAAAGGACAGGAAATCGTTAAGCACAGTGAAAAGATATCATGGGACAATAAAAATAGCCAGTATTAACCATATTCATCGTGCCATTTAATACTAGAAAACAACTACATTCTCCTTGTAAAAAGATGGCAGATTTGTTTTTCAGTAAGAGACAGAAACTGAAATTTTGGTAGACTGTCATGATGGTAACCATAGAGACCAACGTAGCGGTATAACTGACTTGGCTCATTACGGAACAAAAGTCGTGATCGTCAGACACCAGTTCAAGCCACATACTGAACCGCATGTGATGTACTAAGCCTTATGCCCAACGGTTTTAACTGCAATATAATTGATGATTGCTTGAATACTGGAAAGAGTGGGTTAGGTTTGAGGAAACTCACCTGGCAGCCTCAAATTTCCACGGTTTATCAGTTTCCTCTCCCATCAAGTTATGTGACACTAGGGGTTAATCACTTGAAGCTAAAGCGGCGCCAAAAGGGAAATGTCGAGTAAAAATGGGCAATATTTATCCTTAATCACTGACCGCGTACGACTCCCACTTTAAACTCGGCCTTGCGCTAGATTCCCTTAACTGATTTAAATGAAAAGGACGAAACGTTATTGATCAACTGTAGGTTTAATAGGAATGGCGAAGATGAAGCCTCATTGTTTCAATTTCGTCGCTGCCGACCTGTGATGATAAATGTGTCAAAAGGAATGGAGAAATATTTTATTCATGAGAAAACGTTGTTTTATAACGCAAGAAAAACAGAAGAGAAAATTGGGAAATGCAGGCAGTGGTGTCGCTGGCTTATTCACGAGACAGGTGTTCGAAAGGCAAATGAATATGCTGCCTGTGCAATCGGTTGGTTCTTATCGAGAGATTGCGATGGTAAACAAAAAAACAATAGTTGTAAACTTGGCCAATCGGAAACTCGCTTCGTAGCAGATTAGTCACGTGACTGAGTGCGGGCTTGTTATTTTTCTTAAAGAATCGTCACATGGATTTTTAGCTGGCTTGCTTGTTTCTTTGATGTCTTGTTTTTCTTGTTTTGTTTGGTTTTTTTAAATTGAGAGCCCTGCAGCAAGTAAAACAAAAACAGAAATTATCATTTAAAGCTTTTAAGACATCATATGATTGTTTTAGCCTTCGATTTATCAAACAAAACTTGCAATTTTCTTCCAGACTATCGTTTTTTTCGTCTTAAATTTATTTTTTATAATTGAGGGAATTTAATTTCATTCTGTTATCATTCAGTCAATGAATCATCGGCTGAAATTTGAATCAAATACGTGTATATATATATATATATATATATATATATATATATATATATATATATATATATATATATATATATATTGAACAAAAAAAAATATCACAAAGTTAAAATCTTCAGACGCACTGGGTTGTATATTAATATTCTTTCGTTTTTATTATTTCATTTCGATTCCTCGACTAGTTTCGGCCAGCATCAGGAGAAAAAAAAATTTCTGCTTGCTGGTAGCAGTGATATATATATATATATATATATATATATATATATATATATATATATATATGTAGAGAGAGAAAGAAAGAGAGAGAGTGAGAGAGAGAGAATAGCTGAATGGCAAATTGGAAAAATTCTACGCGACGTGTTTTGGACTTCAAAAAAACGTTTGTCCCCGTCTTTTTATATATATATATATATATATATATATATATATATATATATATATATACAAACACACACACAAATATATATATATATATATATATATATATATATATATATATATATATATATATATATATATATATATATATATAATAAGAAAGAACCGTAACATTTATAATCCTGTGTTCTTATCAATTACTTTTATTTAAAAAAACGGTGCTCGATACATACCGATCATAATATTACAATCATTTTCCTTGTTTAAAAAAAAAATAATATGATTCCAGCACAACACCGAAATTCTGTTGTCATTAAATTACCCACGATAGTAGACAACATATATATATATATATATATATATATATATATATATATATATATATATATATATATATATATTTAGGCAGCAATCCTTCGTTTATGCATGTTTCATTAAAAACGACCGACAAGGTACTACGGTTAAGCTTTTTATTTAATTTTTAATTAAATTAATTAAGAAGCCAACTCTTAACAATATTAACTACGAACAAGGCCACAATGTCGGAAATTAAAAACATTCCTACAACACACGAAAACATACACATAATGCACACACTAAATTAAGCTGAAAAATCGAATCATCCTTGATAATGGCTAAAGGTATAGTCGAAAGCGCTCGGAAATATAAAATATTTGAACAGTTTTTGCACACTCTTTGTCTAGAAAAGAAAGCTCTTGTTCGAACACAAGAAAAATTAAATAAAAAGCTCAATCGTAGTACCTTGTATGTCGTTTTTAATGAGATATGTACATATATATATATATATATATATATATATATATATATATATATATATGTATCTATGTATATTATAATTAAGTCGATTTATGACTGAGTAAGATCATCCCCATGACTCGTAATTCCCAAACGAGTATTTCTCAAAGACTCCAAGAGTTCCAATTCCTGTGCTGATTTTGTTTAGTGCATAGAACATTATATAGCACTTAACCTATTTTTCACCATAATTGGTCATAGTAGCAGTGGCCTAGCAAATGTTGAGACGACTAGCGACAAAGTAAGCTTCAGGTTTTATATATTTAAAAAAAATTTTTTTAAGCGTTTCACCCCAAGCAAGGCGGGAAACCACTAGCACGCAAGGGGTTACAGAGAGTCGGAGCTAGAACAATTAGGAGTGATAGAGGAAAGGATGAAGAGCAGGATAGGGGATAGATCAAGGCATCTGGAGACGTCGATTGACACTACATTTGAATATTTGGAGATTATAGCTATCAGGGAAACAGGAAAAGGGGAGGGAGTTCCACAGGAGAGAAGTGCGAGGCATGAAGCTATTGAAGTAGAAGAGACGGCTACATTTAACAGTTTCGACAGTGAAAGGGTGAGAGCGAGATGCCAGCCTAGTAGAACGCTTAAATTCATAAAGTCTGGGAACCAGCGAAAGCAGCTCATCAGAGCAGTTACCGTGAAAGTATTTGTAAAAAAGACAGAGGGAGGTAACGGCACGTCTGTGAGAGAGCGACTGCAGAAGAGATGCCAGGTCAGGGCCAATTACATTGCATATCCGTCTCTGGATCTTATCAAGAATCTTGAGACAAACAGAAGGGGCACCGGACCATATATGGCAGCAATACTCCATGCACGGGCGAATGGTTGATTTGTAGATTTGAAGGATCGACTCCGGTGAGAAAAAATTCCTGGCGCGACACAGGGAGCCAACTTTCCTTGCGGTGGATGAAGCTATTGACTCAATGTATTTGTTCCATCTCAGGTCAGCAGTCAATGTGAGGCCGAGTAGTCGCAAAGAGAAACTCTTGCGAAGTTGAGCGTCAGATATTCTAATGGAAGGCAGGGATGGTTCTATTCACTTAACTAGAAGGACACCCCATCAAAGAACCAGGCGTGTTTCATTCCCAAGGGTACCCTCAAAAATACGCGTGGTCTACCTCACGTAGTGGTACACACAAATATGCACACTCACGTATATACATATATAAATAACAAACTTAAAAGTTGAACCCACAATACATTTTACTTTTTTAAACTAACAACACTTTACCCTTCCTAAATATATGCTACATTGAACTAAAACCTCCAATCTACTGATCGCCTTGCTGCTGGATGTAGTTTGTCGTCTTACTCAAGTATCTGCAAACTTCATGTTGTTTGTTGAATTGATAGTTTTGTTGCAAGTCTTTCCTTCTTCATTTTGCCTAATTGCCAAGTCATTCAAGTTATTCGTTGCAAGGCATCAGAGAGAAGGCACTGCACAGCGATTACGATGTGAGAGCAGGCTAGAGAAACGTCGCCAGTGTTATAGAATTATTTCACACATCGCACAAGGTCGATTCATTGACGATAAAATCATCGCCACCAACTCGTCTGTAAATAAGACAAAACAGAACACGTATTAATAGACTTCATTATTAATCCATTAACGGCCCTCGTCCCAGGATCTGATGATAAAGTACATCCGACAGCAAAGCCTCTCATCGAGAGATGGGAGGGGTATCCAGGGGCGTGGAAGCACCTCTTAATTGCGCCCCGACTACCAACCATTTTTTCTAATCGCCTCCTTACCGCCAACTTTTTCTTCGACACTTCCTCGATGTTTTCCTCTCCCACCCTGCTATGGTATTGTTACCGCACATTTTGAGAATTACAGATGTAGACACACACACACACACATACACACACACATATATATATATATATATATATATATATGTATATATATATGTATATATATATATGAAGAAATATATATATATATATATATATATATATATATATATATATATATGAAGAAATATAGTCTTATGATGTACTATATTTATGGGATAAAGTTCTCAGTATCAGAGATAGAGCGTGTGTAAATATAAAAGTGAACATTGAAGTCAACACTTAGAGGCGACAGCCTGTTTCATTCCAGATGCAATCGTCAGGCCACGAGTGCTGTTATTTTTCTCGGCTATTTATATATACGGGTCAGTGGTGCATTGGGGGTAGTCTATTTTGGCGTCACATCTTTCACAAATAGTAAATATGCGAACAGCAACATTTTTCATAAATAGTAAATAGTAAATATGCGAACAGCACAATGCTTTCTAAGTATATATGGGAAATTAAAAGCAAAACGCACACCACACCAAAAATATCTTGGAAAATAAGGAGAAGATCACCAACCTGCAACAACCAATCAAAAACTTGTAAACTTTGCTTGGAGGAAAAAATAGCTATCATTACCTTCCCAGATCAAAATAAATTATTAAATAAAAGATCCCAGCTCATCTCAAAATGCAGACATGAAAACAAATTTTTACTACGTTACTTAAAAATCGAAAACGGAAAAAATAAATAAATAAACAAAATGACAATAAAATAAGCAAAATAAATTAATCGAAACAAATTACCAAATCACACCTGTTAGAATAGACGAAATAAATCAATAAATAAAGTAAATAATAAACAAATTAGCAAACTATTATGACCAAAATATTAGACTATAAAAAATCAAAACAAAAAATCGGACGAAAAATAGCTATAATAGTTATATAACAATAAAAAAATGAATAAAAATCGAAAACCAAAAAGAGAAAATATACAGTGTAACAAATAAATAACAACAAGTATAATAAATTCATCTAAATACATCCAAATATTTAAATAAACTAACAACCGATACCGATAAACTAGCCGTTTAGAAAAAACAAATAAATATAATCAATCCAAATAAATAAATTAAAAACTGTTCCCACCAAAATAATAGTCCGAACAAACGACAACAATCAACCCCAAACTTCAATAAATAGCTTCCCAAACAAAAAAAACTATTAAATAAGCTATATAAAAAAATTTGTATTACGTTAATAAAAACACCGATCAAAATAAAAATAATAAATAAATAAATATATAAGATAAAAATAAAAATAAATAAAAACAAGCAAAATAAACAAACAAATAAACGACTTCCGGTAAATAACCGCCAAAATAGACTACCCACAATAAGCTTTATAAACAAATTTTTACTACTTTAATAAAAACACCGATCAAAATAAAAATAAAAAAATAAATAAAATAAATAAATATATAAGATAAAAATAAAAATAAATGAAAACAAGCAAAATAATTTGACACAAATAAATAAATAAACAAATAAACCACTTCCGGTAAAATATACGCCAAAATAGACTACCCACAATGCACCACTGACCCGTATATATAAATAGCCGAGAAAAATAACAGCATTCGTGGCCTGACGATTGCATCTAGCATGAAACAGACTGTCGCCTCTAAGTGTTGACTTCTATGTTCACTTTTATATATATATATATGTATGTGTGTGTGTGTGTGTATTGTGATACAATTAGAATAATCATATTTTTCTTGTGTTGTTTCATTCCCACCTGAGGCAAAATTGAATACATGTCAATATTAACTTTTTATCCCTCAATCTGAAAACTCGAAAACACCTATATCTATACATATATATATATATATATGTATATATATATATATATAGAGAGAGAGAGAGATAGAGAGACAGCGACAGAGACAGAGAAACAGAGATAGATAGATAGATAGATAGATAGATAGATAGATAGATAGACAAACTTTGCTTATGCCAACAGATATAGCAATCTATTTCTAAACAAGAATTTATATGTACAAGGCTACATCAATAATTTATTGCCTGACGTATATTTTCATCTGAAAGTTTCCCTGTATATTACACTTAAAAGTAAACAGAATTAAGTGAATGGACAGTGAAAGATATATGTTTTTATGTGCAAATTATTCATTTTTATTCCTGCCCTGCGTATGACAATAAACCGCATCTGGCAGCAAGGTCTTTGATTATAGGATTGAAAGTTTTGAGAAACATGGCACCACCTCTTAATTGTCACTGTTCCCATGTCTTCTCTGACCCGGACTGGTCGTACCTCTTAGGGTCCCAGCAAATAGAGGACACTAAAAATAAAAACACGAGGAATGGATAAAAATTCATTTTTTTATAGTAAAATACCAGCAATACATTTTTATGAAAAAATTACTAACAATACATTTTTTGTGGAAAAACAAATGAAATTACCTGCCTGTTTGTGGCTTGCGGTCAGACGTGGGTGGCGAAGTGTTTGCCATACGGGTTGTCAAAGCAAGGACGCTCCGAGTTCATGTTTTGTAAGCATTTTACTGGAAGAGGTGGGGTGCATATGTCTACCAACTTGTTACTTAAAGCCTGCCATCTCTCGCTACTCCACTTTTTCCTTTGTGAGAGGAAACTTATGAGAAGAGAGTTGGTTACCTATTTGGACTTGGGTCGTGAGATAGGCAGTAACACTTACCCTACCTGACCGGCTTCTGGCTACCCTTAGAATCGAAAGAAATTTTCGATATTTTGTAGTGAAATTACCAGCAATACTTATCAAAGAAAATTATTACCAACAATACATTTTTATAATAAATCATCAACGATACATTTTATAGTAAAATCTCCAACAATATAATTTATAGCAAAATGACGAACAATACATTTTATAGTAAATGGCCAACAATACTTTTATAGTAAAATAACCAACAATATATTTTATAGCAAAATGACCAACAATCGATTTTATCGTAGAAGGAACAACAATACATTTTTATAATAAAATTATCAGCAATACATTTTATAGTAACATGTGGAACAATATATTTTTATAATAAAATGACCAAGAATGCATTTTATAGTAAAATAATTAACAATGCATTTTATAGTAAAATGTAAAACAATACATTTTATAGTAAAATGACCAACAAGTATACAGACATACACACACAGACACACATATGTGTGTGTGTGTGTGTGTGTGTGTGTGTGTGTGTGTGTGTGTGTGTGTGTGTGTGTGAAAAATAAAATTAAAATAACATGTAGAGTGTTTAACTTTAAAAATCCAGAGATCAGTTGAATCCGCTTACTGGGTTACAACCTTCAAACCAAGGTAGTGGATTCATTTATCCCTGATTTTTAATTTTTAAAGTATATATATATACACACACACACACACATATATATATATATATATATATATATATATATATATATATATATATATATATATATATATATATGTATTTAGGCAGCAATCCTTCTTTCAAGCACATTTCATTAAAAACGACTGACAAGGTGCTTTTATTTAGTTTTTTATATAATTTCTCGTGCGATCTAATAAAGTTTTTCTTTTCAGAGGATAAATTATATAAAAATTGTCCGAATGTTCTTTTCCGAGCGCTTTCGGCTATACATTTAGCCATTATCAAGGATTATATTTCAACTGTTAGAATTAGAAATAGTTTGTGTGTGTTTTTTATAAAGTGATTCATTTTTTTGTTTCAAAACACGGTCAAGATATTATGTCCATGTTCAAAGTTAATATTATTAAGGGTTGGTTTGTTTAATTTTATAAGTAAATATTTGATATATTTGACATAATATCTTGACCGTGTTTTGAAACAAAAAAATGAATCACTTTATAAAAAACACACACAAACTATTTCTAATTCTAACAGTTGAAATATAATCCTTGATAATGGCTAAATGTATAGCCGAAAGCGCTCGGAAAAGAACATTCGGACAATTTTTATATAATTTATCCTCTGAAAAGAAAAACTTTATTAGATCGCACGAGAAATTATATAAAAAACTAAATAAAAGCACCTTGTCAGTCGTTTTTAATGAAATATATATATATATATATATATATATATATATATATATATATATATATATATATATATATATATATATATATATATAACATTTTGAATCTGGTAGACTCCGTGAGTAAATTAAAAATATTATCGGGTCGGATCCTAAAGTTTCGGATTCCCAAGTTTTCGTTACTGCAATTGTTTTTGGCTATCTCTTACCTGATTTTTTGCGACGAATTTTTGGGTACGATAACAATTTTTATAACTTGGAAATACATTTGTAAATAATCCAAATTAATTGCAAAATCCAGCGAAAGTCATTCATGAATTAAAAAAATAATTGTTCCTGCGAAAAGTAAGGACCTACTTTCATCAAATTGTCTTTAATTTAAGTGGCGGAAGAAGAATTGCCGTTAAACTTTTAAGAGGTAAGCTTAAATATAAATGCAGTACTTAAATGCAACAATCAATTTTGTGTTCTGTTTATTGTTGCTTATCGCATACGGCAGCAGTATGTCTCGCAAAAAGTAATCTCTGCCAGCAGAGGACCAGACTGCAATTAAAAGAGCCAAGGCTGCAGCGAGGAAAAGGAAGTCCCGTGAAAATTAATACCTAGGTCAAACGGCAGACAAGAGAGCTTCCAATGCTGAGAATATGGAAAGTGTTAGGGACTCATAAAGCCCTGAACAAGCCAAAGGCCCAAACAAGAACCCCCCACAGGAGCTAGCTGCATTCCCGTCTAATAGGGTACCTTTTCAGCTCATCTGAAATTATAAAAAAAACATACAAACAAAAAACAACTGAATTTTCTCAAATTAATTTATTTAAATGTAAATACATGTAACATAAATGCTAAAGGACCATTTGGATGAGAATCTAAAAAGCGGACAAGAAACAACAATGAATTAGCAAAAATAAACATATATATATATATATATATATATATATATATATATATATATATTATAAATTATAAGTTTACTAATTTAAAAACATGGTCCAATCGCTACACAGGAATTACCATGTTTCAAAAACAGAAACTAAAACCTTAAATTTAATTATAGAATTAAATTAAAATCCTTTGTACTGTTTCATTTTCAAGCGATTTTTGGAATAACTTATTTTGAAATTTACTGAGTTTATAAGTACATATATTCTTGATATTAGTCACTAAGTTTACGGGAAATTCATTTTCACTGATAATCTGTGTATCAAAATATGAGTTACTTTCAAAATGAGGTTAAGTTAAGGTAGTTTAGCGGTGCCTGTTCATCGAATGATGACATACGTTTTTCTCATGTCATCTGTTTTTTTTTTTTCAATGAAAAATTAATTTTTATTTTGCCGTTAAATTTATTATTGTATAAAAAGATATTTTTTTTCAAAAGGATCGTTTGTATATGAGTACATCGTATTAAAATACAATTTTAAATTATTATTCCTAATTCTAATTATTAATAGGCTATACCTTTTTTTAAACAAATAAATATATTAGAATGACTTTCTTATTTTAAAATTATTATTCAAAGATCAAGTATAAATATGTACGTTTCATGTTTCATCTTTCTTCTTTTTTTCCATTTAATCAGTATTTAAGGAAAATCTTTGACAATGTCAGCAAAAAATAGCTATTTCATTTCTTTGATTAAGTAAATTTTTATTTTTTCATAAATTTAATAATGTATAATTTCACATACAGTAGGTGTTTTATTGGTTTCCTTTAAGTGCCAGAAATATTTAGATAGGGACGTCTGATTTCGGCATTTACTTATTTTAGAATAATTTATATTGGTGCCAACGCCTTTTGAATTCATGTCTTGTGAATCCAGTGTAGACTTTTACTTTGTCTGGTTCCTCAATAGTTGAGATATTATATTGGCACACTAATGATTAAGTGCGACATTTATTATTCAGCGGACAGTTTTGAGGATTTCTGCAGTTACATAATTTTTCTTTATCTTGATTTCTTTTTATTATACTGTTTAAATTATTTTGATTTTGGTCTAATTGTTTACTCAAGATGTTAGCATTATGTTTCTTAATAATCATTTCTAAGTTTTCAGTACAACTGTAACTTAATTTTAGGGTATTTTTTTTTATCAAAAACTGTACCGAGTTTACTGTCTCTAGGAAAATGTTTTACAATTAATGCAAGGAATTTTTGTCCTAATTTATCTTTCACCATTTGGTTGTATGGGAATGTATACCAAATGATTTTTCTACTTCCGTTTTTTCTATGCTTTCCAATTTCCTTTTCTATATAAGTTAGTTTTGGGTTTTTGTAGCCACTATCACTTAGAGCATGTCCCTTAAGTAACTGTGTCCATGATCAATCTAAATTCATAAATAATTATATTGGATATAGAAATTGCGATGGATAAATTGTGCCTTCAGTTCATCTTTGCTGTTAAAAGGAGTTTTGTTGGTCTCTCTATCAACTGCGCCCCGCATACAATATCAAAGGTGTTGCAGCCTGTTATGTTAGATATCCAGACGTAAGGAGTGATGTGGTGACAGACATTGTTTTTCAGCAGCCACTTTCTTGTCCCAGTGCTTTTCGAATCGTCTACACTGTCCTCAAAATTACACACACACACTCTGAAATTTTCCTGTTCCAGCACAAATGCCAAGCAGTACTGCATGCCGTTTCCAAATTTCTGGCGGATTGAATTGCGTCATGTTGCTCTTTTGCTCACAGATGGTGCCCAACTGACCCTAACGCTGCTCGACCTGGAGGCCTGGATCAGAGTGTAGTATCTGTTGGCAGATCGCTCGCTTTGTCGGCCTTTTGGCTTAGAGCGTCACTTGATACTTACCTGGTGTAGGGATTCGTCCCTGCGCTGGTAGTATCATGGCTACGACTAGCTTGGATCGGCTCCAGCCTGGACCAGCTATGACAAGCCAAGATTAGCTACGACCAGCTTGGACAAGCTAAGACCAGCTATGACTAGCTTAGACCAGCTTGGACAAGCTATGACCAGCCAAGACCATCGGCCCGGGTGAAAACACTCGGGTCCCCACGTTAAAAACCGACCTTGTGTCACAACCTGACTCAGTGGGGGGATCAAGTAAATACCTTGTGCCCAACTGACCCTACTATACTGTGCAGTCAACAGTCTCTCGATCAACTGCGCCTCAAATATAATATCAAAAGTGTTGCAGCCTGTTAAGTTAGGTATCCAGACGTAAGGAGTGATGTGGTGATAGAAATTGTTTTTCAGTAGCCACTTTCTTGTCCCAGGGCAGTACTACCTCCTCATGGTACTTGATTTAGGCCTCCGTGTTGAGTCTGAGACCTTGTAGGAGGATGAATGGAGGCATAACTTTGCCATCATTAGTGATCACTCCAAACAGCTTCGTAATCACAATTGGACTTATCTGACTCTTTCCGAATCGTCTACACTGTCCTCAAAATTACACACAAACACTCTGAAATTTTTCTGTTCCAGCACGAATGCCAAGCAGTACTGCATGCCGTTTCCACATTTCTGGCGGAGTGAATTGTATCAGGATGCTCTTTTTTCTCACAGATGGTGCCCAACTGACCCTACTATACTGTACAGTCAATAAAAACAAAAGCAAATAAAGCGTATGCGCAAAATGTAAAATATTAAATGGCGACAATTTAGCCATCGCATACTGTACTTCAACATGCCTAACAAGAAAACACACATTACATCTCTCTGACCATAGCTCAGTTAGGTCTCATCTAAATACACATGGAGATCTACCAAACTCCATCCGCAACGTACTCGTTGATAGTACAAATAGAAAAGCCCCATCCACATATGAAAGAGGGGTAAAAATAATGGAAGAATTATTAATAAAAGAGAAAAAGCCAACACTCAATAGCATCAACTATGAACACAGCTACAATGTGCTGTCCGTGTTTGGAAAGTAAAACAATGCTATAACTTTAGGGAAATACATAAAACATCGATACATTCAGTTAAAAGAAAAAACTGGTTAAAATATAGACGGAAGCTCTCGGACGTACTGAACATTCGGACATTTTCTATATAATTCTTGTCCAGAAATTAAGAAAATTATAAGAGCACAAGAAAAAATTGAGTAAAAAACTTAAACGCAGTACCTTGGTTTGGTTTGTTAGTTTGGTTTATTTTGTTTTACGGTATATCAACCTCAATAGGTTATTTAATGCCGACAATATTCTTAGGATAGATTTGTATGAATAGAATATGTATTCTTTGGTTTAAATTGGTTTGGTTTATTTTATTTTACGGCATATCAAACTCAATGGGTTATTTAATGCCGACATTTTTAGGATAGATTCGTATGAATAGAATATGTATTCTTTCATTTAGATAGGCTGGGTTTATTTTGTTTTACGGCATATACACCTCAATGGGTTATTTAATGCCGACAAGATTTTTAGGATAGATTCGTAGGAATAGAATATGTATTCTTTAGTTTAGATAGCCTGGGTTTATTTTGTTTTACGGTATATCAATCTCAGTGGGTTATTTAAAGCAGATTTTTAGGATAGATTCGTATTAATAGAATATGTATTCTTTGATTTAGATTGGTTTATTTTGTTTTACGGCATATCAACCTCAATGGATTATTTAATGCCGATAAGATTTTTAGGATAGATTCGTATGAATAGAATGTGTATTCTTTGGTTTAGATTGGTTTGATTTATTTTGTTTTACGGCATATCAACCTCAATGCTTCATTTAATGCCGATAACATTTTTTTCCTGGTAATATTTTTGTTTTGACAAAAATCTATTTCTGTTAATAGTTTTTTCCTCAAAATGTATAGCTGCAAATAATATTTGTTCAAAAACTTATAGCTTGTAATATTATTTAAAAAAAAACGTATAGCTAGTAATATTATTTATTTTTCAAAAACTTATTGCTGGTAATATGATTTTTCAAAATCATATAGCTTTTAATATTTTTTTTTTCAAAAACGTATAGCTGGTAATTGTGTTTTCAAAAACGTTTAGGTGGTAATATTATTTTTTTCAAAAACGTATAGCTGGTAATATTATTTTTTTTCAAAAACGTATACCTGGATATATTTTTTTTTCAAAACCGTATAGCTGGTAATATTTTTTTTTCAAAAACTTATAGCTGGTAATATCATTTTTTTTAAAACGTGTAGCAGGTATTATTATTTTTTCAAAAACGTATTGCTGGTAATATTATTTTTTTTCAAAATCGTATAGCTGGTATTATTCTTTTTTTCAAAAACGTATAGCTGATAATATCATTTTTTCAAAAACGCACAGCTGCCAATATTATTCTTTCAAAAACTTATAGCTGGTAATGCTATTTTTCCAAAAACTTATAGCCGGCAACATTATTTTTTCAAAAACGTATTATCAGAGAGCTTTCTGTTGGACGTACTTTATCGTCTTACCCAGGTCGTGGATGTAGTTTATTTGTCATACCCAGGACGTGGATGCATTTTATCGTCATACCCAGGACGCGGATGTAGTTTATTGTCATACCCAGGTCGCGGATGTAGTTTATTGTCATACCCAGGACGCGGATGTAGTTTATTGTTGTACCCAGGACGCGGATGTAATTTATCGTCATACCTAGGACGCGCAGTACCTAGTCAGTCATTTTTAACAAAACTTGTATAAAAGAGGGATTGCAGGCCAAATGCACAATTATATATATATGTATATGTATGTGTGTGTATGTGTGTGTGCTTACGAATAATAGTATGTCTAACCAGAAAATACAATAAAAATATATAAATTGGACATTTCATCTCAAGATTTCATTATTCTTCAAGCTTTAAAATATATCTGGATTCACGGAAATGGCGCTGTCAAATCCGAAATAAAACAGTAAAAATTTCTGTAAATTGGACTTCTGTTCTCTTCACTTCATTTGCATCACGTACTAACATTGTGTATGGCATACCTGAACGTAAAGCTACGGGCCCAAGAAATCTGGCTACCTATCTCTTGGTTTATTAAGTCTTCAGGAACTTATCTTTTGGAGATACGGTCACCCACGTTCAGAAGGGACACGGCACATCTAGGAAGAATTTATGAGTCATTTGGTTCGTTGGGGACTAAGAACTATTGTCGAAGTTGGAGCGAGACTCCCTACGGTATGTAGCGAGTGTTAGAAGTTACCTAAGAAGACAGACAATCCGACTGAATCAACACGCAAATCTTATTCGAATAATGTTAATCGTTTTTCTATTTTCCCAACTGTGCATTTAGAATCACTTTGTGTACTTTCACGCTAAAAATACAAAATTCTTATTCTAATTAGTGTTACAAAACAGAAGCAATTAACTCCTGACAATTTTTCACGCCATTTTTCTTTTTATTGAAATATGTTTCTTCCTTTTCTTCCTGGTTTTCTCGTAATTATTCTCCATAATTGACGAATATGTCTCGGTCAGTATATTTCATTCTTTTTGCATTTTCTTTTTAAAGATTTTTCGCAGTTGTTTTTTCGTTCATTCTTTTCAGCGTTTTATTTGTTTATGAATATTTCTTGGCAACAATTATCAGCCGACACTGCTATTTATCAATCAGTATTTAAGAGTTACTTCCCCTTTTTCTTCTATAGTGAACCACAAAAATACAAGCGCATACTACGACCGATTCATAATTCATTCATAAAACCAACACGCCTACATTTCATAAAAAGTAAAATGAATGAATGAAAGAAAGAAAACATAAAGAACTTCATTTCGTCTTTTACTGCTGCTTCTTTAATTGGGAACGGTTTCAATCTAATTGCAGCCATCTTCGTTCGCCGTGAAAAGCCCGTGACTCTAATTTGAAAATATTGTTGGCAACGAAATGAATAATAGAAATATTCTTATGATTGATAGGATATTTTAAAATTACAACTGTGACAAATACACCAAAAACGGGCGTAGGTTTCTTTCAATGGGGCGGTGACTCTCCAGAATCGGTTTCCTCTTAATTGAAGATAGTAGAATTAGGGTCAATATTTAAGGCAAAATAAATAAAAACAGACAGTTCAACGGTTCTATTTAACATTTAAAAGTGCTTATTTAGTAATTCACGTTATTTTAACTTCAGTTCACCAAATAGAAGGCTCAATAATCCCTCAAGGTAGAGTGAGATACCTGTCAGAGAACGAGAACAGAGAAAGTAAGAAGATCGAATCCAAAAGCGTCTCTTCGTCCTCGTGAAGGATTAATTATTTTCCACCCTACCAATTGTTTCTTACGGACCAAAAGCTGTCAGCCACTCGCTACTCTCTAGCTATTTTGTGAGAAATTTGTCCCGGCTTTCCCACATGAAAGGTTTGAGGTTAGAAATGTGACAAAATTGAAAAAAGCAACAGCGGTTGTAAGATTAGAGCGGACAATTCTCTATTTTGAGCAAAATTTGTCCCGGCTTTCCCGGATGAAAGGGTCGAGATTAAAAATGAGACAAAATTTTTAAAAAAATCCCAGCAAAAACGGCTTGAAAAATTAGAGCGGACAATTCTTTCTTTTGTGAGAAAAAAAGTGGTAAACCTTTTCCGGCTTTCCCACATAAAAGTGTTATGGTTAAAAATGCGACAATTTAAAAAAAAAAGCAACAATGGTTTGAAAGATTACAGCAGACAATTCTCTATTTTTAGGCGGAAGAATAAAGACTCAAATTCTTGCAAGGTGTGTAACAATAAAAGAAGAAAATGTTAATTTACATGCACAAAAAAGTGTAAAAGGATATACAATTACGCGAGAAAGAAAGGGGGAAGAAAGTTCCGTTAACTTTAAAGGAAGAAAAATGTTCATGACAAAAAGGCTTGCTCAAAATATTTCTCTGATCGCCTAAAAAGTTCTGTAAGCGACTAGATTGTTGAAGGGTTAAAACACTCACGGATTTCTTCAGAATTCTTGTATAGGAGGAAACTGTCGAAACATACAAATTTTTTAGTTGAATGAGTTCGTAGGCCGGCGACACAAAGGCGGTACAGCTCAATTGGTCTTTAGTAGTGGTCTTTACAGCCCAGCAGGTAGATCTTCTTTGTTGAAACTGGTTCCGAAGTTGACTGGTGTTCTCTATCGCCGACCTGATGTTATCACAGACGGTTGTCGAATTCTCACTGCCAAATAGACGAAAATTCTCCGTATTTATTGATATTAGGAGTCTCAGAAATATCGGGGACTTTTCCCTCCTCTAAAATTGCTATACAAATTTCCTGGTCCCTTCATTGGTTAGAAAATATATTCTTATCTCTGATGAAGATCAATTTTTTTGGAGCTGCTTTTTGGAATCAAGGTTCTGATAAGCTGTGAGCGTTACCCCAGGATAATGGTAATCTCTAGATTCACACAGCATGGACTGCAATCTCACCTTGTACTCCACCACCAAAGAAGAAATAGGCAACTGAAGGCCCTCCGAGCTGCCAGAGAAAGCGACCGGCGACAGAATCATTGCAACACCAAGCCACTTCCGTACGCATTTACTGACTTTCCTCTCAATTATCTCAACTCGAGACAGTGCCACCGCATATATAGTTGGTGGCCACATTAGTCTCGGCATCAATCCAAAATGCATACACCAAACTTTAAATTTCTCGGGAAGCCGACATTGGTCTATTCTTCGCAGACCCACCTCCGCTTGTCGCTGGATTTCAATCCCACGGTGACACAGGGAAGTTAAACCACCTCCCAAGACCCTTCACGCCTTGCTCCCGCACTGTTGGTATCTTTTCACCTGCGAGAGAAAACACTTCATGTATGACGGAACCACCTTTCATAAACAGTGACCTGTTTTCCTTTGGTTTGAAAGTCATCTAACTCCATTCTACTAATTCTGCAAGTCTTTCTAGGACCAACTGTGCTACTTTCCTATCATCTTGAATTATCATGCAATCATCCATAAATGTCCGGTTTTGGGCCACATTCTGCAGGAAGCGCTCCTCTGGCGTCAGACCTCTCAGGATCACCTCCATCACAATCACAAACAGTACTGGAGAGATGGCACATCACATAGCAATTCCCCCTTCAGCTCCACGTACCTTGTAGTGTACTTCATCGTTGAAAAGTATATATACTTTTAAATAAATAAAAACAAGCAAAATAATTTGACACAAATAAATAACTAAACGAATAAACGACTTCCGGTAAAATAACCGCCAAAATAAACTACCCACAACTGACCCGTATATATAACTGACCCGTATATATAAATAGCCGAGAAAAATAACAGCATTCGTGGCCTGACGATTGCATCTAGCATGATACAGACTGTCGCCTCTAAGTGTTGACTTCTATGTTCACTTTTATATTTACACACACTCTGTCTCTGATATTGAGCACTTTATCCCATAAATATAGCACACTTTAAGATTATATTTCTTCATATATATATATATATATATATATATATATATATATATATATATATATATATATTTATAATCCATAATGTACATATATCTATCATAAGTCAGTTAAGTGCCATACGTGATACACGATTGGCCGATCATGTCTCTTTCGATTCTTGACTGACAAGGCAGAAGATTTTCTCGAACTAGGTTGCCGTTTCTTCCTGCTGTACATAGGCTGTCAACCAAGACTGTATGATCCAGTGCGTCTTATTATTCAACCCATTGTAATGAACCCAAATGGAATTCGAACTCGGCTCTCCGATTTTTCATTACGTACATCCTGAATATTTCACCAAAATCGGTAATTTAATACTAATTTTATACGCAATTTTTTTTTAAAACAAAAAAAAGCCACAATTTTTAATATGGCTAAAAATGTGCGTTGTACCATATATATATATATATATATATATATATATATATATATATATAATGGTATTAAATATCTAAGCAGAAATAAGGAATTTATTTTTTCTCTACACTAATTGATGAGGAAATGTACCGAAAAGACACAATGCAAAAGTATTGTACATATATATATATATTATGAAATGGATAAAGTCCGACAATTATTTTAAGACATTTTTATGATTATACATTCTTTATATAGATACAAATATTTAAGTAAATGCTCTGTTTATAATAAACTGTATTAATAACATTTACCGGCCTGAATGTCCGAGAAATCCTCATATAAAATATTCGTCCTCCGACAGGAATCGAACCTGTATCCTATACGGAACCGTCATATAGCCTGACGTGCCTTAACCGATTGAGAGACAGAGGATCTTTCGGTTAGCAAGGTCGATTGTACTGCTTTTAAACTACAATCTCCCATGAATCTCTTACGTACATTCATATCTGCTCAAAGCGTATCTAAATGTAAACAGAGCATTTACTTAAATATTTGTATGTATAAAAAGAATGTATAAACATAAAAATATCTTTACATATATATATATATATATATATATATATATATATATATATATATATATATATACAGTTGCAGTAAATCACTAAATCATCCATGACTTTTGTATTATCCTCTCAAATTACACCAAAATCTCAGACAATAACAATTAATATCGTATGTATTGTCTGTGAAAATTATAGAATATAAAATAAATTTGATAAAAACCTATACCTCCTTTTCTGACGAAAACAATGCCGTTCTGAACCTTTTGGTCGCAACTGTATATCAATGAACTGCATTCATCATTTAATACACTATGATGGCGATCAGTCGTTAGGAATAATTTGAACGAAGTTTCTGTTAGAAATTAAATCCAATTATTATACTTGAATATTATTGTTACCTAAACATTCACCCTAAGATTGCTCAAGTTAATGGCATTGCTTTGATGAGCTCTGATCTTAAACTTCTTCCATAACTTGGCCAATCGAATGTTCGAAGAATGACAACTGACCATCATAATCGTGGATGTCTACCTTAATATACTCAACACTACAATTAGAGCTATCACTTGAGAATAGGAGAAATATGGTCTGACAACAACTCTTCCTTGACCAGGACATTCCTGTAAATTAAGTAAATGCTCAGCTACATTCATCAATGAGAAAGTAATTAGATACCCTTTTACTACACGGGTAGAAATTCAGAAGGCCCTGTAAGCAGCCAGGGCAGAAGTAAGCAATGATACAATTAGTCAGAAATTCCAATACGTAGGACTTAGATATACGAGGGTCGGCTGTAAAGTTCATCCAACAACTGATGTATCTACTTACATTTACATGTTGGTCAGCCTATGGACTTTCCAGCTGACCTTTATATAATACCCCAAATATTTACTATTTTCAACTCCTGTTTTTAGGTTTATAGACACATTAGATTTTTTTTTTAATTTTAAATTTCATGTTTCCAATACTTGGCTTTTTTACGCTAATTCACACCCAAAATAATGTAAAAATACTCATCGCAAATATTAATTCACACCAAGAAATTATAAATTGTAAATCAGAGTTTGTTTAGTATGCCTCACAACAAACGAAAAATTACCACAAATCAAGGAGTTATTCACATTTCGTAAGTTCGGATAATGTTCAAGGTACTTACAAGGAATTTTTTGCAATTTAAAAATAAATTTTTAAAAAAATCTGTTTTTGTCTTGTTTATCGGGGTGAGCGCGAATGGAGACCTCACATTTTGAAATAGTGCACCCGAGTCACCCAGATTTGCGGCGATCGCAAAGGTCCACCCAAATGGAGTGCAATGGAAGGGCCTCGCTCTAGGAGAATTTGGTGTGAATTTCGGTAAATATAAATTATTTTTATTTTGACGTCAATTAACAGAAAAGATCCCAATATATTTTTGTTTGAATAGGAGCGAAGCATTTTAGTTTCGATTTGGTTTGGCGATTGTTCGTTGCTGTGGTTGGCTTAAAAAATTCAAAGATGTTTCCTTTTACACTTTTAGTCGATTAAGTGAAGTAATGATAAGATTAATTAATTTTATTTCCTTTCTGTATTATTTTGCGTTTATTGCAAATGAAACTTTTTCGTTCAAAATTCACTACAAAAAAATCAAGTTGGAAGTTTATTTATCACTTTTCAATTAAAGACGTTTTAAAATTTTTCAAGTGAATTTAATATTCGTCGCTATGGATTCTTTTATTCATAAAAGCAAATAAATTAACGTTAAATTTTAATTTTGGCGTAGTCTGTATTTCTGTATCTAACAGGTACGAAAGTATGCTAAATTTTTACCATAGTTCTTATACGAAAAAAAACATTTGCACACTACCTGATGATTGCGTGTAAACAAATCGAGCTTCTTTGTTCACTTGAAATCAATCTATCTATCTATCTATCTATCTATCTATCTATCTATCTATCTATGGTACGATGGATAAATTGTCGTCAAAATTACACAAAAAGGAAAAGAGCACTGATGTCTCATTTTAACAGATATATTAACCAAAATTGCACAAAAATATCTTGTAACGATAAAGGGCAATTTTACTCAATGAAATTTGAGAATTCTTTTCTTCTTCTATGTAACGTGTCCCTTCCGGACATCCAAGATCACGGCTCTCCACAATTTCCTGTCTTTTGTAGCTCTTAATAAATTTTGTCATTTTCCTATTTCTTCTAAACTCTGATCCGCTACCCATTCACTTAAACCTCGCCGGGTAGGTCATGCGTTGGTTTCCTCTGTTTTTCTTCAAACTGTTCCGTGAGTATCAAATTTTACAAGCCTTCTTTCATCATTATGTGCCCCAGAAATTTCAAACCGCTTTTTCTAGTGTTAGAGTATAAGTGTACTTCTGTTTCCATTTCCTCTAGAACTTCCTCATTGCTCACATGTTCTGCCTATGGTATTCTCAGAATCTTTCTGTAAAACTACATTTCTCTAGCTTCAAGTCTCTTCTTGATTTGTGATGATGTAAAGCATTCACTGTCATATAATGGATGATATTACATATCTGTTCAGTACACTTTCCTTGTTTCTAACGATATTTTTCTGTTATTTAATACTTTGCTTAGCTTTTGAAAGGCATCTTTTAATTGTTGTACTTGTTTGATTTCGTTATCCCCAATGCTACTGACTCCAGTTCGTAATAGAATTATAGCAAAAAATATTCTAAATTTACTGCAGTTTTCTCCAAGACACCAGAACAAGGAATTAAATTTTCAAGACCAGAATTCTATCAAAGGGAATAATACAAATTCAGAAAGAAAGCATTTAATAAAGCATTACAACTAAAAGCGCCTTGAAATATTACGAAAGATGGATTTGCACTGAAAAGACATTCAAATAATCCGTAAATACCCCTGGAAAACAGCTTGCATGAGAACAGAAACGATTACGTAAAAATAGCACGCGGAGTAAGAAATGGATATTTTTTCTGGATTTACTTAAGCCTTACAGAACTGATTCAAAGACGACTAGACGAATCATCAACATTTAATATCGGCGTGCGTAACCTTAGCAACATCAGCTACGCAGATCTCAATTCTTTGGATGTAAATTGGGAAAGAAAACTGAAAGAACTGCGAGACAAAATAATCAAAGAAAGCGTGAAGGAAGCAGTTATCCATAACTGTACGAAAAGAGACTGGATGATTTCCAGTAAAACAGAAAACGTGAAGTGAGGTTTACATGTCGAGGACATTCAAATCAAGCAGACGGACACATTTTTTTTCTGCCTGGGTAGTGTAAGGACATTATTATCATAAATAAATAAAAATAGAATATCAAATAAAAATAATAATGAAAATTATAAATAAATTAAACCAGAACAATAATATAAAAACATTGTATAAAACAAATTAATTTAAAATAATAAAAAACCTCCCTGCATGCAAAAAAATTGTTACTGCTAGAAATACGGATATCCCGCCAAAAGACATTAAATTCAATTTCTTCACCACGAACCTTGGTACAGGCAACACGTGCCCAATTCTCTCTGTGATATGGCGTATAATAAGACGGTGCAAATTCTCCCTTTTATCACATGTACCATAAAACAATTGAAAAATACACAAAAAATATAAATAAATTGTATGAAATTAACATGCTTTTCCTGTTATTTGTGTACGTTTTATATCCTGTCAAGTATGCTTTTATCTCCGTGAACACAAGCCTAATTTCTGCTGCTATGGTGTGAGTAAATCATCCATAGTAATTTAGTAATGGTTGACGGTAAGCATAGCACAGAAATATGTAGTCGCAAAGAAAGGGAAGAAGTTGTCTTTTAGAAAATAATTAAGCAATCGGACAATTAACATAAAAAACAAAGCTACTGGTTTACTATGTCATGTCTACAATCCTTAACAGTTGGAAAATTTCGCTATAAATACAAAACAAATTTTCAGGAAACGAGCTATGATTCGACCGACAATTATTTGAGAATAAAACTGACAAAATATATGATAAAAATAATTTGAAAAAAAAAACAAACAAATGAAATAGTACTGAACTGTGATCCAGTCTATTATCATGTCTATGGCAGTGAATGCTCGACAATCTCCTTATAGATGAATTTTGAAGCGACGGAGATATAGTTGCATCAACGACTGTTGAGAGACAAGGGGTAAAATACAGGGAAAAAATTGGGACATTTAAGAAGAATCGTGACTAAAAAAAACTACCACGTGCAATCGGAAAGAGACTCTGGTGAAATTGTGTATTTCATCCCTAAGAATTATGAATCAAACAGAGTAAGTAAAAATAAAGCAGAGCGTCTAGAATTAGTTTATGATCTCTTCTGTCTGAGAGTGTGTAGTTGATATCAGATAACTGCTAAATTCTGTGCACGATTTTCAATGTTAATAAAAAAACAAAATAACCGTAACTTGACACTGGCGTTTGCTTGGTACCGATTCCTGGTGTGGTCGAGATTGAAACAATTCCTCGTTCACTTGCGAGTCAAATTTGGTTGAATGTTAACGTTTTGCCTACAAATGAATGTCTTGAAAATGGAGGATGAAAAGTTGCACTTTCGCCATATAGGAATTTCGGGGTAAGCGACAGAACTTCGACAAAAAAAAATAACAAAACAAAAAACAAAGAAAAACACCTCAAAACGCAAAAAAAAACATTCAGAAGATTTATTTGGTTCTTGCTCCAGCTCTTCGGGATGTTATAAAAGTTGTTTGGCAGATTTTGTCCGGGTGATTTTAACCTAAACGATCAACCACGTTCCGGGCGACTTTCCGACATCGACAAAGACGCTCTGCTTACCATCGTTAACCGAAGATTTCGAGGGAAGAGATTGGTAAGAGCTTGGATATCGATCTCTCACATGCCTTTCATCATTTGAAGGGATTTGGGTTCAAGAAAGATGGCTGGTTATTGCAACGCAAGACAGCAGAATTTCAAGAGTTGAAATAGGAAACTTTCCAGCACTCGGAGTGTTCTTCTGAGATGGCTCCTTCGGATTTTCATTTGTTCTACTCTCTGCAGAACAATATAATTTACTAAAGATTTGACTCTGTACAGTCAGTCGAAAACTATCCCACAACCTTCTTCCAACAAAAAAGGCGAAGTTTCTACCAAAAACTTGTTTAGTTGTTTAACGGCTTATTAACTCATTTAATGCCGAAAATTCTTTTTCTTGCTAGTTTTGATTTTATTTGTTTGTTTAACAGCATATCAATCCTTATGGGCCATTTAATACCGAAATTTAATTTTGGGGGCAGCATTAGTAATTTCTTTTATAATTTGGTAATAAAAAAGTATATTGATGGTAATATTTTTTTTTTTATAAAAATGTATTTTTTTATGTATTGCTTGGCAATTTATTACAAAAATATATTGCTGGTAATTTTTTAAAATTTATTATTGGTATTTTTACAAAAATGTATTGCAGTTAATTTTTTAAAATTTATTATTGGTATTTTTACAAAAATGTATTGCAGTTAATTTTTTTAAATTTATTATTGGTATTTTTTCAAAAATGTATTGCTGGTAATTTTTTTAAATTTATTATTGGTATTTTTACAAAAATGTATTGCTGTTATTTTTAAAAATTTATTATTGGTATTTTTACAAAATGTATTGCTGTTAATTTTTAAAAATTTATTATTGGTATTTTTACAAAATGTATTGATGTTAATTTTTAAAAATTTATTATTGGTATTTTTACAAAAATGTATTGCTGGTAATTTCCTTTTTACAAAAATGTATTGTTGAAAATTTTTTACATGTATTGCTGGTAATTTTTTTAAAAACATATTGCTGGTAATTTTTTGTTACAATGTATTGCTGGTAATTTACTTTTTATATATTGCTGGTATTTTTAAAAGTATTCCTAGTAATCTTTGTTGTTTTTTTTTTTCCAAAAATTGCTAATTTTCTATCATGAAATTGTATTGCTGGTATTTTTACTAGTAATATGTATTTTTAGACTTTCATAGTGTTTTGAACCTAGTTGTTGGGGGTTAACTATTTACCTATAGTTGAAACCGAAATAAGTGCTACCAACCCGGATCAAGGTGGACCTGGAAGCATCAGCAATTAAGTGGGGGTTCTAGGCTCCTGAAAACCTACCGAGCAGAGGCCTTACCGCCAGACGTTGCTTAAATCTTACCCAGAACGAAACAAGCATGTAGAACGATTCGAGACAGTTGTTAAAAACAATAGGGATTATGTACTTGATTTATAAATTATCTTTTGAGAATATGTAAAATTTTGTTTTTGATTTTATAAGTGGGCACGAACTTCTGCAATGATATAATAGTACATGTCAGTGTTTAACTCCATGGAGGTTTATAACCATAGAAAGCAATATATGTTAACCATTGCTTACTGTATAAATTCCGAAACGATAGTACCTCTACAGAAGCATTTAAAGACATTTGTGTGCTATATACGGATGCAGTGACGGCTCGTGCAGATCAGATGTGTTTTAAAGGGTTTTAAAACGCCTGTATGATTCATAATTCACCAAGATAAAGCACGCATTTTCAACAGTCTCTTTTTGTACTTTCGATTCCCTTGAAAATGGTGATTGTGACAAGCCTCGCTCTAGAAATGAAGAAAGTTAAAAACAAAAACAAAAAGACACTGAATAGAATCCACGTCAAAACACCAAGTATTTTACCACAAAACTTAATGTGTCATCTTCAGCTGTCCACACATATTTCAACCGATTTGAAAAAAAGAAAAATTGCAGAAAGAGAATTTGGGGTTCTTCGTGAACTCGCGTTTGAAGGTCGAACACAATGTTTCACAAGCTGCAGCAGTCTGTTCGCCAGAAACATTTATTTTTGCATCGCTTTCACACTAGAAAAGAGGCAGGAAGAATTTCATAATCATATTGAAGGTAAGAGAAGCAGAAAATAAAAAACAACACGTTGCATATTAGACGAATTTGAGTAAATGAATGGAGGTTCAAGATTCACGGAGCTAAATAGAAAGCATATCATAATAGATGAAAGGAAGCGGTGGAGAGCAATTATCACGCACGTTCCGAAAAGGAATGACACATAGAGGGATTTTTTCATTTTGTTATTTTTTCCTTTTTTTCCAACACCAGCTTCTAGCTACCTGTTGAGATGTTGAGTGTTTCCACGTGAGTATATGGTAATAACGAACAAACACCGTCGTAGGGAAAAATACTGGTATATTCAGAGAGGTATTTACATCAGAGAGATTAGTAATAGAACGAACGTAGGTTAGTAGTAACAATAAGTAATAGTAATAAAGTCCAACGGTATCTTCCGGTCGAGAAACGGAAGTGTAACTGATCACTACAGAAGTCTCGCTCTGCACTGCACTACACTGCTACACTCCTCACAGTCTCTAGAACTACTGTTCTATTTATAATAATAGGATCAGTCTATTGTGGTTGTGAAGGTGGGTGCCCCCCAACACTACCACTGTTTCCTCTTTCATTTCTCTGTCCATTTTTTATGGATCTGTAGTATGTGAGACAATCCAAGAAATACCAGGCGTGTCTTAAATGAATTTAATGTAAATCAGGAACCGCCGTCCAAAGAGGAGTTGATCTGTGGCACTTACGCGATACTAAAGTAAGATTTGCACTCGGTGTCACATGGGAATGTCAAAAAAGGTTAGTGCATTAGAGGGTTGACTTAGAACAGAGGTGGCCAAACCGCGGCTCGCGAGCCACATGAGGTTCTGTAGCCTTCAATATGCGGAGCATAGAAATATGTTGGCCTTTTTTAATCACAGTTAATATAAAAAGTAAATAAGAAAATTTTCAAGTTTTATAATTATTTACTGGGTATGAACTGAGAACCCATTGAATGAAAACGTAAGTTTAATGTTAACGTGTATGTAACAAAAGCGTATATGTAAAAGATTCAGCCACGTATTCTTATCAGAAGTTCCTAACATATTTCACGCAAGAAAAATTCAGCCACGTATTCTTATCAGAAGTTCCTAACATATTTCACGCAAGAAAAATTCAGCCACGTATTCTTACCAGAAGTTCCTAACATAACGTTATACAACCATTTTGAACTTATTCGGTTTCTCTCCTGTTTTTTTTATCTCTCATACATTTTGAAGACGTCAGAAGTTCGCATACATTCCTACTGATGTGGCCACTGCAAGATTAATACGACAGATACAAATTAGATTAGAAAGATTATTCCTTGAATATTTAATTTGTCAAATTATCTAAATAATTCCTAACTATAACATTTAAGGTCAGCCTACGTTAGAATTCAAAGTCGTACGACGGTAATATGCTATAGGATATAAACTCTTATATTTTACGGCCAATAAGTGAAGCACAAACAAGTAAGAGACGCCTACAAATAAAGTTTACTAAAAATAAAGTTTCCTAATTTCAGTAGGTACGAAAAACAAGTCTGTAGAAACACAGCTTCAAATTAAATAAGTGATTTCTGGAACCTGATTAGATAGTGCAAGTCACATGATTTTGAAATATGTCAGGGCTCGGATAACTGAATATATTCCCGCGCAAAACTCAGGTAGAATTCGTGCACCGAGCACCGGATTTCGAATAGCGATAAAAACGATTCGTTGGTAACTGTCAGTGACCAGATTTGCATGCACACAGTCGGCGAAAGACAAGTCAGCGAACAAGACCAGGCTTCGATCAACAGTATATATGCACCATGACAACGTGTATGTCAGCGATGATTTTTCTACATACAATGCCAGGCGTAGATCTTTTAAAATTACTGCTATCGCACGCAATCAGGCAGCAGTCACACACGTTTGATTAGCGTGTGATCCACACACACACACACACACACACACACACACACACATACATATATATATATATATATATATATATATATATATATATATATATATATTGGCGTACATATCACTTCGAACGATGCAGATTCACTTGCAACAAAATTACCTCGAATTTTCCAGGATCACTTGCGACAAATCATTTCGAATAATCGAACTATTGGTCCCTTCGTGGCCACAACAAAGAACATTGATATTTAGCTTGATCTTCTTCCTTTGCTGCGAATATCCTTTTTTCGTCTTGTTTGTGATTTTGTGTTGTATTCATGAATATGACACTGGGATTTTATTTTCCCACCGAAAATCCGGGTAGACTGAACTCACAATGTGTACAAAAAGTGCACATTAGAAAAACGTTCTTTTAATGATAAAAAAACGTTGCTAATTTTTTCACAAACTTAATATTAGACTGTGCAGAAAATAATGACGCATTTCACGTCAATGAATTATGAGTTAACCAACCAAAGCAGAAGCAATGTTGAATGGTAAGAAACTGCGTTTGGAATTAGTTTATCATCTCTTTTATTGGGCTGTTTGGAAAGTGTGTATTTTACGTCTATGAATGCTATCAATCAACCAAAACAGAAAAATGGTTGAATGGTTGGAAACTGCGTTCGGAATTAGTTTATTATCCCTTCTATAAGGGAATTCGGTAATTAACATTACATTTCAATGCTATGAATTACGAGTCAACCAACACGGTTTGAACCAAGGTTGAAGGATATGAAAATGAATCAGGTCTTAATTTATAATCTCTTCTATCCGATAATATGTCGTTTATAATGCATTTCAGGATGATAATTTTAAAAAGCAATAGCCATTACTAGCTGTATGACTTCAGAATGGTTAGTAATGCGACAAATGCATTTAATACATTTGTGCAGCTTTTTCCGGATGCAGTGCTGAGTCGTACATATCAGCTGTGGTTTTTAAAATGGCGAGTGAGAAATTTTCAACAAGCCTCGCTCTGGAAATCAACCCACTCGGAAGTAAGAACTTTTGAAAGCGACTACTGAATTGTATCCACGTCAAATCGTCAGAGATTTGGCACAATATACTAATGTCTTCGAACATCTCAAGCGAATTGGAAAAAACTTGTTAAAAAAGGAACTTGAATTCTTTAGGAGCTTTCGCTAGAAAATCGAACAGAACGTTTCACCATCTGCAGCAGTTTTTTTTTTTTACTTTTTTTCACTAGGAATGCAACCTTTCGCTTAAGCATCGTATTTTACACATGATGAAAAATGGGATTTGCATTTAAATAGATAAAGGAAAGGTTTAGTTAAGTCAAAATAAGCTTACATTACGTAGTTCTTGAACGTGGAACGAATATTATTGCATAGTTTATTGCTAATGGAATATTACATTGGAATTTCCATGTTTTGAGAAACATAAAAAAATTTATTCTTCAGCATGACAATACAAACGCTCACTCTGCAAAACAAACACAAGAACAAAATCCTTTAAGAAGGCAGATTCTTCTACATCTTTCATACTCATCAGATTTAGTCTCTGGAGATTTTCACTTGTTTCGACCACAAGAGCATTTCAGAAGTGACAGGCGATTCAGAAACAAGAAGTTCAAAACAGTGGGAAAGGTATGAATCCACCTCTTCTCTCCCTAGCTATGGGTTAATTAGTAAGACTTGTATCACTAAATCATTATTATCCCCCCCCCAAATTCTTACAATCTAAAAATATTTTCTGTCTTTAAATAACCTGCAAAGGGCCGTAAAAAAAAAACAAATCCATCAACCAATCATTATTCTCCACGTTTTGAAATTCAGCATTTAGATGTTTAGGTGTATTTTCCAGCGTGGCAATGCAAACGCACACTCTACAAAACAAAGCCAAGAAAAATACCCTTAGGATGGCAGGTTCTTCTACATCTTTCGTATTCACCAGATTTGGCCTCTGGAGATTTTCACTTGTTTCGATCGGAAGAGCATTTCCGAAGTGACAGGACATTCAGAAACAAAGAAGTCCAAAAATGTGTTTCAAATATTTCATAAGTCACAGAAAATTAAGTAACCACAAATAAAACTGTCTTAAACATTTTTCCGGAGAGAAAAAAAAACGGATTTCTTTACATGTGGAATCGAGAATTTGCCTTCTCTCTGAACTGCAGTCTTTTAAAATTAAGATTTTTGTAAAATATGTAAATAAATTTAACTTATAGTATTTTTTATTACCCTTATACTCGGAATCAGAAAGAAACAGGCGAAAATTACTGTACATATAATGAGGAAAGAAGACTTGGAGAATCTGACACGCACAGAACATACTGAAGGCATGAGCGAGCATGGAAAAGCAACTCTGACTGAATTTTTCTTGCGTGAAATATGTTAGGAACTTCTGATAAGATTCTCTTCTCTTATATATGGAGGGCTATGGTGCACCGTAACTACTACTTCTTTGTTGCTTTAACTCTCTTTATCATCACACTTTGTCACTGTACTTTCATCCATTCACACAGACTCATCAGTTAAGTTTCTCGCTGTTTTCAGTTACACATACTTCTTTCAATACGTCCTGTGAGTGTTAAATTTCCATCTTTCCTCATAATGTTTTAAATGACTCTTTTGGTTTTTAAAACGTTGACAGAGGTCGATTATAAAATCTGATATGAAACGCCAACAATATAATGAAGAAAGAAGACTCGGAAAAGTTAATACCCACAGGTCATATTGAAGGCAAGAGATGTGGAGAGAACTATAGAGCTTGTATGATTGGATAGAAGAACAGGGAGTGGGAAGGAGAGTAATGGGACAAACATTGATAAGAGCAAGGAAGGATAGGAAGTTGTGGAGAGCCATGTTCACTCACGTCCTGAAGGGTTAGGGGATATAAAGATGAAGAGCGGTTTATAATGACTACGCCTTTGAATTCCGAGGATTTTGAAACGCGGTAAAGAGTTTGATAGCCTTTTTTGTGCAGAGAATGGCCCACAATGTGTCCATGTCGCTGAGGAAAGGCCGTCGAAATCCACGTCTTTGCTACATATTTGCTGTTTGATTGTTTTCGGTGTTTCTCGTAGATTTAGCCCCTCAACCAATACAAATTTGATTGGCTGTTGTTGCATGCGGTTAATCACAGGCACACACACATATGGTGATTGTTTTTGGAAGAGGTCGGATTGAAATTTTTATGGAATATTCTTGTGGCGATAATCTAATTAACCAGCTTTTCCCGAAATTCTTCTGTGAGCAATTTTAGGAATTCATGTCTAGACACCTAATCCTATATAGCAGCTGAAGAATGAATTGAATTGAAAAATATACAATTCTTGGTTGGTTTCTTGATTTATTAACAGGTTATCAATCTCTTTGAGTTATTTGATGCCGGAATGTACGTATTTTGTACGTCATTTTATACTTTCAAATACAGATATTTTATACATAATTTTATATCTTCAAGGTAAAGTTCTGTTTTTTTTTTAGATATATAATTTGTCGATCATAAAATGTATTGTTGGTACGTTTATTATAAAAATGTACTGTTGATTTTTGTTGATTCACTATTTGCCTATAGCTTGAACTATAAAATATGCTACAAGCCCGTATCAGGGTGTATCTGGGAACAACAGCAATTCGGAGGTAGTTCTACCCTCCTGAAAACCAATCTCCCGATCAGAGACATTGCTGCCGGATGTAGTTTATCGTAATGTCCAGGTCTATTATACAATTTTAATGGAAAATCTCTAATAACTATTTCAAAAACAATAGGAGATTTAACTAAGACAAATCATTTTTGTCTTGGAAACTGAAGCAGGAATTACAAAAACGATTGCAAAAAAAAATCATTCCTAAAATACATAGGGGACACATCTGGAAATGTAAACAAAATATTATATGAACATCTGATAGATTTTTATTTAACAATATTCTATTATAATTGTGCGTGTCCCCCTCTTCGTTAGTTCGCACGAACCTTGCGCCTTGCCAATACCACATCAATAATGGACAGAGAGGAAAAGACATTGCTTGGTTTCCGTAAGAAAGAAAGAAAGAAAGCATGAAGGGATGCTAGGAGTGTTTAACGGCTCTTTCACTGAAATCAATTTCAAATCTTTTCATTTGTACCCACTTCTTAAAAAAACGACAAGCATTCATATTTATGATTGTCATTGGAATATTTTGTTAAAGTTGTTAAGCTCGAATATTTAACGATGCGATATGGGAATTTCAACGGATATTTTATTGTCGGAGAACATGTAATGAACTTATTCAATCATTAACTGAAGAATTAAGATTTATCAGAAAATATAAATAGGAAAACCGAGAAATTTTCCCGAGTTAAAACTAGTTATTACTATTATTTTAAACTTTATATTTTAGTGAATAAACGTGTGTCTCAGTAGACGTTCTCCTTTTTTAAACAGTGTGAATTTTATCTGGCGGCTTGTGCATTCCAATGTCACGGCGGTTTCATTACAAAGGGGATGCAAGAGCTCATTAACTTTATTAAGACTCTTGAATGCACAGACCGGTAGATGTTATTCTCATCTATCTATCTATATATAAAATTATGTACCTTCCGTTAGTCCTTCTACTCGTCACACCCTCTAAATTTTGGGAGAGAAGCGCGAACAGGTAAGGGGGTACATATTATACTTGATTTTACTAGGGTGCGTAAAAAACCGCGAAGTATGGTTTTTGTGAAAGTATTTTTCCAAACAAATCAGCTTTTTTTAAATTTTTTTTATTTTACTAACGTTCATCCAATACAAGGCCCAAGAGCTACTCAAGGTAGAGGGTTGCTGTATAGATTTATATTAGTGTAAGAAGGAACAACCGTCAGGAGTATAGAACTGAAGCAGACTTTAGAAGGAACCGGAAACCAAATCCTGGACAGGAAACCGAGGAGGAGTGTGAACTAGACGATAGGCGAACCTATCTACTGCTATGCGTTCTGCTTGCACAAATTCTGATGTTAAACGATACTTAAAATGTACAGTGCCTATGCTTTCTTCACTTCCGGAGAGTTCATTTTTTTATCTCTTATAAACAATGGCTACCAGGGATATTGTTAATGTTCTTGTCTGTTACTTTTTCGAAGGAGAAAACTTACAGTTTGTAGTTTGGATTTGACATACTTTTTTTGTCATTTCAGTTTTGTTTTTTTACTGACACGTCACGTATTTACTAACTTAGTGTTATGGTCCAGGTTAAAACCAATGAAGAACAACACGAACACAAGAGTAGAAATAACGAAGATATATTACACGGAATAATAATACAAGATGTGGAAGGTGTTAGTATGACTGTCAGTCTGGTTTGGAGTGAACTACTATCGGCTCGACTCGATTCGTCTCTCTCTCTCTCTCTTGAGAGGCGTAGTATACATAGTGTTAGGAAGAGTTCATTCTGTATTTATAGGTAAGGACCCATAGCACTTAGCTCACCCCAGATCTCGGGCAATAGCCCGATAAGGGACTCAACTGAACAGGAAGAAAACGGATAATAACAATAACAATCGTTTTAAATAATTAAATCTAAAACGTTACATAAAATGTTTACAGAATTTAACCGAAATAGAGATTTATACTTTATCAGAATCCTTAATAAGATATAAAATCGATTAAGGAAATCACAAGTAGATTATTAAAGGCTATTTATTGATTTATTATTATTATTAATTTAGTAAGAGCAAATATTATAAGATATTCTGCTAGCGTAAGAGTTATCAGGGGGGAGTGTGGAAACAGCATGGCGAATTCAAATTCTGACCGTGTCTCTTCGTATTAATAGCCTTCATAAAAGTAATCTTTCTTTAGTTGCGCGTTAACTAAAGCTCTGAATTCAAACCGACGTGAAGAGTCTTACTGTGGGCTACACACTCACATCTCCACAAAAGAAATAACGTTTCTGCCCTTAATGTTGTAATTTTACAAATCAGATTCCCTGAATTCGTTCAATGCGGACGTAATAGAAAACTATGACACGTGACAACGAGGACAATTAATGAACCAATCAGATCACTTCTATTTTATTTTTCAAATGTTCTAAGCTTGAACGCCCCCCCCCCCAAAGAAAATAAAAGCAGAGAGCTTTAAACCAAGCACACTAGTTGAAATTTAAATTCGTTTCTTTCTCTTACCGAAGTTTGAATATCTGGGAAATATTTTAACAGTGGATAGAAAATGCGACATCAACACCCGGACGTGCATTGGAAGAGCAAAAAAAATACCTTCGAAAAGCTAAACCGAGCATTTTTCTTCTTTTATGTGCCATGTACCTTCAGAATGTTAACGATCATGGCTCTCCACAACCTCTTCTCCCTTGTAGCTTTAATAAGTTTTGTCTTTTTGTTATTTCTCCCAGACCCTGTTCCGACATTCACTTGCGCAATCCCATTAAATATGCTACGCGTTGCTTTCTCCTGTCCCTCTTTCCTTCTATCGGTCCTGCGAGTATCAGATTTTCCAAGCCTCCCTTCCTCATTACGTGTCTCGGAAATTTCAGTTGCCTCTTCCTGATGTTAAATATAGGGTGTTCCAATAACTTGGACCGATTTTAAATGCAAAGTAAGTTTAAGCGTCTAATGATTTTTTCCTTTTTCTTTCAGATTTAACAATGTAAGTCTTTGGCAATTTCAACCATGGAAAGATTAACAATTAAACAACGTATTAAAAGTTATCGAAGCCGATTACGAAAAATGGACGTTCAAACAGAAAAGCATTTCGTGCACTTCGCGATTTTTTTCGTCAACATAATCGACCAACCAAGAGTGTAAGTGGAAAATTGCGTCCTCATTTAAGCCGTTCAGCTGAAAACCTTGCTGCAGTGCACGAGAATGTGGCCGAAAACTTTAACACGTTGTTTGATTGTTAATCTTTCCATGGTTGAAATTACCAAAGATTTAAGTTGTTAAATCTGAAAGAAAAAGAAAAAAATCATTAGACGCTTAAACATAATTCACATTTAAAATCGGTCCAAGTTATTGGAACACCCTATATAAGTTTCCTCGTTTTTTTTCATTCTCTCCAAAACCTCTTTGTTGCTTATATGTTCGACCCATTGTAATCTTAGCATCCTTCTGTAGAACACGCTTTTTTTGCGACGAGTCTTTTCTTTATCTCTGAGGAGATTGTCCAGCATTCGTTGCTATACAGGGCAACAGATATCACGTAGCAGTTCAAGTAACAAAAGAAAACGTTGTTAGAAACAAAGACAATAAAACTGAACTGATATTTAATATCGATGCTGATATGAATACTAGACAACTTCCGCATGAATGAAGAGAAGATTCGGGGCAAAAAATGTAGTCCTGCAGAAAGATGATAAGAATACCATTGAATTTTTTTGGTTGTTTGGGGTTTTATAGCATATCAACCACTATGGGTTATTTAATGCCAGATCCAGTATTTACTAAATATATCAAAAACGTATTGCTGGCAACATCATTGTTTCAAAAACGTATAGCTGGCAATATCATTGTTTCAAAAAAGTATAGCTGGCAACATCATTGTTTCAAAAACGTATAGCTGGCAACATCATTGTTTCAAAACCGTATAGCTGGCAACATCATTGTTTCAAAAAAGTATAGCTGGCAACATCATTGTTTCAAAAAACTATAGCTGGCAATATCATTGTTTCAAAAACGTATAGCTGGCAACATCATTGTTTCAAAAAGTATAGCTGGTAACATCATTGTTTCAAAAAACTATAGCTGGCAACATCATTGTTTCAAAAACGTATAGCTGGCAATATCATTGTTTCAAAAACGTATAGCTGGCAACATCATTGTTTCAAAAACGTATAGCTGGCAACATCATTGTTTCAAAACCGTATAGCTGGCAACATCATTGTTTCAAAAACGTATAGCTGGCAACATCATTGTTTCAAAACCGTATAGCTGGCAACATCATTGTTTCAAAAAAGTATAGCTGGCAACATCATTGTTTCAAAAAAGTATAGCTGGCAACATCATTGTTTCAAAAAACTATAGCTGGCAATATCATTGTTTCAAAAACGTATAGCTGGCAACATCATTGTTTCAAAAAGTATAGCTGGTAACATCATTGTTTCAAAAAACTATAGCTGGCAACATCATTGTTTCAAAAACGTATAGCTGGCAATATCATTGTTTCAAAAACGTATAGCTGGCAACATCATTGTTTCAAAAACGTATAGCTGGCAACATCATTGTTTCAAAACCGTATAGCTGGCAACATCATTGTTTCAAAAACGTATAGCTGGCAACATCATTGTTTCAAAACCGTATAGCTGGCAACATCATTGTTTCAAAAAAGTATAGCTGGCAACATCATTGTTTCAAAAAAGTATAGCTGGCAATATCATTGTTTCAAAAACGTATAGCTGGCAACATCATTGTTTCAAAAACGTATAGATGGCAACATCATTGTTTCAAAAAAGTGTAGTTGGCAACATCATTGTTTCAATGTGCTGGAAAAGACCTGGAAGTTCACTATTTTCCCATAGCTGGGACCTCCAACAGGTGCTACCACCCCGGGTCAGGGTGGACCTGGGAACACCAGCAATTAAGAGGTGGTTCCACGCTTCCTCAAAACCTCCTGATCAGAGGCCTTGCTGTTGGATGCAGTTTAACGTCGGAATACCATTGAGGAAACATGTGAGCAACGAAGAAGTTTTACGTAAAATGGAAACAAAAAGGATACGTACTTAGAACCCGAAAGAGACATGAAATATATGGGGGAACAAACTAAGGAAGGTGTGGTCTCATGTGCAAGGCCGAGAAAATAGAACGTAGACATATGGTAAGAGAATCATGAAATTTAAATATTGGGATTTTGAAGTTCAAATAGTTAAGAAATTCTAAAACAACTGATGAAAACAAAAGAAAAAAGTTAAAGGAATAAACAAATAAACACTTAACGCAAATAACTGCATACTGTTGTGTATGTAGAAATGAACAAACCATGCAATTATTGATTGCGTATCTTGTCTCTCTTGTTGAACTAAATTAATTTCAATTATTTTAATGAGGTACCGTCTGATTTAAATCCCAGGAAGTTCTAAGCCGGTTTGTCGCTTTTCTTCTTTTCTTTTTTTCGTTTTTGTTACATTATTTGTATATTATTCACTTTATTTTTAATTAAGTCCATATTTTATATTTTCTTTCTTTCGCATGATTTGCTTATTTTACTCTTCTTTTTTTCTTTTCTTTTTTCTTTCGCATGATTTCAAGATTTAATTATTTGTTTCTTTATTTATTCTTAATTTCTCATTTTCTTTCTTTCACATGTTCTGCAAATTTAACCTTTCTTCTTTCTTTCTTCCCATCTTCCTTTCTTTCTTTCACGACATTTGCAGATTTAATCTTTCTTCTTTCTATTTAACTATTCTTTCTTTCTTTCTTTATTTATTTTCTTTCCTCTTTTGTGTTTCTTTCTCTTTTTTTCATGCTTTGTAGTTTTAACCTTTCTTTTTCTTTCTTTCCATCTTTCTTTTTTCTCGTGATTTGTAGATTTAAACTTTCTTAATTTTTTTCTTTCTATTTAATATTCTTTCTTTCTTTATTTTATTTCTTTCTTTGTGTTTCTTTTTTCTAATGATTTGCAGTTTTAACCTTTCTTTTTCTTCCTTTCTTATTTCTTTATTTCTATTTAACTATTATTTATTTCTTTATTTTCTTTCCTCCTTTGCGTTTCTTTCTTTTTTTCATGCTTTGCAGATTTAAACTTCTTTCTTTCTTTCTTTCTTTCTTTTTCCCATCTTTCTTTCTTTCTTCCACGTGATTTGCAAATTTAAACTTTCTTATTTCTTTCTTTCTAGTTAACTATAATTTCTTTCTTTATTTTCTTTATTTTCTTTCCTCCTTTGCGTTTCTTTTTTTTTTCTCATGCTTTGCAGATTTAACCTTCTTTCTTTCTTTCTTCCACGTGATTTGCAAATTTAAACTTTCTTATTTCCTTCTTTCTAGTTAACTATAATTTATTTCTTTATTTTCTTTATTTTCTTTCCTCCTTTGCGTTTCTTTCTTTTTCTCATGCTTTGCAGATTTAACCTTCCTTACTTTGTCATGATTTGCACATTAAATATTTCTTTCTTCATATATTTTTTATATTTACGCTTTACTGTCTTCACTCATTTCTTTGTTTCTTTTGTACATGCTTTGCTGTATCCGTTTACCTTTTTATTTTTCATTCTTTCTTTCTTTTGTACATTTCTTTCTTTCTTTCTGTCTTTCTCACGGCATATACAGAATCCATCTTCCTTTTTTCCTTACTTCCTTTCTTTCTATGATTAGCATATTTCTTCTTTCTGTATTTCTTATCAATTTCTCTTCTTTCATTTTTTCACCAAACCCTCTTCTAGCTTTGAAAACCTCTTCATATATACAATATTATATACATTAATATCTAACTGACATTTTTACGCATATGTATTTACTTTCATTAATGAACGCTTATTAAAACTTTGTGTCTATTTCCAAATTTAATTTTCCTGTCACAGAATACAAAGACGTCAGGATAAACAAGTAATTAAATAAAATATACACTTTATTTATTCTTATTATTTTAAATGTTTTCCTTTTTTCTTTGAAATTATGTTTTTAACAGATTATTATTTTTTAGGTAGATATATATTTATGTATATTGTTTTAAATTGCTTGCTTTTTACTGGAAAGTTCACATATTTGGTTTAATTTATTGATTATATATATATATATATATATATATATATATATATATATATATATATATATATATATATATATATATATATATGTATAAATATCCAGATGCACAGAATTAAATACACAGAAAACATGTATGTAGGTAGATTTAAATACGTAAAATCGTTTATGTACATAGAGTTAATACAAGAAATATTCCTGTACATAGATTTAAGTACATAGAAACGTATACGTACAGCGATTTCAATGCATAAACAAACATTTCCAATGATCATAGATTTAAATACTAGAAGCATTTATGTACATAGTTCTAAATACATAGGAAGATTTATATACATAGATTTAAATGCATAAATACATTTATGCACACAGATTTAAATGCATGCAAACATTTATGTACATAAATTTAAATGCATGCAAACATTTATGTACATAGATTTAAATGCATGCAAACATTTATGCACATAAATTTAAATGCATAAAAACATTTATGCACATATATTTAAATGCATGGAAACATTTATGTACATAGATTTAAATGCATAAAAACATTTATGCACATATATTTAAATGCATGGAAACATTTATGTACATAGATTTAAACGCATAAAAACATTTATGTACATAAATTTAAATGCATGCAAACATTTATGTACATAGATTTAAATGCATGCAAACATTTATGTACATGAATTTAAATGCATAAATCATTTTGCAAATAGATTTAAATGCATAAAAACATTTATGTACACAAATTTAAATGCATGGAAACATTTACGTACACAGATTTAAATGCATGCAAACATTTATGTATATAGATTTAAATGCATAGAAACATTTATGTGCATAGATTTAAACGCCTAGAAACATTTACGTAAATAGATTTAAATGCACAGAAACATTTATGTACACAAATGTAAATGCATAAAACATACGTACATATTTTAAATGCATATAAAAATTAATATGCATAGATGTAAATGCATAGAAACAGGTATGCATATAGTTGTTTTGTTGTTTTATTTTATGGCATATCAACCTCTGTTGGTTATTTAATGCCAACAAATTTTGAAATAGATTCATAGTGATAGTTTGATTTGGTTTGTTTTACGGCAATCAACCTCAATGAGTTATTTAATGCCTACAAAATTTTTGTTGCTGGTAATATTTTTTCCTTCATAAATCTATTTTTGGTAATCTATTTTTTCTTCAAAAATATATTGCTGGCAATAATTTTTTTTTAAAGTATTTCTGGTATGAAAATATATTTTTACACTTTCACAGTGTTTTGACCCCAGTTCGGGCGTTAACTATTTGTCCATAGCTGGGACCCTAACAGGTACTACCATCCCGTGGAGAACTTTCAGAGGAAAATTAACAGGAGATAACTGATAACTGACATCCATTAGACATGGCACGTGGAACTAGATCAGTCTTACCCCAGTGAGCGAAATAAAGGGTTCAGTTCGACATTCCAACCATCTGAAGAAGACCGGAGCGTACAACGGCCGAAACGTTGTAATAAATATGGCGACAAAGATGAGAATAATAGTCTGAATAATGTAAATAATGTTTTTAAATAAAGTTCACCCATTATTAGTTCCAATTCAAAATAGAGGATTACCAAATGAGGTGCTTTAGAGCTGAATGTAAAAGAAGATTGTCGGAAGGGATGATTACGAGAATTTGCGGATAGATATCGAATGACCCTTGACCTGAACAGATTAAGATTATTATGTTCTGTGAAGCATCTACCCGGGAAACTGTCACACCTTTAAAACAACTGTTATACCCATAATAATTGGAGCACTGGGTACGATCAAAAGAGTAGAGATAAGAACATTAACAAGATCCTTGGAAACATTTGTTTGCAAGAGACTAAATAACTGCATTGTGTGGAGCTGCTTATGTAATCAGGATTGTATTATCAATGTGAATAAATTATATACATTGTATATGCTAAGTATGACTTCATGCATATATCTGCTACCTTGCCTTACCCCAGTTAAGAAAAGAAAAAGAAAAAGTAAAGGAAAAACACGACGTTAAACAATACAGGGTGTCCATAAAGTTCGTGTGCACTTTAAAAAATTTATAACTTTATTCGTATTTGCGATAGAAATAATTTGTAAAAAGGATTAGAAAGAAGTAAATCTATATTTCTAAAAGTGTTATTGAAATTTTATTTAAGTTTCCACATGTCCTCCATCATTAGCAATACAAAGGGTAATACGATTTTGCAGTTCACGGAAAACATTTGCCAACTGATTTACAGTAATGCCTGAAATCACATTAGTTATTTTAGCTATACTTAAAACTAGGTACATTAAATTTTATAACATTTTTTACAGATTACTTCTATCGCAAATACAAATAAAGTTATACATTTTTTTAAGTGCACCCGAACTTTATGGACACCCTGTATTTCAACAGAATTTCTGTCTAGTTCAAGTTATATTTAAAACATTTTTCAAGTATAAAAGCATATAAAATTACCAAAAAAGTATTAAAACGTTTTTGTACAGACGTTGCTTGTCTTGCAATGAAACCCTAACCCATCATTACAAGACGAGCAACATTTATACAAAGATTTATAATTTTTGTAAATTTATATATTTTTATGCTTGAACAAAAATTAAATATAACTTTAAGAAGACAGACATTCAATCGAAATATTGTTTAACATTATCAAACTTTTTTCTTTTTCTTTTCTTAAATTGCGTTCTTCTCTTAACTGTTGAAAAACATTGGAAGTGTTATGTCAATTATTTTGTTTTAATAATTATAATAGTAATAATAATAATAAACAAAATGATGTCGCAACTTCCCGGCCAGGGGGAATGAACAGTATTACAGGAGAGTTTCATAAGTTTTATACAAAGATGTTTGATTAAATCCTTTTCATAAGTAATAAAGTAACTGGAAATTCCAAGATGAGCAAGATGAACCTCATATTAAGTGCGTTTCAGTTGTATACCTTCACATTGACGGCGTTTCATTTGTTTTGACACGTTCATTATCAGTAGCCAAGAAACGTTTGTACAAATACTTAAGTTCTGTAGATTTATATATTTTTATACGTGAATTAAATTGTTTAAATATAACTTGAATTAAACAGACACTCCGTTGAAATATTGTTTTCCATTGTCAAACACTGATTTTTTTTTTCTTTTTCTTTTATTAAATCGCGCTCTACTCTTAACTCAGGGGTTCTCAACATTTTCAATGCCTCGCACCCTTAGAAAACTTATAATATGAACTCGCACTCCCACGTGCGGTCGCTCTCTCACAGACGCGCCGTTGCCTCGCTCTGTCTTTTTTTACAAATACTTTCACGGTAATTGCTCCGATGAGCTGCTTTCGCTGGTTCCCAGGCCTCTTGAATTTAAGCGTCCTACGAGGCTGGCATCCCGTTCCCACCCCTTCACCGTTGAAACTGTTAGATGTAGACGTTTCTTCTACTCCAAGAGCTTCATGTCTCGCACTCCCTTCCTTATTCATGTTTCCCTGATAAATATAATCTCCAACTATTTAAGTGTAACGTCAATCGACACCTCCAGTTGCCTTGATCTATCCACTTCCCTTCTCCAAAATTCTCCATTTTGGCATTGCTGCTAGCCCCACTGTTTAGGGGTGAGGTAGACCAGCCGACTCCCCCCACCCCTGATCACTGCATTCACTTTAAGTGATCTACTAGCGTGACTGGAGCCTTTAATTTCGGACGTGACTTTTGGATAGCTTATGGTCGTGAATCGAGCCTGTTCTATGTATTCCTTGCATATGTAACTAATATATTTGAAAACTTTGGTATTAGTGAATATTTATTTTCTAAAATGTTATTTTTATTTTTTTTTTTTTTTTGTTAACTGTAAATGCCCCCCCCCCATCTATTTGATGCCGCGTTCCTTGTGTATGTATATATAACTTGTTAATGTATTTCCAAAAGTTTTATTGTAAATTACTTATTTAATGTCTTGTTTTTTATTCATTTGTATTTCTGTAATTTGCTTTTTGTTAACCGTCCTTCCCCCCCCCCGTCTTATTTTAGAAGTAACTATGTGAGAATTTGCTTCTTCTTTTCTCGTCTGTAATGTCCAATCGCGCGTTTCGCCGGTCCTTGCCAGCATGTTGAATGACCGTTTCTTCACCGTGTCGATTGAAAAATTCTCCATTTTGGCATTGCTGCTAGCCCCACTGTTTAGGGGTGAGGTAGACCAGCCGACTCCCCCCACCCCTGATCACTGCATTCACTTTAAGTGATCTACTAGCGTGACTGGAGCCTTTAATTTCGGACGTGACTTTTGGATAGCTTATGGTCGTGTTCTTTCTTTTCTTGCTAAAACTAACGCCTGCTAACCTCTTTTTCCCCTTGTCCAATTTTGTTTGTTTTTTATATAGACCACTGGGACTTATACTAAGTTAAAACTTAGTACCATATGTCTTTCCTATCCCCCAGTACCCTCAACTTGTATATGCCCTGCTACTATCCCAACTTCATCCTCCCACTGTTTTGTTCTGTCATCGTTGTATATGTTTTATGTAATTGGAGAAGGTAGGCTTTCCTACCGCCCGGTCAACACTCCTCCCTCTTCTATTGAACGCGAGTAGAGGCCCAAACCTTGTTTCGTGTTTAGGAAGGGGTTCCCGGATCTCTTTCTCCCGCTCACTGGCCTCTGTACTGGTGTCGCTGTGTTCCTCCCATGATGCGCGCAGTCTGTGGCATTGCCTGTTCATTCTGAGGGTACACGGTTGACAGTTACCTGGTTGCTGTTTCCGACTGGTAGTTAGGATCCCTAACTCTTGCGTAGCGTCTTGAGCGGCCGCTCTGATCAACAGTTGCATAATATCGGGGTGTCTGTAGTGCCATGTCGCGCATGGATAGGTGTCCCTGCAGTCATTTCCGGTGGGCAACCCTGAGGCCACATTATGAATCTTGCTGTGCCAATCCCCCTCTCTGTTCGCGTCATGGGTATCAACCGTCAGCTTCCTTTAACTCAGGCCTTCTCCCTCTTTCCAAAACCAATTACCAACATGAATAACAAAAAACTGAAATACAAACCTAAACCAGCCTTCCAAAAATCACCCAAACCTCTAAATATCCCCTTCTCTAACATCCGCGGCATTAGAACCAACTTCTGCAGCGTTGAGTCTTTCCTCATAGCTAAGTGCCCGGATATACTCGCCCTGTGTGAGACCAATCTTAACTCCTCTATCCCTTCCTCTGATCTCTCGATCCCTGGATACCTCCCACTCCTCAGAAAAGACTCTCTAACCCACATGCATGGTCTGGGTGTCTACGTCAAGGACCATCTCCCTCTGGCTAGAGAGACCTCTCTCGAATCGCCGGATCATTCCTACTTATGTCTCCGCCTATCTCTTCTCAATGCTGTAAGCTATCTTTTCTTCCTCTACCGCTCTCCATCCTCTCAGGACTGCGGGATACTCGATGTCATTTCTGACAGCGTTGATAAGGCCCTCTCTGTCCATCCGTCCGCTCACATATTTGTGTTTGGTGATTTCAACGCCCATCACAACCAGTGGCTACAGAACGCTACCACTGACCTCGCTGGCGTTCATACTCTTAACTTTTCAATCTCTCAATCCCTCACCCAGATAATCGATTTCCCCACGCGTTTTTCCTACAATCGTGACTGTAAGCCCTCACTCCTCGACCTGTGTTTTACCTCCATCCCTGAGTCGTGTAGTGCCACGCAGCTCTGTCCTATCGGTAACTCCGATCATGCTGTCGTGTCTGTTAGTATCTCCTTCAGCCCCACCCCCTGCAAAGAACCTCCTACCACCAGAACCACTTTCTGCTACCAACGGGCTGACTGGGACTCGTTTCGGGACTTCCTCCGCGATGTCCCCTGGGATGCTGTATTTAAGCTCCCCACTCATGACTGTGCTTCTGAGTTCTCCTCCTGGATCAAAGTCGGTATCGAAGCTTTCATCCCCTCCAGGAAATTCAAGGTCAAACCGCGCTCCTCCCCCTGGTTCACAGCTGCTTGCTCAGCCGCCATTGCCCATAGGAACCACTTCTTCCGCCGTTTTCGTAGTGACATGTCCGACTTCAACAGACGTCTATTTACCTCTGCACGCAATGAGTGTAAGCGTACCCTCGACAATTCCAAGGCACTATTTGCAGCTCGGATGAAGGAACGTATTGCATCCCGCAAATTTGGCTCCAAGGACTATTGGCGCCTCTGCAAGAGCGTTCTGAATAGTAACAAACCCTCCATTCCTCCACTGTTCAATCAGTTTGAGGTCCTAACCACCTCTGCCGACAAGGCCGAATGCTTCGCTCGAAAGTTTTCTTCCAATTCTATGCTTGACTCCTCTGGGGTACCCTTGCCCGACTTCCCTCCCAGAACTGAGGCCCTACTGGACGGCTTGCACATAACCCCGTCGTCGGTACTGGGCATTATTTCTAACTTAGATCCCCACAAGGCTACCGGCGGCGACGGAATACCAGCCATTGTCCTGAAGAAATGCGCACCTGAACTGGCACCTGCCCTCTCTAAATTGTACAACCGCTGCCTCAAGGACTCCTGTTTTCCTGACTGCTGGAAGTCCTCTACCATTGTTCCTGTCTTTAAGAACTCTGGCGACCCCTCCAACCCTTCTAATTACCGTCCTATCAGTCTCCTTCCCATCTTCGGCAAAGTCTTCGAGGCCATTATCAACGCCGAAGTGACTACTCACCTGATATCCCACGATCTGCTCTCAGACAAGCAGTATGGTTTCCGCTTTGCCCGGTCTACTGCCGATGTGCTTACGGCCATCACTGAATTTGTCTACCAAGCTATCCATAGTAACGGCGAAGCCCGTGCCGTGGCCCTTGACATCTCCAAGGCATTCGATAGGGTTTGGCATGCCGGCCTCCTTCGCAAGCTCCGGGGTTATGGTATCACAGGTCGATTGTTTGACCTAATTCAATCGTTCCTATCAAACCGGGATTTGAAGGTTGTTCTCAGTGGATCCTTCTCCAACTCCTATCCCACTACTGCTGGTGTTCCTCAGGGCTCCATCCTTGGCCCTACTCTGTTCCTCATATTTATAAATGACCTTCCAGACGCCATAGACTCCCAAGTCGGTATCTACGCTGACGACACTACTATTTACTCCTGCCTCAAGCACAAATCTACTGAGGCAGACAAAATTAACCTGGCAGCTCAAATTGAAAAGGACCTCCAATCGGTTGTGGACTGGGGAGAGAAATGGATGGTCAACTTTAATGCCTCTAAAACAAAATTACTCTCCATTAACCACCACAAGGACCCATCCCTGCATCCCATCAGAATGTCTGAGGACCAACTTCTCGAGAGTTCCTCTCTGCGGCTGCTCGGTCTCACGCTGTCCGCTGATCTGAGATGGAACAAATACATCGAGTCAATTGCATCATCCACCGCTAGAAAAGTTGGTTCCCTGTGCCGAGCCAGGAAATTCTTCTCCCCTGAATCGATCCTCCAGGTCTATAAGTCTACCATTCGACCTTGCATGGAGTATTGCTGCCATTTATGGTCTGGGGCCCCTGCGTGTTGCCTCGGGGTTCTTGATAAGATCCAGAGACGGATATGCAATGTGATTGGCCCTGATCTGTCATCTCGTCTGCAGTCGCTCTCTCACAGACGCAATGTTGCATCACTCTGCCTTTTCTACAAGTATTTCCACGGTAATTGCTCTGAGGAGTTGCTTTCACTTGTCCCTAAGCCTCGTGAATTCAAGCGTCCTACGAGGCTGGCATCCCGTTCCCACCCCTTCACCGTTGAAACTGTTAGGTGTAGACGTCTTTTCTACTCCAATAGCTTCATGTCACGCACATCTCGCCTATGGAACTCCCTTCCCTATTACTGTTTCCCTGACAAATACAATCTCCAACGGTTTAAGTGTAGCGTCAATCGTCATCTCCAGTTGCCTTGATCTATCCACTTCCTGACATCTTCCATTCCTATCTGCTCTCGCTCTATATCTCCCGTAACCTCCCCACCTCGATCGGCCCTCCGTCCTTCTCTTTCTCCACATCCCTTCCTTTACCACTCCTATCTGCTCTTCCTCCAACCCTTCTGTAACCCCTTGCGTGATAGTGGCCACCGGCCTTGCTCGGGGTGATACGCTTAAAAAAAATTTTTTTTTAAATCCTTTCCCCTTTCATTCCTATCTGCTCTCGCTCCAAATCTTCTGTAACCCCCTTGCCTTGATCGATCCACTATCTTTCTCCACATGCTCTCCTTTACCACTCCTATCTGCTCTTCCTCCAAACCTTCTGTAACCCCTTGCGTGCTAGTGGCTTCCAGCCTTGCTTGGGGTGAAAAGCTTTAAAAATATATATATATATATATATATATATATATATATATATATATATATATATATATATATATATAGTCATCCACAGACAGACTGTTTCGCTGTATCACAGCTCATCAGTGTAGCTAGACGTCCGGTTGCCTCTGGCTAGAATCGAAAACCGGCTGAATTCGCGTCAGTCGGAAATTTTACCCTGAAGCCGTTGGCGCACGGCAGAGAAGAAGGTGAATTTAAGCGTATTTATATTTAGATAAACACACAGTGACTGAGAGAACTCGATTCGATTTACCGAAGAGTCTTGCATTATTAGCCGTAATAGTCACTGTTTACAAACCCACACATCCTCCCCAGAGAGCTCAACCGAAATAAATTTTTCAGGAGCATATATATATATATATATATATATATATATATATATATATATATATATATATATACACAAAAGTAATATCTCATATGTAGATGAAGAAGATAATTTATACTCAAATTGAGCAACAAATTTATTTCAGCGAATTTTTGAATGACATGAAAAGGAAGAAAAAACAAGATTATAACAAACTTAAATACATACAAATAGTACAAAAAAATGAAGCTTTTCATTTAGTGTAGGTATAAGTTAAACAATTTGTAAAAAATAAAATCTAATATTAAGAAATTCACATCCAAAAATGTAAAATTTAAATCTAATGACTTTTTTGTTCCTGTTTCTTGGATATGATTCTGTCAAAACGTGGTACTTTGTTGCTGATAGCGATCCGCATGTCTGCCTGTGGATTCATACGATTTCTAGATTTTGTCTTGAATGACAGAAGAGAAGTAAATCCAGACTCACATAAGTATGTGGTCGCGGATAGAATAAGGACACCAAGTGCTTTTTCACAAAGTCTTGGAGACATATTCATTGCTGAACACCAATACTCCTCCAAAGTCTTGTTTTCAAATTGCATTTCAAGAACACAATTTGTTCGCAAATCAATAAGATCTTCCTTCAGTTGGTCATCATCTGACACATCCAAATTGTAGGCGTCTGGATTCAGGACCCATTCTCCTGAAATCTTCAGTTCTCCAGCTGCAAAATATCCATCAAATGACTTTGACAGCATTTCCAAATAAGCCACAATATCTTCATGCACAGTAGGAATTAGAGATCGATTATCGCCAACATTATATTCAAGTGATTGAAAATTTGAAAGATTACTTCTTTCCACCCGTCGACGCAAAAGCGGTAACTTTTCTTTGAAAGTTTTCAGCTTTTCGCAACATTTCAATATGTTTATATCTTTTCAATGATTAGCTAGGCAGATCGTGTCGACCAACCTTGACCTAGCTCCTCCTTTTTTAAGGCCTTGTGCCACAATTACTCTATTTAATCAGTACTAAATTGTACACAAGCAATGAATGTGCAAAGATTTATAATTTTTTTATATATTTATTTATTTTTATACTTGAAAAAAAATTTGAAGAATACAGACATTTTGTTGAAATATTGTTTTCCATTGTCAAACATTGTTTTTTTCTTTTCTTTTTCTTTTTTAAATCACGCTCATCTCTTAACTATTGAAAGATATTCCAAGACTTACGTCAATCATTTTGTTTATTATTATTATTATTATTATTATTATTGAATATATGACAAAATCCTTAAGAATGAGATAGTCTTACTGTCCCGAATTGAGCTTGTAAATTAGGTTAGAAAAAGGCGTGAAATTTTTAATTATTAGCCGATTTTCGAAATCCAGAGCGTGACCCCAAACCACATTTATATTAGCATAAAAATCAATTTCGTAGGTGTACGTGTTTGAGTAATCGATCCATATTTATTCGTTCATTTTGTGAAATCAATGAGATTGATACCTACTGACATGGAGATCGAAATCGTAGTGAATAAAATTTGCATCGCGACTGGAATCGAACCTCTATTCGCTTTTTCAATCAGTGAAACCACTTTTAAGCCAAATGCCCGTTACCATGAAACTACCATGTCAAAGCAAGGCTCAGTTGCCCTATTCAAGAAATGTACGTCTCTTATTGGGGCATTTCAAAGTCTACACCTGTTAACTTTATTTTCACTCCCCAAAACGTAAACAAATTTTTATACCATTGTAAATATTGAACTTCTCAGTCATGATGTTTTTGAGTAGGTGCCCTGTATGTGTGTGAGGTATTTTGGTGTATGTAGGAGCGAATGGTGACGGATATATTCTTATGGTTAAGGAATACATTGTAACGAATGAATGCGTCATGAATCTGATTAGCTAGGCATAAGATCGTGTCGACCAACCTTGATCTAGCTCCTCCCCTTTTTTAGGCCTTGTGCCACAATTACTCTATTTAATCAGTACTAAATTGTAGACAAGCAATTCATGTGCAAAGATTTATAATTTTTGTAGATTTATTTATTTTTATACTTGAAAATATTTTGAAGAATACAGACATTCTGTTGAAATATTGTTTTCCATTGTCAAACATGTTTTTTTTTTGTTTTTTTTTCTTTTCTTAAATCACGCTCTTTTCTTAACTATTGAAAAATATTCCAAGACTTACGTCAATCATTTTGTTCTTTTAATAATAATAACAAAAACGTGGACACTTAAAACTACGATTATTCTTGTTATGATGGGGACATTAGATATGATAAAGAGGAGTACAAAAATCATGTTGGTAAAATTCCTGGACCTATCAGCATCTCAGAGCTACAAAAGATTACTTAGTGCGGAACTGAACATATCATCTGCAAAGCCCTCTCCATCTGAATGAAACGTCACAAATGTGTATATATAACTCCCCTACGGCGACCTTTTTACTCACCGACCCCGAGGTGACTGGGAAATTAGGCCCTTAAAATTACACTCAGGTAACATGATACCACAAAATAAAAAAAATAATTTATAATGTTAAAAATCATACCTTATACATCTTTTGTCTCTGTGTTATCTCCAGATTGCCTTTTTCATGATTTCATGGCCCCGCATCCGGTTGTATCAAGCTTCTCTCTTGAAATCTCTTGTTGAGACTTAGCGGAAGCTCGTACTAAACAAAGCAAGTGCAAATAATAATAATAATAATAATAATAATCATCTTCTTGTATCAGGTTGCACGATATTGACACCCACTGAATATAAAACCCGGCATGACAGAGTGGGCCAATATCTGCACTGGAAAATTTGCAAATCCTACGGGAAGGAAACTGAAAGAAACTGGTACGAACACCACCCTGACCCGGTTACGGAGATAGGACCTGTTACAATTCTATGGGACTACACAATACACACTGACAGAACAATCAAAGCCAACCGCCCAGACATTGTTATTAAAGATCACAAACAAAAAAAAATGCCTCCTTATTGATATGGCAATCCCTGCAGACTGCAATGTATCTTTGAAGATATTCGAAAAGCTGTCAAAATACAAGGACATTGAAATAGAAATCTAAAAAATGTGGCACATGGGAACATCAACAATCCCTGTTGTAGTTGGAGCCTTAGGATTGGTTGGAAAAGATTCCAGTAGACTAATTGAAGGGATCCCTGGAAGTCCATGCCTCAAAGAGATACAAAAAATTATTCTGACAAGTACAGTCCACACTTTACGAAGGGCTTTATCTATGTAATAATATTTTCTTTTTTTTTTTTGCAGTGGAAAGTGTCATGATACCATTTCTAACCTTAGGTCCCTGGGCGGGACCCGGAAAGAAATGTGTAAACGCCAGATATCAAAGAAAATAATAATAATAATAATAATAATAATAATAATAATAATAATAATAAATGATCCTCCTAAGAGTTACAAAAGAAAAGTTTTTCAGGAGTAGGACTGTCGGGCTGTGGTCAAACTGGAAACCACCCGGAGTCGACAAGGCCAGCCGAATAAGACCAAGTTTAAAATAATGTCATCTTCTTGAGGCGAGGCAACTAATTCCCTGATGTATTCGAGGAAATCCGGTGGTTACACATCAATCTACATGAGAACGACAAGTACTAGGCAAATACTAAACTCTTTACAGTATATAGTTTGCAATTAGTCAAGCATTAAATGATTCAGTGACAATCACGAAAGCAAAAAATGCTAAGCTAATTATTTTTATTGATTCGTTTTCTATGGCTTATCAACCTTTTGTAGGTTATTTAAAGCCGGAAAATATTTCTAGATTGTGATATTTGAGGAGGCGGGCGGAGATAATAATTTAGTGATACAAGTCTTACTAATTAACCTATACTTTACGCATAAGTGAATATAGCGAACCCAACTGGAATTGGAACTCGGCTCTCTGATTAGCAATTCCAAGCCATTATCCAGTACACCTCAAGCACATTAAAACTTATAGCAGCTGATATTCCAAAGTGGTCACCGATCTAGGTACTTACCAGACTCGACATTGCTTCATTTCGGTGATAGTACGAGAACCGTCGCTTCAACTTTGATGGATTCGTTTTTTTTTACGGCTTACCAACCCTTTTGTCGGTTATGTAAAGGCAGAAAATATTTTGAGATTGTAAGAATTTTTTTGAGATAATAATGATTTAGTGTTACTAGTCATACTAATTAACCCATAGCTGTGGGTGAACAGTATTCATACAAGGGTTGTACGTAAGTGAATATAATGAACCCAACTGGAATTGGAACTCGGTTCTCCGATTAACAATTTCTAGCCATTATCCATTACACTACATTCATATCCAAGTTTACAGTACCTGGTATTTTCAAGCGGTCACCCATCCAGGTTCGACGTTGCTTAACTTCGTTGATTGTATGGGAATCGGTGTTTCAATGTGATGTGGCCGTAAGACTACTTGTTTGGAAAATGCTGAATTCGTTTCCTTTGAAAGTCTTTACCTTAACTGGCAACAAGTCCACTGCGATTTCTTGACCAACACTGACTTTGCATATTACAGTCATGTTGCACACTATTACTACAAAGATATCAGAATAGTACTTAAAAAGGGCGGGGGTAATAATGGTAATGATTGGATTTTATCGATGTTTCTTGAATAAGTCCATAAAGACATTGATAGCGACAGTAGGTAGCGAAATGTCCTAAAGGTGAACAGAAAGGAAGTAAGAGAAAAGGAGACATTGTTAATCCTACGGCTAAAATAATATAGATTCGGATAAAGGTAGCAAGCGATTAAAAAACAAACAAATAATTGTCCCGCTGATAAAGAATAAACAACAAGATCCATTGATGAAGAAGCTTAAGCTGTAATAATGAAGCGAGATTTAAAAGTAGAATATGTCGAATTATTTCATGATAGGGGAAATAAAATAAGGAATAAACTAAATCATTCAATAAAAAAGAAAAAAATACACAAACATTTCAATCTGCCGTCAGGTATACGCATTTATTCTACGCCGAACTAATAAACGCATAGCCTACATTATTGATGCACTCGTATTTAAGAGCGCAAACGTCTGCACGCGCATGCGTATTATAAACTGTCGTTAAGTCTTTGCTAACAGAATAACACCGTCTGCAGAGGAAAAGAAATCGAAGAAGCGGGAAAGGAATGATTATTGTGTTATATCCGCCAATTAAATCAATTGTGGAACTATTCATCCCCTGTTATTAAACTCATTAACAAGAGAATTATTTATTGTTTCTTTTAAAAACATATAACAGATTATTTGCGTTGTAATCATTTTCTTCACAGTCAATGACGTCACGAGTGTTATATTAATCCTCCTGTTGTTGTCGCCATCTTTTTCTTCTTTGACGACGACGACGATACCAGGAGAATTTTTGATAAATTATGAAATCTACGTCTGATAAGTCACTTCCTTTTTATCTCTTTTTTTTCTTCTTTGCTTTTCTTCTTTCGTTTCTTCTACCTTTTAAAAAAAAAAAAAATTCTTTCATCATCTTTCGTATCTTTTCGTAATTCTCCTTCCCTTCTTATCATTCCCATTATTTTATTTTTCCATAAAACTTTCCATTTGTTTTATGTTCTTCTTGTTGCAATTAATTTTTATCCGAATAACATAGATTTTCCGTTCTTGTCTCTCAGTAAACCTTTCTTATATCGCATTTAATTAAAAGATAAAAAAAATCTGTAATCGTCAAAGCATAATTGAATTAATCAAAATTTTCACAAATAAGCTATTACTTCCAGTGAAAGATGTTCCTCTAAAACTTACTTTTGTGAAAGCCATTTGTTGGTTCGAATTTAGTAACATAACAGATTATGCCATTTTAAAAAATATTTTCTAGTTCAACGTTTGAAATATTTCTGATTATCTCTTGAGGTACGACATCGAAAGCAGAATATATTATGACTCGGAAGACGTAATTAATAATATTTTTCTTTAAATTTTTAAAGCAACATTCAAAAGTAAATTTTTAAGCAGTTGTAGCCTTACAAAACATAATTATCTGCCCTTGAGTCAGCGATAATTTATGCAAACGTTAAAGGTAAAGAAATGTGTCTTCTGAGAGTCTTGCTTGAGATTAGAAATGTAAGATTTCTGCTGCAAATTCCTGGGGATCAGTGGCGGACTGGGTCTAAAAATATTCGTTGCTAAGAGACAAAGGGGGCTCACCCACAACTACAATTCTGTCATTTCATTTTCATAACGAATAAATAAAATTTGAAAGAATATATATGGAAAAAAGGTTACAATTAAATATATTTGTGCAAAAATGTGTATTTCTGAGTATTTTACGGTGTACATATACTGTGCTCATTGTAATGAGTAGACAACGCCGAATATAAGTATTAGTAAGCTTTATACCTACTAACTAAGCTGTTAGTAAATAAACTGCTTTTATATAAAGTGGTTAGTATTGAAATAGGTAAGTCGGGAGAGTTCGTTATTATCTCACATAATGATAGTAGATACCAAATGTAAATCCAGAATGTTATAATTTTTATTTTTTAATCTTAAGTAATTAGTCGATATTTTTAAATTGTTTACTGCACAATTTTCACATTAACAGATAGTTCAAAACAGTATTTCATATAGTCCACTATATTAGAGCAATCGTTTGTGTTCATTAAATGCTTGTGCGAAACTACAAATAATTGCTTCCACATCCAATTCATCTAAAAATTCCTTTTCAATGTATAGCAATATGTATGTTGCCAAATTTATTTCAGACTGCGAATTTCTTAACCTTGTCTTTATGGTCTTTAAGTTTGAAAATGTCCTCTCACACTGGACTTCAGTCATTCATAGTTTACAGGTGAATTGATAAAGTTCTCTTTTCTTTTTATTACAAAAAGTAGTTGTCTGTGTTGTTTCTTTATTATATTTTTATTTGATATAGATGGGTCACTCCATCAGGGGCCCACTTGCCATTGGGAAAAGCTGAAACCCTTGCCAGTTCGTCATTGCTGGTAACAATATCATGTCAACTCTACACTTTTGTTTTCTCTCGCCTTTCATGGTCTCGCCACATCATTTACGCAATGTGTGATGAGTAAAACTCTCACGAGTAAAAATTGAATTTCACTATTCTTCTCCATGTCTGCCTATATGTATTCGATTTACTGTTTTTTTTATTCTCGTTTCTTTTAATAGACAATGAAAATGTTTTCTCTCACATGTTATACACATTTCTGTTTTTATTCATTCATTCACACAACTGTTACCATATGTAAAGTTTAGAGGCACGAACAAATTTTTTCGGGGTCATCTTCAGAATATAGTGGCCACCATTTCTTTTTGAAAGATATCAATTTCTTGAATGTGTTTTCAGTCATTTTTCCCAATTCGGGCATTTTTGAGGATCTGACAAGAAAATCTGATTAAGTGCCAAGAAAGTTTTGAAGAATATTGTTCTTTTTCTATTATTAGTCGTCGACACCCGCTCGGATCCGAGCATCGGGATCGTCATCCTCTCTCCTTATTCCTTTTTCCCCCTCTGCTGGCCGTGGCGGAAATGGCTGTGAAGGCCCAGCCTATTCCTGAAGTATCGTGATCAGGAGTCACAGTGGTGGTGGACGCGGCTGGTCTACTCGGGCCCTCCAAACAGCAAGTCGCCGATCCTCTTCATGTTGACGGTTCGACTCGAAATTTTGCCCCCCCCCGGATGACCAAACGTCAGCAAGGCCAATTTACAGCAACAGTTTATACTGCAATTATGCTGAGCGGACCTTAGTTACTGTTTCTCGGAGAGAGTGCATTATCTAGCGAGATGAACAGTCTGAACCCCTCTATCACGATGACAGGTGAATTTGTGCTTGACGGCTCCCCAAAGAGTTCCGTCTACCCAATTTCACTCATGAGGCTTAGGTTAACCTGTGGTATGGTTTCACTCAGGCACTTTCCAAAGGTGCCACATGCTGTGATTGCACCCGCTTCCAGGCCATATAACATCAAGAAGTCACCTTCCTGACATGATTTGTTGCGATTCAAACCAGGGTCTCAAGGTTAGAAAGCAAACATTCTAACCACTCAGCTATTATATATGTTATATATACAGTACATACATAATTATACATGTGCATCACATACATACATACATACACACAAATATTTTTATGTAGTAGTCGGCACCTGCTTGCATTCGAGCATCAGGATTGTCATCCTCTCTCCTTATTCCCTTTCTCCCCTCTCTGCTGGCTGTGGCAGCCTACTCCTAAAGAGACGTGAGCAGGAGAGAGGAGTGTGGCTGGTAGATGCGGCTGGGCGAGTCGGGTCCTTCTGACAGCACGTCACAGGTCCTCTTCGTGTTGACCGTTGATGGGCGGTAGAAAGCGAATTCAAAGAGAGTTTGACGAGGCCATTCATGTGAATTTGATTTTGGTGGACAACTCTGGCTCTGGGTAAAATATTACTCAAAATAAAAAAAGGGCATAAAATTTCTAATAGTCAAAAAATGCAGTGCCATTACATTGCAGTTCATTCAAATATCACTAGAGATTAACTCAAAAACATGGTTAAACCCTTACAAAAATGCTTTTTTGATAAAAAATATTTACCGGAAAAGAATATGGGCTTTTTTTTTTAAGATTGTTGAAAAGATAGTACTAACCAGAACATACGTCATAAGAAAAATCATTGTAATTAGTCATATTTAGATCAGATTTTATTCATATAAGTAGCGTGGCTAATTGACTATTATTGAGAGAGAAAATTAAAAGTTTCTTAAAATAATTTGGGATGAATCCCCACAAAATGGCCAGGTCATCGATACCACCAACTAAAATATTCTACATACTCAGTAATTTTAACATCTCCGCCTGAACTCTGAAATTTTACTCACTAATTCTTTTCTTTCTTCTATCTTAGTAGGAGTAGACAGGTTCGCCTATGGTCCGGTTCTACTTCTCCCCAGTCTTTTGAACAAGAGTAGAGGTTTATATATTGTTTCCTCTTTAGGAATGGATTTCTGGTTCCTTCTAAAGTCAGTTCATTCGCTTATGTTTTCCCAATCACAGCTTTGGCCTCTTCAAATCTAGAGTTAGCCATTGTCTTTACTGCACTGCCCCAATACCTTCACTTCTTGCCCTTTCTTATACTCATACCATACCACATAGTATCCCTCTATCTTGATTGGCTCTTGGGTCTTGTATTCGATGAAGTTTAGTAAAAAATAAATAAATAAATAAAAATAAAAACCAGTGAAAATATCAGATAACTAAGAAAAGCCATGATTGATTTCATAGTTAATTAAACCAAACCTACATAAATGGAGGTTAATTAAATTCGATAATTATCTTTCTTTTATGCTTCCTTTATGTTATATTTTAGTGATAAATAAAAGGTGCCAAGCTCAGCCCATGACAGCCTTTCTAAAACCGACAAAATATTCGCATCAATTCTCAAATCTGTTTCTCTTTACTTTGTGGAGAAGTGACACAGGGTTCTTAGGATTATTTATCAGAAACTTCGGAAATAAACAAAACAGACTCAAAGGTATGAAAAATAACATATGTCTATTTGATTTAGACTGGAGGAAATCCCTTGTAATTTGGATTGGTGAAAGTCCATTCGGCTTGGCAGTTGATAGTTTAAAAGTCGGATCTTCGTAGCAGTCGAGAGTTTTTAATTTACGAACGATAATCTGCTGTGTTTTCTCGGCCCGTCTGAAGGGCGGAATATGCCTTAAGCAGACGACCGATTAACTTGCGGTTTCTTCTCTCTCTCTCTCTCTCTCTCTCTCTCTCTCTCTCTCTATATATATATATATATATATATATATATATATATATATATATATATATGTCTCCCAGTTGTCTGTTTAAATCCTTTTGGACTGGTGTGGATATTGGTTTCGGCTAGCATTAAGAGTCTCTTTGTGTTTTCACTTTTGACTGGTCAAAATTCTTTTGTTTTCCAGTGTTTCTTTCTTTTCACATTTTTTCTTTTAGCGTAAGTTATGTGGGGGGGGGATCTTTTATTTTGCTAAATTTCTAGTCGCAATGGCTAGAATCTGGTCTAGCAAACCTCCACCGTTTTGCAGCCGTGTTCTGTCTTTTCTTCTTCTTCTTTTTATTTGAGGGTTGCTCTCTTATTAGTTGGAAAAGAAGTAGAAAGAGAGAATGTTAGAAAGAGAGAGAGAGAGAGAGAGAGAAAAAATAAAGATATGGGTTTTAAAAGAAAGAGAGAATGTTAGAAAGATGGAGAGAGAGAGGAAAAGAAAGATATGGCTCTTAAAAGAAAGAGAGAATGTTAGAAATATATATATATATATATATATATATATATATTTCTAACATATATATATATATATATATATATATATATATATATATATAGAGAGAGAGAGAGAGAGAGAGAGAGAAAAGAAAGATATGGCTCTTAAAAGAAAGCAAATGTTTTATTTTTATTTTTATTCTATTTAGTTATTTTTATTTTTTATTTTTTCTAGGTTCATTGAAACTTCTGCGTCGTGTACGAGAACATGTAAGGCAAAATCTCCCAATAGCATGCGTAAATAGTAAATATACATACGATGTATCCTGGTCGCCTTCAACAATCTTCACCTTTCTGTCTTGATAGCGTTCAAAAGCATATAACACTACAGCCCCTTTCCCACCGGCAAAACGTCACAAGCTCCTCGATACCCTATCGCTATTTCCATGGCAAATGTTCTGACGGGCTACATTCATTAGCTCCACCAGTTGTAACCTTCACAGCAAATACCCCTGCCATGCAACGTACACGGGATGAATCATTTCCATTTCCTTCGCATTCCATTAGTAAGGAGTAAGTTGGGTTTTTTTTCGGGCAGCTTCTTTCCAAGAATATATACATTGTGGAAGATACTCCAGAGACGATGTACCTAGGTTTCCGACTTAGAAACCCATTCTGGGTTTTCTGTGTGATTTTACCGTTGTCTTTGTGGTAGAGAATGCTGGACAATTTTAATCACAACGAAGAAAAGAATTTTTTAGTGACAGATATACCGAATATTGAGAATATCTTCGAGGAATGAAAAAGTCGTAAAGATATTAAGAATTTCTTTTCCTAGCAGTCACAAAATGTCGAAATTTTGTTACGCTTTTTGAGGAAGAAGGGCTTCCAGAATTTGACACTCATAGGGTGCAATGAAGTACATGGCAGGTAGATTGAATTCACAACGCTACAAATGGCATGAAAATTGTTGTAACCTAGGGAAGGTTACTGAATAGAATAATCGCACGAAGGTTGGTAATGAACGATAATACTTAGGACAAGAACAACACATATAAGATTCGCCAGCGGCGCGTAGAAGTAGTCAACTGCTAGAAGTGAGTCAAGTGAATCCCACAATGAATCTCCAACTGCAGGATATCTACCAACCGCCCCACGCGGTCAGATGTGGCACAAGGCCGAATTTAATGTAGGTATCCGAAATCGTAGACTCGACCAAAAATTCCCCGTAGACCCCGTATAAAATGGGGTCGGGTAGCTCTGCCCTTCGACATAGCTACTTCTGGGGATCCTCTCTGCTCGGAAGCACAGAGTTTGACCAGCACAACGGGAGACGAATCTCCAACTGCGGACCAACATACAGTATTTACTAGTATATTTATGTGAATGGGGACATACCCATATTTTGATACTTTTACGATTATAATATTTGAATTTGTTAGCGAAAATTGTCTTCCAGAAACTAAGCAAGGTATTAAGACAAAGGGAAATATTGTGTCAAACGAAGACAACATTTCGGACTGCGATGTAAGATCAAATCTCCTAATTAGCAATGAATCATGGACACTTTCTTAACAGCTAAAGAAGAGACATGCAGCTACAATGTATATAAGACATTTAACTATCTTGCCATTGAGGAAACAGAAGATGTAAACAGTGAAACAAAAATCCCGAAGTGAATTGGAATAGAGAAATATGCTTTCCAGAAAGTAAGTAAAGTATTAATATCTGAAAATTTACATAGAAATAAAGAAAAGAAGCAGGCTTGTGAAGTGAGTAACCATGGTCAAATACAGAATAAGTAACAGGATTGACAAAGTTTGCAATAAGCAATAACAAGAAGAAGAAAAATGTCCCTAGAAACAAAGAAAGGAATTATGGTGTTGATGAAAAGACGATGGAAATTGTGAAACAGAAATCCGAAATCACATAGGAATAGTGAAATATGCTTTCCAGAAATTAAGCAAAGTATTAAGATAGGAAAATGTGCCTTTGAAACAAAGAAAGGAAGCAATATATTGATACAGGAAACCGAAGTCGCATAAGAAATATCTTTATAAACAAAGAAAAACGTATTGAACTGCTATGTAATTTGTAATCTTATTGGCAGGAAATGATTGTCACTAAAAGCTGGTTAATTTCCACAGAGATGAAGAAGGGATTTGAAATGACGGAGAAAGATAGTGTGAACCGGGAGTTTTAAGAAATAAATAGACACTTATCTTTAAAATAAGGAAGAGATACATAATGACTTTGTGATTCAACAGCGCCACTACACAATATTTAAAGAAGGAAGATTCAGAGGATTCACTCGCTGGAAGTCATTTTAACCGTTGACCTTAGAGAATGGCTGTATACAGCTGAGAGTTTAGATATTTCTGAATGGGTTTGGCGCCAAGCATGGCATCCATATGAAAGTCTCGACCTGATAAAGTTATTTAAGAACATGGCTCGAGATTTCAGATGAATATTTTGGTTTTTTAACAATTTACGGTGTTGGGCGAAACTACATCTCTAGTCTCTGTTCAATTTCTTTTTCTCCTATACTAAATTTGTTATAACTGGTCCATGAATTAAGGTATTTGAATTGTTTCGTATTTACTAATTCCGCATTGTGGATTTTTTTTCGGGGTATTTGCCATCACTGCTTTCATTCCAATTACAAATCATGTTTTTTCTGTTTTGAGTAGGTTTATCTTGAGTCCTATTTCTTACAATACTTGGTAGTTGATTTTTATGTATAGACATACGCATATGAAGAAGACATATTTATTTTAGATTCGTCAGAAAAACAATTTTATTATATTGCAAATGGCGGCGATGATATAACGAGTTCCCAATGCGATCTACGATAACGGAAATGTGTTCGCTCTTACGGTCACATCATAATATTTCGCTTATTGCTACGTATGATTAATATGATTAATGCATGTAGGATCTTGTGTAATTATTACAATAATACCTACAATATTAAATTGTTGTCTGCGCTTTGCAGCTTAGTCGGGATTTCGAACAGCTTATTTATATTGACGTTTTAAAAATCATGGCATCTTTATGAATATTTTCTTCCGTCTCCGTCTGACTTATTTGTGCACTTAATCCGAATTTATTTTCTTTTTGTTATCAAATTCTCGCAACGATGTTCAAATAATTAATGTCCTTCTTTCGTGTTGTGTATATATTCATATGATAAAATAATCCAATTTCTTTTTATTCAACCTCTGTGAAAATAATAGTCTATAACGCGGCGTGACAGTTAAATGTGGTGTCCATAATAATTTCAATGACTGTATGGTATACGCCTCGGCAAGGCTCCATATTGGTTTGGAATTCACAAGGGTATTTGTGGGAAAGTGAATGCGGCAAACACGCCCGGAATTCGAACTCGACTTAACGATTTCTCCCCCCATCCTCTAACTCTTACACTATGAACATTAAAAATCTGATTTAAAAAAAAATAATTACCGTATTTTCCCACGTATAACACGAACCAGTGTATAAGACACGCCTATAAATTGACATAGAATATTTAGTTGGGAATAATTCATAATATTTAAATAACAACTTTTAAATTAGAACATTTTTTGATAATTTAATCATAATTTAATTATTTTAATCTTACATACATATATATACATAAAGACATTTTTAGGTTTATACATTCTTTTTATAGCTACAAATATTTAAGTAAATGCTTTGTTTTATAATAAACAGTATTAATAACATTTACCGGCCTGAATATCCGAGAATTTTTCAAAGAAAATGTTCGTCCTCCGACAGGAATCGAACTTGTATCCTATACAGAACCGTCATTAAGCCTGACATGCCTTAACCGATCGAGCCACGGAGAATCGTTCGATTCGCAGTATTACATCCTCGAGGCACTTCATCTAGGCTTTAATGTTGAGTCTTGAGTCCCTACCAGCAAGTTCTTTTCTTATCAAAACGATCAGAGTGAGTTTTCCGAGCTGCCGTATCTTCATAATCACACTTAGACTCATCCAAATATTTCCGAATCATCTGTAATGTCCCTAGATTGACATCCAAACACCCTGAAATGTTCTTATTGGAGCTTCCGGTGCGAATGCCAAGCAGTAGAGTATGCCGATTCCAAATTTCTTCGTGGAGTGAATTGCGTCATGGTGCTTATTTTCTCACAGACGGTGCCCAACTGACCCTACTGTACTGTGCAGTTGACAAAATCAAAAGCAAGTAACGCGCATGCGCGAAATTAAAAATATAAAACGCTGACTATTTACCCATCACACCATGTATAATACAAATACATTTCTATTATTTATTATTTTTATTTATTTTATATATATATATATGCGATAATGATATAAACATTCTTATATATGAAGAACAATTTTGGAAGAAAGATGTATGACAAAGTAGAAAAAGATTTCATACGACGCGATTCGCCATTTAGAACTGCATAGGAATAGTTTTTTTTTACGTTGATACGACTGCACATGCGCACGAGCGAGAGATGGTGGGAATTTGATATTTAGAAAAAATAATATTTTTTTAAATATATATATATATATATATATATATATATATATATATATATATATATATATATATATATATAAGCAAGCAAGGCGGGAGCGCCGCTAGCACGCAATGGCTTACAGAGAGTGGGAGCGAGAGTAAAGAGGCATGATAGAGGAAACGATGAAGAGAAGGACGGGGAATTAGATCAAGGCATCTGAAGATGTAGATTGACATTGCATTTGAATAATTGAAGATTATAGCTATTAGAAGAGCAAGTAAGAGGAAAGGAGTTTCACAGACGGGAAGTACCAGACATGAAGCTATTGGAGTAGAAGAGACGGCTACATTTAACAGTTTCGACAGTGAAAGTGTGGAACTGAGATGCCGACCTAGTGGCACGCTTAAATTCATGCAGTTTTGGAACCAGCGAAAGTAGCTCGTCGGGGCAGTTACCGTGAAAATATTTGTAGAAAAGACAGAGAGAATCGACGGCACGTCTGTGAGAAAGTGACTCTAGACGAGATGCCAGATCAGGATCAATCACATTGCATATCCGTCTTTGTTGTTTTGGGTATATAATGTAGCTAATTCCATTTAGATTTTTTTGTTTTGTTTTTGTTTCCATTATCTTTGTTTCAAATATCTTAAACTGTGATAACAGACGGTCTTTTAAGAAGAATGAAACGTTGTAAAAACCTAGACAAATTTATTTTGGATGAACTAGGACACATGGTACAGTGGATAAAGGTGTTGGTTAGATCCAGTGACAGACCCAAAGAGTGTGAGTTCAATACCCGGTTCAGGCAGTGGAGAACTTTCAGAGAGAAAATTACCAGGAGATAACTGATAACTGACATCCATCAAACATGGCTCGTGGAACTAGAACAGTCTACCCCAGTGATCGAAATAAAGGGTTCGGTTCGAAATTACAACCACCTGAAGAAGGCCGGAGCGTACAACGGCCGAAACGTTGTGACAAATATGGCGACAAAGATGAGGACAATAGTCCGACTAATGTAAATACTATATATATATATATATATATATATATATATATATATCAGGTAATTTGGGATTTTGTTGTGTAATTTATATACTCTGTTATAATAAATACATTGACCTCTTTTCGTGGATCAGTTTTAATATTTTGTATTACCAATTTCCACTTGGATTATATACCAACGGATTTTTTACCTGTATTATATATATATATATATATATATATATATGTGTGTGCGTGCGAGCGTGCGTGCGTGCGTGAAAAATTCAGGTAGCGTATATCTGCAAAGTGACAACGTGAATAAACACAGAAGCAAAAACTTATCTTAGCCGGCGCATTTCGTCCCCTGAGGAACTTCAAGACATATGGATTTTATTTTGTGACAAGCATTTATATACAAGTGCAAAGATGTTATTGTTTTTTCAAACTTTCATTAATATTCATGAGCACTCCTATACCTACGTATAGGAGTACTCATTAATATTCATTAAAGTTCATGAAAAGTGAGTAGGTGATGCTATATATATATATATATATATATATATATAATTGTGTGTGTGTATGTGTCACTCACAGACAATACTGTTTCGCTGTATCACAGCTCATCACACACACACACACACACACACACATACACACACATATATATATATATCAATTCCTATTCAAATTAATTTCAATTCGGATTGATTTGTATTATATATTTTGAATAACAAGCAGTTATAGATTTAACCGCTTTCTTTTAATGTCTAACTATTTTGTAGTCATGTATCTTGGGTTGCGATTGTAATAATTCTTTCGGGAAAAGAGATATTAGAATTACCAATGGATATTACCGCTGCAACAAAATCAAATCAGGAATAATTATAGGATTCTATTGAAGAGCGTTAAGAATCTGCAGCCCCCAGTATTTACCTAAAGAAGAAGTATACATAGAAAACCCTTTAAAAAAATCTCCAATATCATTCTCATTACATCCACATTGCTAAAAGAAAGGCATGCAAAATATATGATCGCAAAAACACAACAACGTTATTAATAACAATAAACTCGATAAAAAAAAACAAATATAAAATATTACCAAATAACTCCAAAATATCCACTATCCAAAACAATCTGTCCAATCTAAATAACATGAAAATAATTACAACCGCATCAAAAACTCTTATGGACACGACCAGGGCCAACAATACTCACAACAATAATAATTTTGAAGCAGGTATATACAAAATAAATTGCCAGAATTTTTCCTCACAATGCATCGAGGAAACTTACAAAAAATTAAACAAACGAATCTAAGAAAGTAAAAGAGACCTTATACACAACAATTTATCAAATGCATTAGTTATACTTACAAACAAATTCAACCACAACTTTGACATAGCGAATGCCGCACTCATTTAAAAATAAAGTAACTTAGAAGGAAGTTTCTCGAAAATGTCGCTATTGAATCTTATCAAAATATAAATTTACGTCGCGGATTATTTCCAATACCTCCTTTCCTTAAAGAATTAATGCAATGCCAAGCCAAGACACACGACAACAAACGATACTAAAATGTTAAAAAGAAAACGTTTAAATCTCAAATAATTTAAATACTAATTTGCATATATATATATATATATATATATATATATATATATATATATATATATATATTATAAATTAACTGATTTAAAATATGTTTTTTCCTTAGACAGTAATAACCTTGTTTCAAAAACTGAAGCTAAAAACTTCAAATTTAATTATATAATTAAATTAAAAGCGTTAGTTCCGTTTCTTCTTCAAGCGAATATTGAAATAACTTATTTTTAATATTACTGAGTTTTAAACGCACATATAAATTCATAATTTCCTGTTTCCAAAGATACAGAGAAATACAATCATTCAGACAAGGGGCGGTAGCGTGTTCATTTCTATTAACTATTGTTGTATCAATTATGAGTTACGTTTGAAAAAGATGTTAAGTTTAGGGAGGGTAGGGGTGTATTTTTCAACGAATTCTGATATCCGTTAAATGCATGTCGTCTTGGTTTTTATTAACGGCAAAAAGTTTTCGGCATTTTGTTCGTACTTGTATACTTAAAGATTCTTTCTAGGGGTGTTTGGGTTAGAATACGTTTTATCTAACTACAATTTAAAAATATTTTTACTCTTAATTACTGATATACTATATGTCTTTTTAAAAAAAACATTTACCGGCTCTAATTTGGGACCCGAGAAAAAATCTCTTATATCTGGGTTTCTCTTATATCCGGGTCTCTTATATCCGGGTTACACTGTGTATATATATATATATATATATATATATATAATATTCTCAGAATATATCTGTAGAGTGAATAAAATAGACAACTGGAAAAGAGTATTTAGCCCTTTACGACGCGTTTCCTCATTTGCCTTGATAAAGGCAAATGATGATAAACAAATGCGAATTGCTGTGTAGTCACATGAATTAACAAAAAGTTTTAACAGACGATCTCGTGAATGCCTCTTTTTGACACACTAGATAGATGACGAAACCAGAATTAACGTATTTGATTTAAAATATTTCAATTCTGATTACAAATCTAAACAATTTTAAAATATTAAGAAACAAACCTTCCGTTTGACACACTAGATAGATGACGAAACCAGAATTAACGTATTTGATTTAAAATATTTCAATTCTGATTATAAATCTAAATAATTTTAAAATATTAAGAAACAAACCTTCTGTTTGACACACTAGACCGATGCCGAGAGACTAGCTGCGACCTGTTCCAGCTAGACGGTCGAAAGCTCTGCCTTCGGGGAGAGAGGAACCCGGAAGTGACTCCGCCGAAGCAACCATCGGTGGGTGTGAGTAACTAAATATACTAGACCGATGCTGAAATCAGAGTTAACGTATTTGATTTAAAATATTTCAATTTTGTTTACAAATCTAAACAATTTTAAAATATTAAGAAACAAACCTTCCGTTTGACACACTAGATAGATGACGAAACCAGAATTAACGTATTTGATTTAAAATATTTCAATTCTGATTACAAATCTAAACAATTTTAAAATATTAAGAAACAAACTTTCCGTTTGACACACTAGATAGATGACGAAACCAGAATTAACGTATTTGATTTAAAATATTTCAATTTTGTTTACAAATCTAAACAATTTTAAAATATTAAGAAACAAACCTTCCGTTTGACACACTAGATAGATGACGAAACCAGAATTAACGTATTTGATTTAAAATATTTCAATTCTGATTACAAATCTAAACAATTTTAAAATATTAAGAAACAAACCTTCCGTTTGACACACTAGATAGATGACGAAACCAGAATTAACGTATTTGATTTAAAATATTTCAATTCTGATTACAAATCTAAACAATTTTAAAATATTAAGAAACAAACCTTCCGTTTGACACACTAGATAGATGACGAAACCAGAATTAACGTATTTGATTTAAAATATTTCAATTCTGATTACAAATCTAAACAATTTTAAAATATTAAGAAACAAACCTTCCGTTTGACACACTAGATAGATGACGAAACCAGAATTAACGTATTTGATTTAAAATATTTCAATTCTGATTACAAATCTAAACAATTTTAAAATATTAAGAAACAAACTTTCCGTTTGACACACTAGATAGATGACGAAACCAGAATTAACGTATTTGATTTAAAATATTTCAATTCTGATTACAAATCTAAACAATTTTAAAATATTAAGAAACAAACCTTCCGTTTGACACACTAGATAGATGACGAAACCAGAATTAACGTATTTGATTTAAAATATTTCAATTCTGATTACAAATCTAAACAATTTTAAAATATTAAGAAACAAACCTTCCGTTTGACACACTAGATAGATGACGAAACCAGAATTAACGTATTTGATTTAAAATATTTCAATTTTGTTTACAAATCTAAACAATTTTAAAATATTAAGAAACAAACCTTCCGTTTGACACACTAGATAGATGACGAAACCAGAATTAACGTATTTGATTTAAAATATTTCAATTCTGATTACAAATCTAAACAATTTTAAAATATTAAGAAACAAACTTTCCGTTTGACACACTAGATAGATGACGAAACCAGAATTAACGTATTTGATTTAAAATATTTCAATTTTGTTTACAAATCTAAACAATTTTAAAATATTAAGAAACAAACCTTCCGTTTGACACACTAGATAGATGACGAAACCAGAATTAACGTATTTGATTTAAAATATTTCAATTCTGATTACAAATCTAAACAATTTTAAAATATTAAGAAACAAACCTTCCGTTTGACACACTAGATAGATGACGAAACCAGAATTAACGTATTTGATTTAAAATATTTCAATTCTGATTACAAATCTAAACAATTTTAAAATATTAAGAAACAAACCTTCCGTTTGACACACTAGATAGATGACGAAACCAGAATTAACGTATTTGATTTAAAATATTTCAATTCTGATTACAAATCTAAACAATTTTAAAATATTAAGAAACAAACCTTCCGTTTGACACACTAGATAGATGACGAAACCAGAATTAACGTATTTGATTTAAAATATTTCAATTCTGATTACAAATCTAAACAATTTTAAAATATTAAGAAACAAACTTTCCGTTTGACACACTAGATAGATGACGAAACCAGAATTAACGTATTTGATTTAAAATATTTCAATTCTGATTACAAATCTAAACAATTTTAAAATATTAAGAAACAAACCTTCCGTTTGACACACTAGATAGATGACGAAACCAGAATTAACGTATTTGATTTAAAATATTTCAATTCTGATTACAAATCTAAACAATTTTAAAATATTAAGAAACAAACCTTCCGTTTGACACACTAGATAGATGACGAAACCAGAATTAACGTATTTGATTTAAAATATTTCAATTCTGATTACAAATCTAAACAATTTTAAAATATTAAGAAACAAACCTTCCGTTTGACACACTAGATAGATGACGAAACCAGAATTAACGTATTTGATTTAAAATATTTCAATTCTGATTACAAATCTAAACAATTTTAAAATATTAAGAAACAAACCTTCCGTTTGACACACTAGATAGATGACGAAACCAGAATTAACGTATTTGATTTAAAATATTTCAATTCTGATTACAAATCTAAACAATTTTAAAATATTAAGAAACAAACCTTCCGTTTGACACACTAGATAGATGACGAAACCAGAATTAACGTATTTGATTTAAAATATTTCAATTCTGATTACAAATCTAAACAATTTTAAAATATTAAGAAACAAACTTTCCGTTTGACACACTAGATAGATGACGAAACCAGAATTAACGTATTTGATTTAAAATATTTCAATTCTGATTACAAATCTAAACAATTTTAAAATATTAAGAAACAAACCTTCCGTTTGACACACTAGATAGATGACGAAACCAGAATTAACGTATTTGATTTAAAATATTTCAATTCTGATTACAAATCTAAACAATTTTAAAATATTAAGAAACAAACCTTCCGTTTGACACACTAGATAGATGACGAAACCAGAATTAACGTATTTGATTTAAAATATTTCAATTCTGATTACAAATCTAAACAATTTTAAAATATTAAGAAACAAACCTTCCGTTTGACACACTAGATAGATGACGAAACCAGAATTAACGTATTTGATTTAAAATATTTCAATTCTGATTACAAATCTAAACAATTTTAAAATATTAAGAAACAAACTTTCCGTTTGACACACTAGATAGATGACGAAACCAGAATTAACGTATTTGATTTAAAATATTTCAATTCTGATTACAAATCTAAACAATTTTAAAATATTAAGAAACAAACCTTCCGTTTGACACACTAGATAGATGACGAAACCAGAATTAACGTATTTGATTTAAAATATTTCAATTCTGATTACAAATCTAAACAATTTTAAAATATTAAGAAACAAACCTTCCGTTTGACACACTAGATAGATGACGAAACCAGAATTAACGTATTTGATTTAAAATATTTCAATTCTGATTACAAATCTAAACAATTTTAAAATATTAAGAAACAAACCTTCCGTTTGACACACTAGATAGATGACGAAACCAGAATTAACGTATTTGATTTAAAATATTTCAATTCTGATTACAAATCTAAACAATTTTAAAATATTAAGAAACAAACCTTCCGTTTGACACACTAGATAGATGACGAAACCAGAATTAACGTATTTGATTTAAAATATTTCAATTCTGATTACAAATCTAAACAATTTTAAAATATTAAGAAACAAACCTTCCGTTTGACACACTAGATAGATGACGAAACCAGAATTAACGTATTTGATTTAAAATATTTCAATTTTGATTACAAATCTAAACAATTTTAAAATATTAAGAAACAAACCTTCCGTTTGACACACTAGATAGATGACGAAACCAGAATTAACGTATTTGATTTAAAATATTTCAATTCTGATTACAAATCTAAACAATTTTAAAATATTAAGAAACAAACTTTCCGTTTGACACACTAGATAGATGACGAAACCAGAATTAACGTATTTGATTTAAAATATTTCAATTCTGATTACAAATCTAAACAATTTTAAAATATTAAGAAACAAACCTTCCGTTTGACACACTAGATAGATGACGAAACCAGAATTAACGTATTTGATTTAAAATATTTCAATTCTGATTACAAATCTAAACAATTTTAAAATATTAAGAAACAAACCTTCCGTTTGACACACTAGATAGATGACGAAACCAGAATTAACGTATTTGATTTAAAATATTTCAATTCTGATTACAAATCTAAACAATTTTAAAATATTAAGAAACAAACCTTCCGTTTGACACACTAGATAGATGACGAAACCAGAATTAACGTATTTGATTTAAAATATTTCAATTCTGATTACAAATCTAAACAATTTTAAAATATTAAGAAACAAACCTTCCGTTTGACACACTAGATAGATGACGAAACCAGAATTAACGTATTTGATTTAAAATATTTCAATTCTGATTACAAATCTAAACAATTTTAAAATATTAAGAAACAAACCTTCCGTTTGACACACTAGATAGATGACGAAACCAGAATTAACGTATTTGATTTAAAATATTTCAATTCTGATTACAAATCTAAACAATTTTAAAATATTAAGAAACAAACCTTCCGTTTGACACACTAGATAGATGACGAAACCAGAATTAACGTATTTGATTTAAAATATTTCAATTCTGATTACAAATCTAAACAATTTTAAAATATTAAGAAACAAACCTTCCGTTTGACACACTAGATAGATGACGAAACCAGAATTAACGTATTTGATTTAAAATATTTCAATTCTGATTACAAATCTAAACAATTTTAAAATATTAAGAAACAAACTTTCCGTTTGACACACTAGATAGATGACGAAACCAGAATTAACGTATTTGATTTAAAATATTTCAATTCTGATTACAAATCTAAACAATTTTAAAATATTAAGAAACAAACCTTCCGTTTGACACACTAGATAGATGACGAAACCAGAATTAACGTATTTGATTTAAAATATTTCAATTCTGATTACAAATCTAAACAATTTTAAAATATTAAGAAACAAACCTTCCGTTTGACACACTAGATAGATGACGAAACCAGAATTAACGTATTTGATTTAAAATATTTCAATTCTGATTACAAATCTAAACAATTTTAAAATATTAAGAAACAAACCTTCCGTTTGACACACTAGATAGATGACGAAACCAGAATTAACGTATTTGATTTAAAATATTTCAATTCTGATTACAAATCTAAACAATTTTAAAATATTAAGAAACAAACCTTCCGTTTGACACACTAGATAGATGACGAAACCAGAATTAACCTATTTGATTTAAAATATTTCAATTTTGATTACAAATCTAAACAATTTTAAAATATTAAGAAACAAACCTTCCGTTTGACACACTAGATAGATGACGAAACCAGAATTAACGTATTTGATTTAAAATATTTCAATTTTGTTTACAAATCTAAACAATTTTAAAATATTAAGAAACAAACCTTCCGTTTGACACACTAGATAGATGACGAAACCAGAATTAACGTATTTGATTTAAAATATTTCAATTCTGATTACAAATCTAAACAATTTTAAAATATTAAGAAACAAACCTTCCGTTTGACACACTAGATAGATGACGAAACCAGAATTAACGTATTTGATTTAAAATATTTCAATTCTGATTACAAATCTAAACAATTTTAAAATATTAAGAAACAAACCTTCCGTTTGACACACTAGATAGATGACGAAACCAGAATTAACGTATTTGATTTAAAATATTTCAATTTTGTTTACAAATCTAAACAATTTTAAAATATTAAGAAACAAACCTTCCGTTTGACACACTAGATAGATGACGAAACCAGAATTAACGTATTTGATTTAAAATATTTCAATTTTGATTACAAATCTAAACAATTTTAAAATATTAAGAAACAAACCTTCCGTTTGACACACTAGATAGATGACGAAACCAGAATTAACGTATTTGATTTAAAATATTTCAATTCTGATTACAAATCTAAACAATTTTAAAATATTAAGAAACAAACCTTCCGTTTGACACACTAGATAGATGACGAAACCAGAATTAACGTATTTGATTTAAAATATTTCAATTCTGATTACAAATCTAAACAATTTTAAAATATTAAGAAACAAACCTTCCGTTTGACACACTAGATAGATGACGAAACCAGAATTAACGTATTTGATTTAAAATATTTCAATTCTGATTACAAATCTAAACAATTTTAAAATATTAAGAAACAAACCTTCCGTTTGACACACTAGATAGATGACGAAACCAGAATTAACGTATTTGATTTAAAATATTTCAATTTTGATTACAAATCTAAACAATTTTAAAATATTAAGAAACAAACCTTCCGTTTGACACACTAGATAGATGACGAAACCAGAATTAACGTATTTGATTTAAAATATTTCAATTTTGTTTACAAATCTAAACAATTTTAAAATATTAAGAAACAAACCTTCCGTTTGACACACTAGATAGATGACGAAACCAGAATTAACGTATTTGATTTAAAATATTTCAATTCTGATTACAAATCTAAACAATTTTAAAATATTAAGAAACAAACCTTCCGTTTGACACACTAGATAGATGACGAAACCAGAATTAACGTATTTGATTTAAAATATTTCAATTCTGATTACAAATCTAAACAATTTTAAAATATTAAGAAACAAACCTTCCGTTTGACACACTAGATAGATGACGAAACCAGAATTAACGTATTTGATTTAAAATATTTCAATTCTGATTACAAATCTAAACAATTTTAAAATATTAAGAAACAAACCTTCCGTTTGACACACTAGATAGATGACGAAACCAGAATTAACGTATTTGATTTAAAATATTTCAATTCTGATTACAAATCTAAACAATTTTAAAATATTAAGAAACAAACCTTCCGTTTGACACACTAGATAGATGACGAAACCAGAATTAACGTATTTGATTTAAAATATTTCAATTCTGATTACAAATCTAAACAATTTTAAAATATTAAGAAACAAACCTTCCGTTTGACACACTAGATAGATGACGAAACCAGAATTAACGTATTTGATTTAAAATATTTCAATTCTGATTACAAATCTAAACAATTTTAAAATATTAAGAAACAAACCTTCCGTTTGACACACTAGATAGATGACGAAACCAGAATTAACGTATTTGATTTAAAATATTTCAATTCTGATTACAAATCTAAACAATTTTAAAATATTAAGAAACAAACCTTCCGTTTGACACACTAGATAGATGACGAAACCAGAATTAACGTATTTGATTTAAAATATTTCAATTCTGATTACAAATCTAAACAATTTTAAAATATTAAGAAACAAACCTTCCGTTTGACACACTAGATAGATGACGAAACCAGAATTAACGTATTTGATTTAAAATATTTCAATTTTGTTTACAAATCTAAACAATTTTAAAATATTAAGAAACAAACCTTCCGTTTGACACACTAGATAGATGACGAAACCAGAATTAACGTATTTGATTTAAAATATTTCAATTTTGATTACAAATCTAAACAATTTTAAAATATTAAGAAACAAACCTTCCGTTTGACACACTAGATAGATGACGAAACCAGAATTAACGTATTTGATTTAAAATATTTCAATTCTGATTACAAATCTAAACAATTTTAAAATATTAAGAAACAAACCTTCCGTTTGACACACTAGATAGATGACGAAACCAGAATTAACGTATTTGATTTAAAATATTTCAATTCTTATTACAAATCTAAACAATTTTAAAATATTAAGAAACAAACCTTCCGTTTGACACACTAGATAGATGACGAAACCAGAATTAACGTATTTGATTTAAAATATTTCAATTTTGTTTACAAATCTAAACAATTTTAAAATATTAAGAAACAAACCTTCCGTTTGACACACTAGATAGATGACGAAACCAGAATTAACGTATTTGATTTAAAATATTTCAATTTTGATTACAAATCTAAACAATTTTAAAATATTAAGAAACAAACCTTCCGTTTGACACACTAGATAGATGACGAAACCAGAATTAACGTATTTGATTTAAAATATTTCAATTCTGATTACAAATCTAAACAATTTTAAAATATTAAGAAACAAACCTTCCGTTTGACACACTAGATAGATGACGAAACCAGAATTAACGTATTTGATTTAAAATATTTCAATTCTGATTACAAATCTAAACAATTTTAAAATATTAAGAAACAAACCTTCCGTTTGACACACTAGATAGATGACGAAACCAGAATTAACGTATTTGATTTAAAATATTTCAATTCTGATTACAAATCTAAACAATTTTAAAATATTAAGAAACAAACCTTCCGTTTGACACACTAGATAGATGACGAAACCAGAATTAACGTATTTGATTTAAAATATTTCAATTTTGATTACAAATCTAAACAATTTTAAAATATTAAGAAACAAACCTTCCGTTTGACACACTAGATAGATGACGAAACCAGAATTAACGTATTTGATTTAAAATATTTCAATTTTGTTTACAAATCTAAACAATTTTAAAATATTAAGAAACAAACCTTCCGTTTGACACACTAGATAGATGACGAAACCAGAATTAACGTATTTGATTTAAAATATTTCAATTCTGATTACAAATCTAAACAATTTTAAAATATTAAGAAACAAACCTTCCGTTTGACACACTAGATAGATGACGAAACCAGAATTAACGTATTTGATTTAAAATATTTCAATTTTGATTCCAAATCTAAACAATTTTAAAATATTAAGAAACAAACCTTCCGTTTGACACACTAGATAGATGACGAAACCAGAATTAACGTATTTGATTTAAAATATTTCAATTTTGATTACAAATCTAAACAATTTTAAAATATTAAGAAACAAACCTTCCGTTTGACACACTAGATAGATGACGAAACCAGAATTAACGTATTTGATTTAAAATATTTCAATTTTGTTTACAAATCTAAACAATTTTAAAATATTAAGAAACAAACCTTCCGTTTGACACACTAGATAGATGACGAAACCAGAATTAACGTATTTGATTTAAAATATTTCAATTCTGATTACAAATCTAAACAATTTTAAAATATTAAGAAACAAACCTTCCGTTTGACACACTAGATAGATGACGAAACCAGAATTAACGTATTTGATTTAAAATATTTCAATTTTGATTACAAATCTAAACAATTTTAAAATATTAAGAAACAAACCTTCCGTTTGACACACTAGATAGATGACGAAACCAGAATTAACGTATTTGATTTAAAATATTTCAATTTTGATTACAAATCTAAACAATTTTAAAATATTAAGAAACAAACCTTCCGTTTGACACACTAGATAGATGACGAAACCAGAATTAACGTATTTGATTTAAAATATTTCAATTCTGATTACAAATCTAAACAATTTTAAAATATTAAGAAACAAACCTTCCGTTTGACACACTAGATAGATGACGAAACCAGAATTAACGTATTTGATTTAAAATATTTCAATTTTGATTACAAATCTAAACAATTTTAAAATATTAAGAAACAAACCTTCCGTTTGACACACTAGATAGATGACGAAACCAGAATTAACGTATTTGATTTAAAATATTTCAATTTTGATTACAAATCTAAATAATCTTAAAATATTAAGAAAAAGAAAACTAGTTTTAACATTATTTTGATTCGTAATCATAATTCAATCATTTATAATTATACATATGAAATTCTGTATTTTATTCAGGTATAGCGTGTATTTAGTTATTAATAATATTACCAGAAACATATACTATTGGTGACTTATTTTTGATGGACGCTTTATTTCCTTGAAATCGCTCATTATTTGGTGGGAAAATATAATTCAAATCAATCTCTTACGAGGCGCCTTTTTTTCGTACGTGGAACGAAAATTTACATTTTAAGTTAAGTTTCATTAACCAACCTTAGGCTCGTGATATTTTATGATGATGCACACGCGGACAGCCAGCGTATATTATATAGCTTTAACTGATAAGGACACTATCAATCAAACACAGCGCGGTTTGACGATCGGCTAAGTATTCGTAAATTGAGTAACACCGATTTACAGATAGAAAAGACGGTTGTAATCAGAATTTTAAGAATTAGAGAGTTCGGTAATATCTATCTAACCGAATGAAGAATTCTCCCGGGATTTCTAATGCAGAATCCGAAGGCAGAATGTAATCTTGTTAGATAACAAATAAAGATTTTGAGCCGTGTCAAGTACTAGTTTTAGATCCTTGGCATATTCCATTCAAAGATAATGAATGCTCACCGTGAGCAACTTTGTATTATTTTGTTATTGTTATGCTTCCAGCTTTTATTTTTACCGAAATTACGCTACTAACAATCGTATTCAGTACTTGACAATTTTTTTTTATTTGGACATCTACTCTTCCTTAATTCTTTTCCCCTGTACTCTGTAGCTTTTATGACATCGTTACGATTGTTGATACCTGGAGAGAACAATATTTAAAACAGCGTGATAAAAATTAACGCTGCGAAGAGGACAATCGCCAAGAAAGATATCAGAGCTGGGATTAAGAGGAAACAGTTTCAACAGATTACTGCAGTTGTGTAATAATCCGGCATTATGGAAAGTCGGTCGGCGTTCCAGAATCGACCCAACGACACTCGAAAATCAAAGAAAGCACTGCCAATAAAGTCCTGAACCATTACCATTAATTTGCCACTTGTACATTTACATGTCGATTCGTCGAGTCTGTTATGACGTCACGTGTGGCTGATTTTATTGGATAAGGAAGTGGGCGGAAATGAGAGGCCATCACACTTAAAAACGATATCGTCATAAAAACCAGAGTGGAGTTCGATGCCAAAACCTCGGCTTTTGTGCAAGATGTACTCCAGAATGTCGTTGATATGCCAACCAAATTTTAAACTAAGGATTTTATCAGTACATAAATGCAGTGCTGCTTGTCCCGACGTCGAATTCTACACTTAATCTACATACAAACGTTGAGGGCGGCTCTTTGGATTTAATAATTAGTTTCATGCCTTCCTTGTTTTAATTAACTCCTACTAAGCTAGGATGCTGAAATTCTTTAACCTATTAGGGCATAAAGTTCACTTGATTTTTATAGGGGAGTTTTGATTTTGATTTTGAATCCACCAGCTTTAAGATTATCATTAGCCAGTAGATTAGGGGAAAGAGCTAAAATGTCCCGGAAAGTGCTTGCATTAATCTTTATCATTCTGCATTTTTAATATTACTTCTATTTCCACTGCATTATTTTTCAAGGACTCTCAATTAAGTATCCTTATTGTTAATTTAACTGAAAGTTATTTTGTGTTGCCATAGCAGGATATGATAACACAACTATTAAATTCAATTAATTTCTAATTCAGGGATTAGAAAAATTCAGTGACAGGATAAAAGTCACATACAGTGTGATAAAGGTTAATTTCTCCCTTCTCATTATTTCTGAATATATGATAAAATAAAACCCTCCAGGAAGATTTGATTATTGGTTTATTTAGTTTTATGGCATATCAAGCTCTGTGCGTTATTTAATGACAAGATTTTTAGGATAGGTTTGTATGACTAGAATATGTATCCTTTGTAAGAAATCAGTTTGTAGATCAGGATTCACTGAAGTATTTTTTCAAATAGGGTTTTCGTCGAGCGTCAAATGTATTGATGGTAATAGTTTTTTCAAAAATATATTACTGGTGTTTTTACTGTAAACATCTATTTTTATACTTTCAAAGTGTTTTGACCCCAGTTTGGGGGTTCACTATTCGCCCATAGCTAGGACCCTATCAAGTGCTACCACCACAGGTTAGGATGAAGCTGGGAACAACAGTAATTAATAGATGGTTCCACGCTCCAATTTACTTGCTAGGAGCAAGTAAGTTGGTTCTGCAAAATTCAGGCAGTCTTCAATTCTTAGGCGATTCTTCGTAATCCAGAGAGTGGTTCCAAACTTTTGGCCTATAGTGTATATGTCAAATATTCTTATGTAGTCTGATGTTTGTCCTAAAATCTAATTTCATGGATCCTTTTCGTAACTTCTGTAGAGAATTATAGATAACCACGTAGGCCAGGAAACAGGATCCTGGACGTGAGAAACCTATTTTTCTGAAAAAGTATTTTATTAAAAAGATTTTATAAATTCAAACCGACTGTGGTTCTGCCTTTTCGGTCAATGAATGCCTAATGTTTCTGTTATGGTCCAAGGTTAGGACCAAGGGAAGAATAGCACGAACACAAGAGTAGAAATAACAAAGATATATTACACAGAATAATAATTCAAGATGTGGAAGGTGTTAGTATGACTGTCAGTCTGGTTTGGAGTGAACTACTATTGGCTCGACTCGATTCCGTCTCGATATTTAACAACCCTCCCACGTGGGCCGAATGTGGCACAAGGCCGGTTTAATGTGGGCTCCCCGAGCCCGTAGGCTCGGCCAAAAATATGCCCATTAGAACCCGTATAAACGGGTTCAGGGACTGTCTACCTCCCCGGATGAAACTTTGCCCTTCGGCAAAGCCTCGTCCGGGTTCCTCTCTACCAAAGCAGATAGTTCGAAAGAAGTCGCACACAGTCAGAGACTGCTCACGACTCGATTCGTCTCCTCCCTCTCTCTTGAGAGGCGCAGTATTTATAGTGTCAGGAAAAGTTCACTCTGTCGTTATAGGTAAGGTCCCATAACAGTTTCCTTATAAGGAAGCGCTTAATATTATCAGAACGAATATCACGTATTTTGTCTTTTAACAGTTGGTACGTACTAACCTTATCATATTTAACACAAGCCCATAAGTATAGGGTAACAAATGATGATCGAAGTCACTACTCACTAACAATGATAAAACAGATTATCTCGTTAACCGCTACCCGGAAGATACAAGAATTGGACGTCTACAGTGACTCAGGTTCACTCCAGACTGCTAGCGGAACTCATATATAGAATATATTGTCAAAAATGCTGGAAAAATGGTTGATGCATTATATTATTGCAAGGAGTATTTGACTTCTGTAATGTTTTATCTTTACAGGAGTCAAATTAGAAGAAAAATGGAGCATTGCTGCTACGTCTAGGCCGGAGCTACACAATCATCACTTTCCCCGAGTTAAGAATTGTTTACGTGTACTTGTACGGAATGACTTAACCCCCTTCTGCAAACCTGGTGCTACTTTGTTGTTATATCCATGGCAGATATTCAGATGAGAATATCATTCACTAGTTCAACCAAATAAGACCTTTACACTTAGAACATGCTATGCCACTTCTGCAGGGTTGAATCATCGGCATTTTCTCTGTGTTCCAAATGTTCCACCCAGAAAGTGTTTTTACCAAGAACTGCCATTTTGTGGAATAGACACCCACGTGTATGCTTCCAAGGTTACTACAATATTAACCTCTAAAATTAAAGGGTCACTCGTTATATATCATTTTTATCCTCATAACCTTCACTTCCTGTACCCTCCTCTTGCTTTGATATGACACTCCTCATTAAATAATCTTGACCTCTAACATGTCAAGGACCAATCGTTATCTATCTGCCGTAGCCTCAAAATCTTCACTTCCTACATATTCCTTTTGCATTCCTATCCCATTCTTCATTGAGTAATCTTGACCTCTATATGCCAAGGGTCAATTTTTGTCTATCCTCCTTATCCTCATAACCTTCACTTACTACATCCTCCACTTGAAGATATATGACACTCCTCATTGGCCTCTACATGTCAAGGATCAATAATTATCTATTTTCTTTATCCTCACAATCTTCACTTCCTACATACTAATCTTGCATTCACATCAAACTCATCATTAAGTAATCTTAGCCTATACATACCAAGGGTCAAAAGTTATCTATCCTCCTTATCCTCGTAATCTTCAATTTTAGTACAAGAAATGTGTAACAGATAATTTGTATGGCTTGTGAAATATCTATAAATGATCATCTGTCGATCAAGCTAATCTCCCCCATGTAGAGAGTTCTAAAAAACGTACGCTTCATAGAATATTTCCTAAACAAAACTGATTTCATTTAATAACCACAGAGAAGCTTTTCTGCCTGCCGTCAACGTGATCGACACTAAACTCCAGAAGAACAACACTGTCCGCTTTCTTGGCCTCACGTTTGCCACTGACATGAAATGGAGTGACTCTATCGAATCTATTGCTACGTCTAATTGCAAAGAAAATAGTTTCGCTGTGTTAGAAACATTTTCTGTTCAGAATCCATCTTGTACATTTATAAATCTACCATTCGCCCGTGCACTGAATACTGCTGCCTTATCTTGTCTGGTTCTCCCGCTATACATCTCGAGGTTCTTGTTTAACATTAGAGTATTTTTTTACATCTTTCTCGAAAGAGACAAACCTGTGAATGGCCAGAAGTAATATGAGACTGACCAAAAAATAAACTTCTCAATATCGTGGCTTTTAATGGCATATAAATAAATAAAAAGCAAAATGTTCAGATTAACATTATTAATTCTGGTTTTAATCGATTTATCCCAAGCAAGGCGATAATGTCACTAAGACGTAGGAGTTTATAAGACGAGAAGACATTAGCGGGGATGATTGAGGGAAGGACATTTTCTGCGCGATTAAAAAATATTTTGTGGTAAAAGATTGTTGAGATTTATTGTAAATTAATACAATTATGGCACAAGGCCGAAAAGGGGGAGTAGATTAAGGCTGGTCTTCACTATCTTATACCTAGCTAATCGGATTCACGAACCATTCATTCGTTACAATTTCCTCATTCACCATAAGAACTCATCCGTCGTCAATCAATCCTTCATACATCATAATACCACATCCTCTCCCGGGTGGGGCGGGGCATCTAAAAAAAAACATCCCAATGAGATGATAAATATTATTTACAATATATATATATATATATATATATATATATATATATATATATATAAATCGGTTGAATGATAATGAAAGGGAGGGGTGAACCCCAAAACAAACTAAATATCAAAACAAAGTAAAAATAAACATAACTAATGTTAGTAGGACCCGTCCATCCCTTCAAAAAAAGAAAGAGAAGCCGCTGTATTCTTCCCTTGGGCAAAATCAAGAGGTTAAGGGAGGGAGTAAAGGTTTGATATAGACGGGCAGGGGAATCAATAAAGCTGATCCAATAGAAATGAAAAAGGGGGGCCAAAACAAACTGGGGAGGTTGGGAATCTCAACTTGGATCATAACCAAAGATGTAGCCAGGAGCAGGCTAGGAACTACACTTGCTCGCATTAACTAGGTACACAAAAGTTTGTCTCGCCTAACCAGGGGAGGTCTCCACAGGAAACCACCCCGATGTGATATAGATTGACCTAAAAGAGAAAATCAAGGCTAGCCCCGTTCAAGTGAACCAAGCACGCCTCTTTCACCCACCTTTCGCTGAAGACTGTCGAATGGAAACGTTTTCTATCAGTTCTAATCTTCATCTTGAGCTGATGCTCAAAGAATCGGATCAGATCCTGGTGAGAAAGACGGTCGCCTCTCAAGACATCCTCCTGTCACCTCGTCCAAATCACCAATCGGTCCGTGGTCAGCAGCGTCAGAAACACCATTCGTTTCACCCCGGAATACGGGTGCGACACATTGTCACACGCGTATGCACGATCAATGGGCACGAGCTTTTCGGGAGCGATACGAGCCATCAGCTCGACAGGGTTCCATAAGGGGGGATCCGAGGACAATGGTAGAAGGCGTGCAAAGCCGTTTCTTCCAGACCAGGGTCACATCGTTCAGTCTGGCAAATCCGCCAAGCCCCATATGAACGCCATGTCATTGAGAGGCAGCCCATTCCGAGCCAGTCGCTAGGTAAGCGAAAGTTTTCTGTGGTAAAAGATTATTATCAGGAATCTGTTGCTATTTTATAAAAAAAAAAGTTGAATCTGGTACTAAAGTGCAAGATAACCCAAATACTCTTGGAAATGGATGAATAAATTTTCCTCTCGATTTGGGTGGCAAACAGTCTAAGAGGTTAACTCTGAATCCAAGAGCATCTGAGGGTGGGGATAGCTCATCTTCTCCAAAAATCTATTTGCTCTGGAAACCTCAGTAGCAACACATAGACTGGAGTCTTACACTCCACAGGACCCGGTATGACTGTTACTTTATCAAACAAACTCCTGAGAGAATATTTCACTGACAACCTTAAGTCTTGCCTCAATCGATATCTATCCTACTCGTCCTCATAATTCTCTCTTACCTCTCCCTCCCTTACGACCTCGTTCATTAAACCTCTACCTTGAGTGGTCCTTGGGCTTTATATTGAGTAAAAAACAAACAAAAACGATGTCATCATAGTTGTTATTATTATTACAGAAATCAAAGAAAATAATAATAATAATAATAATAATAATAATAATAATAATTATTATTATTATTATTATTATTATTATTATTTCCATTGTTTTCTGTTATATACACAATTCGTTCCGGGTCCCAATCAGAGACCTAAATTGAGAAATGACTTCATCACATTTTCCACTGATCAACAGAACATGTCCCTAAGATCAAACACATTTTACATAGATAAAGCTCTTCGTAATGTGTAAGCTGCAATTGGGAGTACAGCTTTTTGTATTTCTTTAAGACATGGGCTACCAGGAATCCCTTCGATGAGTCCATCGGAACCTTTTCCAATCAGTCCGGTGGCTCCAAATGCAACTGGAATTATTGATGTCTTAATGTGCCACACTTTTGAGATTCCCACTTCAAGATCATGTATTTTGATAGTTTTTCAAAGATATAATACAATCTGCAAGGAATGTCATATCACCATGAAAGCACATTCTGTTTTTGTAGTCTATGGTCCTGATGTCTGGGCGATTAGCTTTGATTGTTCTGCCTGCGTGTATTGTAAAGACCCATACAATTGTTACATGTCCTCTCTCAATAACCAGGTCTAGGTGATGTTCATACCAGTTTCTTGCAGTTTCCTTCCCGTAAAAGTGGTATATTTTCCAGTGCAGATATTGGCCCACTCTATCATGCCGGGTTTTATATACACTGCGTGCTAACACTGTGCAACCTGATGCAAGATGGTCAATTGTTTCTGGATATTTATCACAGAATCTGCATTTTGGGCTAACACAATATTTTAATATGTCTGCTTGATAATTTCTAGTTAACAAGCATTGGTCTGTGCAGCAAGAATAAAACCCTCGGTTTCAGCTTTTAGCCTTTTAATTTTTTTATTATTATTATTATTATTATTATTATTATTATTATTATTATTATTATTATCATCATCATCATCATCATCAACAACAACATAATTAGATAATTAGGATTTAATAGTTATCTCCTTAAAGCCAGGTCCGACTGGAGACAGTTTAAAGTAACGCCATGTCTTCTCTATATCATGATCATTTCGCCAGGCGGATATGGAATAAACTATCTTCTTTCCGCCATATTGTGACTATTTTGCTGAAACTTCATATTTTCTTGTCTTTAGATGAAAACCTGGAAATTCCCTAACAGATTTCATTTAAATGCCCACTTTCCTAAATTACAGATTACAATTATAGTTTAGCTACATGAAAAAACAAAGCAAATTGTCAATTTTAAACTGAGATGTCGGCTTAAACTGAGGCTTTCTATTTAGCATATTATGACGATTGTTTTAATGTTCATATTTTTGTGATTTTCGATAAAATTATTACATTTTTAAATCTATTCCAATTAAATTATAACTTTCCAAACGTTCCTCTATCTTTTCTATTAATAATTTCATGACAGTTGTCCTAATGAGCTCTTCTCCTTGTAAATACACATTGGGGCTATATTTAAAATATTGTTCTCTCCCCCTCCGCTCACAGACAATGAATTGCACATATAGGGACTAGTTAGGACTTCATGTGGATTCTGAGGCATTATGGTGGATGAAGTAAGATTGGTAAGTAAGAATGTGTTGTTTTGGTGTAAGGGATATTGTAGTATGTTTGGGTCAGGGATTGTGGTTAGTTAAGTTTAATTATAAAACAAAAGAAGACCGTTCTTTTTACCATTCCCCATTTTTGGCCTTGTGCCACATTTTGTATTTTGACAAATAAATACTGGTCTCCTCCTTGGTACCGAACCTCCGTAAATTTAAGCGTACGACTAGATTAGCAATTAGGTCTCATCGTTTTACTGTTGAACTAGGTAGATGTAACCTTAAGTTCTGTTCTTTTTTTCTTGCACTTTTCACCTGGGAAATCTTCCACTTTTCTTGCTTCTCTGCCACTTATAATCATTAAAATTTAGGCACCTCGAGGTGGTGTAATGGTTAACAAGCTTATACAATTATGACTGAGTCATGAGTTCAATCTTCACTGGGTACCGCTACCTTTCGACATTGTGTCACATCCAAGCTACGCTTGAAAAAATTACCATAATGTTTAAAAATTTAAATGCAGCGTCACTAATCATATTCTATCCTTCTGAAACCTCTTGTATTGTCCTTTCCCCTCACTAAACTCTTTCACTCCCATTAACCCGTTGCGTCTTAGTAGCATTATTACCTTGCTTGGGGTGAAATGATAAAAAACAAAAACAGGCATCTTCTTAAGCTGAGGCCAGGAGTAAACGAATGCGTTCGTTTTTTTTTTTTCATATATTGTGATCATTTTTTGTAATTTCATTTTTATTTATTTATTTTTTGTTATTCCATATGAAAACAGCGAATGAAAACAGCGGATGAAGTATTTCTAAGTAGAATCATTGAGCGGACTTCAAATTCCAACTAGTCTTTTACTCTTTACTTTGAGTAAAAATGGTTCTTTAGCATTGGATATCAGTCAGTTTAAGAGAAGGAAGTCCTTACATTCCAGACCGTGACGAAACCAGCCGTTAGCCACGCCGTTATCTTCCCAAGACATCATAGAAATTTACACACTTAAAAGAATAGAAATTTGTGGAGAGCTATTATCGCCTTTGTCCAGAAAGTATATGACATTAAAATGGTTTCTGCGTGAGTCTTCTAGTATTTGGATCGGTACCAATAACGCTATTATTGCATTTAAGAGATAATCTTTATTGTTAAATATAAGTAAATACGAAATGCAAATGGAAATAAATTAAATAAAATGTTGGATATCAGCAATCTGGCCACCCCTATTTATTAAATATTAAATCGATATTTATGCTTTGCGTGCTCCTTATTTGCAAAGAAGAGGGTTTCTTGTTTATGAAATCATATTGGCAATAGATCGTGTTTATGACTCCATTGGCCTTGACAGATGACACAGGACCTGAAAATGTCACGTGATTCGGCGTGCAGAGTCGAGCAGAACCAGGTGCACAGAATAATTAAATGAGAATTAAACCGTACGAGAGCTTTTCATAGGTGATGAGGATGTTCGTCATCCGCCCAGGTTATCTGAGAATTATTATCGTTATTATTATTATTATTATTATTATTATTAGCAATAATAATAATAATAATAATGCCAGTAATGGCAATATGACAATGATAATTGTACTGAAATTTGCTAAAGTAAAGTAAAGTGGGTGACAAGAATATAATGATGATAATGATATGAAAAAGAGAAGGAAACACAAGAAAAGGAAAAGAAGCCCCAACTCTGCTTGCAATATATAATGATAGCAGCAGCATCAATAGCAAAGCCATCTATAATAATAATATAATAATAATAATAATAATTATAATAATAATAATAAGAAGAAGAAGAAGAGGACGGGCACGCTCCTATCACGTTAATCGCGTTTAAATTGCATTCCATTCACTCTAGCTGCGTTTCATTCGCTTTGTCACATTGGTTACAACTACAGCCGTTTTTTTTTTCTCAACACAAGCTACGTTTATACAAACAGGGCCGGCGAGTACTACTCCCGAACACCCGATACACCGACCTTTTTTTGGGGGGGGGCTGATTAGGGAACCCGAGCATTGCATCGTGACCCTCGCTATCTTATCAATATTTGTTTTTTTTCTACCTACATTGTATACGTTACAAATTAAATTTAGCACGACTGACTATCAAAAGATTTTGACGTAATTCTGGCGTCTTTTTCCGTCTAAATCTGTTAATTTGCTTTGCACATGCTAAGTCTCGAAAAACAAACACTGCATAAAACTCACCATTTTTTATCTATAATGTTGAATGCGTTAAATTATTCAACTCTTAACAAGAAAAGTTTCAAGTTGATGTTAAAAATTGCCGCAAAACATTGCTGATTTATTTGAGATGGAAAATCTATTCTGGCAGGTCTCTAATTTGCATTTAGATACACAGTATTTATTTTCAATTTTTCGTGTTCAATTGTTCACCTATATACAATACGATCCTTTGTTATACATAATTAGGTTACAATAAAATTTGTATTTTATATGAATAATACCTTTATGAAAATTGAGATTTAGTCAAGTGGGGTCTTCCTATCATAAATTTGAGAGTAGGGCCCACATAAACCTTGCATCGGCCCTCTGTACAAAGGCTTAATTTTTTTTTATATTTTTGTACTTGTATGTATTTTTAAACATAACTTGAAGGAAGACTTATGTTAATCATTTTGTTTATTAAAAATAATTATAATAAACTTTTCACGGCAAAGACCGAACCAGAGTCAGCGATCTGGAAGTAGATCAAACTCTTAGTCATTTTACCATCAGTGGTTGAGGGGCTCAGGTCTCAAACCAGAAACTGAAAGATTCAGTCACTGCTTTTTTTTTTAATCGCGTTCACCCCAAGCAAGACAGTAATGACACAAGGGGTTACTGAGTGTGAAAGCATTCAAAAACAGAAACGTTATTAAAGAGCGAGAACAAAAGAAGAGTAATCAGGAGGAATGTAGACGGCGATTGACATTGCGTTTAAAGTTTTGATAGAGTGTAGACAGCGATTGACATTGCGTTTAAAGTTGGCTGGGAAATATGGAGCCGAAAGAGAGTTCCACAAGCGAGAAGTGCGAGAAAAGAAACTGTTAGCATAGAACTTAGGGTTACATCTAGCCAACTCAACTTTAAACTGGTGAGACCGCGTGGCCAGTCTAGTACTGCGCTTAAATTCAAAGAGTCTAGGTACCATGGTGAAGAGCTTATCAATACAGTTGCCATGAAATTATTTATAGAAAAAGCACAGGGAGGCAACTTTGCGGTCGTGGGAAAATGATTGAAGCCGAGATGCCAGATTGGAACCAATAATATTGTTGATTCTTTTTTTTAATTTTATCAGGGAGCTCTAGATATATAAGTAGGAGCACCAGGCCATTATGACAGCAATATTCTAAGCATGGGCGAAAGGGAGACTTACGGATATGTAAGATAGTTTCTGGAGAGAAGAACTGTCTAGCACGACAGAGTGAAACAACTTTCTTAGCAGTTGACCTAGCAATGGATTTAATATAGTCTTTCCACTTCATGTCTGCTGAGAACGCCGGCCCGAGAAGGCGTAACGAGTCACACTCCTGGTGGTTAATATTTAGATTTCAAGCAGTGATTACAACTAGATTTGTTTCTAGGCACCTACTCTGTCTGCATCTCCTGAAACAAAAACTTGTAGTCTCTTGAAGTCTGTGGTTAAAACTTGGCGGCAAACACGTACTACACAAAGCAAAGAAAAATACAACAACAATAATAATAATAATAACAATAATAATAATACCAAACAAGCTGACGTAGACAAAAACCGCACCCATCAGTGGCTACGTAGTGCAGGGTTGAAAGTTGAAACTGAAGGTTTTATCATTACTGCACAGGACCAATGCTTGTTAACTAGGAATTATCAAGCACATATACTAAAATACTGTGTTAGCCCAAAATGCGGATTCTGTGATAAATATCCAGAAACCATTGATCATCTTGTATCAGGTTGCACGTTATTGGCACCCACTGAATATAAAACCCGGCATGACAGAGTGGGCCAATATCTGCATTGGAAAATTTGCAACTCCTATGAGAAGGAAACTGAAATAAACTGGTACGAACACCACCCTGACCCGGTTACGGAGATAGGACCTGTTACAATTCTATGAGACTACACAATACACACTGACAGAACAATCAAAGCCAACCGCCCAGACATTGTTATTAAAGACCACAAACAAAATAAGTGCCACCTTATTGATATGGCAGTCCCTGCAGACTGCAATGTATCTTTGAAGATATTCGAAAAGATGTCAAAATACAAGGACCTTGAAATAGAAATCTCAAAAATGTGGCACATGGGAACATCAACAATCCCTGTTGTAGTTGGAGCCCTTGGACTGGTTGGAAAAGATTCCAGTAGGCTGATTGAAGGGATCCCTGGAAGTCCATGCCTCAAAGAGATACAAAAAATTCTTCTGACAAGTACAGCCCACACTTTACGAAGTGCTTTATCTATGTAATTTTTTTTCTTTGAAGTGGAAAGTGTCATGATGCCATTTCTAACCTTAGGTCCCTGGGCAAGACCCGAAAAGAAATGTGTAAACGGCAGATATCAAAGAAAATAATAATAATAATAATGATAATAATAATAATATAATTACTGTTTCTATAACCACCAAATATCTATATAAATACAAGAAATATGATGTAACCAATTAGCCAGGAAAAATTACGAGAATAGACATGATTGGGCAGGAATGTCCAGTCTACTAAGAACTTTGTGAGTTACTACGTCTTGACCAGAAAGATCAGTGCTATATGAAATACAAAATGAATACAAATGAAAATCTCTCTAACTGAATGGTTCTGGTAGTGGCATTATTAGCAGTTTACATTCAGGAAAAAAAATCAGTAATCATTGACCGAAACTATTACTGTCGGTTAAAATTTATAAAATCTTTATCTTAAAACAATTATTTTCAGGAAAATAAGTTTCTCGATTCCATTAGCTGTTATCGCTCTTTCTAGTATTGACAGTGATTTCATTCCTAACGTTCTGCTTAATATAGTTTGCAGAGAACATTTTTTTATATCGATTATGTCATTATTTTTTCTTCGTATTACATGTACTATTCGTTTTAGATGTTGTTGCTGCTGGTAGTCGTTAAGTGATGTCTTTGTTATTTGGTAAAAGTTCTTTGCTTATGATTCTGTAGCGCCAGTCTATAAGAACTTATAAAGGATTGCCTTCGTTAAGACCAAGAAGATTTATTCCGTTGACGCCATTTGAATCATTAATAGTTTGGTCATTTCCGACCGATGTAGATGCCATGCATCTTCCACAAAGGAGGTTAGATCTGCCGAGGCTATTTAAGAACATGACTCGAGTTCTTAGGTTAATTATTTTCGTTTTGTAGATGAAGCACCATGGATTAATGAATAGAGGCGCGGATTGAGGAATCGGAGGGCCGAGTTCGAATTCCAGTTGAATCCATTACATTCACTTACGTGCTAATACCCTTGGGAAAGTTATGAATCCCCTTTTTCTCCCCCCCCAGATATGGGTAAATAGCAGAACAGACCGGATGCTGTAGCTTTGGATAGCAACTGGTCTACCGCAGAAAGAAATGGCAACCTACTGCGGGAAAAAATCTGCCTCGTCAGTCATGTATCGAAAGATACATGACCGCCTAAGCATGTATCACGCCTGGCACATAAGTGACTGGCTTGGTATACTGTGGTTTAGGACAAAAGAGTCCCCAGTGTAGTCGTTTCTGTGTTCAGTTTCCTTGTTTTCTGTATTAAATATATTAAAACTAATTCATACACCGATGTACTTGAAGTTTTTTAGCTTATATTTATTTCGCTTTCTGGATTGCTTGCTTCTCAATTCCATGTCGTAATTTTTAATCTATTTATCGGATCATTTGTGTAATAAAGTTCATATAACAATCCTTGTTCTGATTAATAATACTGTAAGGAAACACTGGAAAAATGGTTGAGTGAAGAACAGGTTTCATGGCAATGGAGACGCATATTAATTATACAACAATAGAGAATAGCGTACTTCAGTTGGGCAATGCGTACGACACAAACGCGACCCACTTTGCGATGACCGTTCCTATGAGCAGACATTGTACTCATGGCGTATAGACGAGTCTATGTTCAACAATTAGTGTAGAGAAGGTCAGTCATTTTTCTACACATCAATTTGGAACTTTAGATTGATTCATGTAACGCTGCCAAGAATATTGGACCTACTAGTATCAAACAAGAAGAAAAAACGTGTCAAATTATCGAGTCCTACTTAGTGGAATATTTGTGTTATAAAGTTCGGATAACGTTCGTAATTCTGTTTAATAATACTGTAAAAAAAACACGGGAAAATGGTTGAGAGAAGAACGGGTTTAATCACATGAGAGACATCGATTAATAATACAATATTAAAGAATACCGTACTTCAGTTCGGCAATGCGTACGACACAAACGCAACCCACTTTGCGACGACCATTCGTATGGCTAGACGTTTTACTCAGCGTATGAACGAGTCTATGGTCAAGATTTATTGTAGAGAAGGTCAGTCATCTTTCTACACATCAATTTGGAACTTTAGAGTTCAAATTGATTCATGTAACGCTGGCTAGAATATCGGACCTAGTAGTATCAAATAAGAAGCAAAAACGTGTCAAATTGGGAATTTCGCTGAATTCTGGAAGAAATTTACAGGATGGATAAGTATCTCCACCTTACCAGGGTGCTGGTGGAGTTGTCGTTGATAAAATTTGCAGTCATAACCCTTCATTAATAGATCGCTTTAAAAAATCTTGAAGAGCCTTGTAATTAAAGTGAAATAACCGTTGTCTTTTTACTTATACACGTACCACGACCAAAATGGAAGAAAACTGTGGGGAAACTAGATTTAGAACCCTGAAACCGTTGTGCTTACTGTGATAGACTTTGTGTTAAAATCTATAAAAAAAAAGTATTTGCTAAAATCCAAAAATCTATTAACTCTGTTATATTGAACGATGGAAAGGCGCTTTTTTTTGCTTTTTTTTTTGGGTATTTTTTTCATGTGGATTCTCATTTTGTTACACGACAGTCTCACAATTTCCAGGCGGTTCGAGGGACAACATATTCAACTGTATATTTATATTTCTATATTTCAGAATTGAATATCTTGCCCCTTGAACCGACTGACGATTAAGAGTCCACATAAAACTTGTCGTTGGAAAGCAGCAATATTTTATTTACTATTTATTTATTTACCCCGGTGGGAGTAGACAGGCTGTCAATTTTCATAGATGAGAAGGAATTTCTCATACATTTTGAGAAATATGGAATTATGGATATTTTAGTAGTTCCTCTGACCATCGTGATGTTTTTGATGTCATTTAGTGACATGAACAAATTTTAATGATGTAAATATAATCTCGTTTTAAGAGCCATTGGAGAATTTACACACACAGACACACACGTACATATATATATATATATATATATATATATATATATATATATATATATATATATATATATATATATATATATATGCAATATCTGGAAGAATTTTGATGAAATGTTAAGGTTTATTTTATTATCAAAATATATGAAGCTTGGGACCATTATGCGAGATTTTTTCAACCTTTTATTAATAGAATCATATTATGAGTGATGCAATTTGATTTTCAAAAGATAAAATACTTATGTTGAAATTTTTTATGTGCTCATGTAAAAGTTGGAATTATGGAGGTTGGATGATATGATATAGACTTGTATATATATATATATATATATATATATATATATATATATATATATATATATATTACCAAACCCGTTACTCAGAGGTACATGTAATGGGCAATCACCAGGCAAAACTAAGGAACCAAACTATCTTTTAACTTATATCGTCCAAGGGTGACAAGTAACTCCTACCCCGGATGTTTGTTTTTAATCAAATATTTATTCTTATGCCGGCAGGGGGCCATGTTCGTTTTTCTTATTCAAGGTTATTTTTTATTAAAGCTTTAGATTTTACTCTTACTATTTCTGTATATATATATATATATATATATATATATATATATATATATATATATATATATATATATATATACACTAAGAAATCCAACGAAGTTGGTGTGACCAACAGACAACTTGCCAGCCAACCTAATATCTTAGATAAGAAAAAAATACCAAACAACGAAAGTAAAGAAAAATCGGGGCAATAATGCCAATCGTAGCTATGATAAAAATTGTTATAACCATGATAATGATGATAATAATAAAAACCATGGCGGTGTTAAAAAGCAGTACAGATGGGAGAGTAGATGGTTATGAACTGAAAGATAGGAGTGATGGTAATGTAGACAACGGTTTTGATAGTTTTATCGGTCTGTGTTGATTGTTATGGTGGTGGTTGCGTTAGTGGTAACATTTTTTTCGTAGTTTCATTCCTGGTTGTGTTAAGTTATGTTGCAGGTGTTATCCGTTTGTTATGAACTGTGATAATAGATACTTATTTTCGTGTCTGCATTTTGAAATTATTTCCGATCTTTGATTTAGTAATTCCTTTTGTTGAGTATGTGAGATTATTGCTACATTTTCGTGTAGACAAAGTAGACATCTCTTTGATATGTTATTGCAGGCAGGTGCGGTCTTTATGATTTCCCAGCTTATTTTTACTTTGACGTTTCTATCTTTTAGTTCCCATAGGTATACAGACAGGTTGACATTTTATTTCTTGACATCTTTCGTTCTACACTACACATATTTCGTCTTGGTATTTTGCCTGAATATGAACAAAAAATGCGCCCTGAAGATGACAATTTGAAATTGTCGAAAGTACTAGTCAATTCCATCTGACAACAACTCAAATATAAGGATCGTATTATTCAAGGAATTAATAGCAAGTTAATATCTCATTAAGTCTTGTTAGCGAAGTGAAACAAAATGTCCTTAGCAACTGGAAGAATTTAGAAAACGATAAGTTGCTAAGGACATTTTGTTTTGTTTTTAATAGTTATTTTGTTTTAATAAATTTATTTCGTTTTTGCCTTAAAAAGTCCATATTGGACGAAACGTGTCGGCTAATATTACAGTTTTCCTATTGTCTTTTATCTTTATAAATATTGTCTTTTTCTACAGGTGTTATATTTTGCCCTTGAGATGTAAATATCACACACATAGCAGAAATTATTGGTTTTGTTCAGACATTCACGGGACATTTTTCACAAATTTTCATATATATATATATATATATATATATATATATATATATATATATATATACATACATACATATATATATATATATATATATATATATATATATATATATATATATATATATATATATATATATTCCTTCATTTTGTGAACGAATCTTTTAAAAGCCATTCAGGTTCAGATGCAGCGATATCAATGGTTAATGACGTTAATACGGGGACAAACATATCCCGATCAAGAAAAGCATGAATGTTACCATATCCCTCTTACGGATTAAATAGTAAATCAAGTTGATGTATAAAGGTAGCTGACAGCGTGTCAAGGAGAAAAAAAATTCTGAATTCAGTACCGTGGACACAACAGGGAAACCGCATGGATATCTTGGCAATGAACAATTTACTGAGAATTAAAAGAAAAGGAAACTGTGGAGAGCAATAATCGCCTATGTTCTGAAGGAACATGACATTTGAGGATAACGACGCCTCGCATTGACAGATGGACCAAGGGTTCATAGGTGAGTAGAAGTCTTATACTGACGACACAATCAAGCGTGGGGTCGGGTGCCTTTATCAGAAGAACTGCATTCTTTGTCACCGAGGCGCATTTCAATCGAATCAATTACGGCTGAGCGAAAGAGGAAATCTTTGAATTTCAGTGAGTACCGAAGGGATGCTTTAAGAGCGCATCTTTCAATGTATCGAGGAACTTTCATCTTCGTGAAATTAAAATTAGATTTAGTTCATGATTTCTCTTTGGCTATACCAATGAAGCCCAAACAAGATTTGCTTCTTTTAAAATTGCTTCAGCTAACGTTGGACTGATTAACACTTTTATACGTTCTATGGTTGACAAGAATATTATCATGTCTTCGAATTTTTCGCGGGGGAGAAAAAGCACTAATAGATGTGTCTGAGAGAGAGAGAGAGAGAGAGAGAGAGAGAGAGTGATAAAAAGGGAATGAGTGGGAGAGAGAAAAAGAGAGGGTGAGTGAGATAAAAAGGGAGAGATAGAAGAGAAAACACTACTATATGAGCAAGAGTGAGCTCCGAGAGAAAGAGATAGGGATAGAGAAATAAAAAGGGAGAGATAGAAGAGAAAAAACATTGCTAGGCGAGCAAGAGTGAGCTCCGAGAGAAAGAGAGAGAGAGGGGAAAAGAGAGGGAGAGAGTGATATAAAGGGAGAGATAGAAGAGAAAAACATTGCTAGATGAGCAAGAGTGAGCTCCGAGAGAAAGAGAGAGAGGGGAAAAGAGAGGGAGAGAGTGCTATAAAGGGAGAGATAGAAGAGAAAAACATTGCTAGATGAGCAAGAGTGAGCTCCGAGAGAAAAGGAGAGAGAGAAAGAGAGAGGGAGAGAGACATAAAAAGGGAGAGATAGAAGAGAAAAACATTGCTAGATGAGCAAGAGTGAGCTCCGAGAGAAAGAGAGAGAGGGGAAAAGAGAGGGAGAGAGTGATATAAAGGGAGAGATAGAAGAGAAAAACATTGCTAGATGAGCAAGAGTGAGCTCCGAGAGAAAGAGAGAGAGGGGAAAAGAGAGGGAGAGAGTGATATAAAGGGAGAGATAGAAGAGAAAAACATTGCTAGATGAGCAAGAGTGAGCTCCGAGAGAAAAAGAGAGAGGGGAAAAGAGAGGGAGAGAGTGCTATAAAGGGAGAGATAGAAGAGAAAAACATTGCTAGATGAGCAAGAGTGAGCTCCGAGCGAAAGAGTGAGAGAGAAAGAGAGAGGGAGAGAGACATAAAAAGGGAGAGATAGAAGAGAAAAACATTGCTAGATGAGCAAGAGTGAGCTCCGAGAGAAAGAGAGAGAGGGGAAAAGAGAGGGAGAGAGTGATATAAAGGGAGAGATAGAAGAGAAAAACATTGCTAGATGAGCAAGAGTGAGCTCCGAGAGAAAGAGAGAGAGGGGAAGAGAGAGGGAGAGAGTGATATAAAGGGAGAGATAGAAGAGAAAAACATTGCTAGATGAGCAAGAGTGAGCTCCGAGAGAAAAAGAGAGAGGGGAAAAGAGAGGGAGAGAGTGATATAAAGGGAGAGATAGAAGAGAAAAACATTGCTAGATGAGAAAGAGTGAGCTCCGAGAGAAAGAGAGAGAGGGGAAAAGAGAGGGAGAGAGTGATATAAAGGGAGAGATAGAAGAGAAAAACATTGCTAGATGAGCAAGAGTGAGCTCCGAGAGAAAAAGAGAGAGGGGAAAAGAGAGGGAGAGAGTGATATAAAGGGAGAGATAGAAGAGAAAAACATTGCTAGATGAGCAAGAGTGAGCTCCGAGAGAAAGAGAGAGAGGGGAAAAGAGAGGGAGAGAGTGCTATAAAGGGAGAGATAGAAGAGAAAAACATTGCTAGATGAGCAAGAGTGAGCTCCGAGAGAAAGAGAGAGAGGGGAAAAGAGAGGGAGAGAGTGATATAAAGGGAGAGATAGAAGAGAAAAACATTGCTAGATGAGCAAGAGTGAGCTCCGAGAGAAAGAGAGAGAGGGGAAAAGGGAGGGAGAGAGTGCTATAAAGGGAGAGATAGAAGAGAAAAACATTGCTAGATGAGCAAGAGTGAGCTCCGAGAGAAAGAGAGAGAGGGGAAAAGAGAGGGAGAGAGTGATATAAAGGGAGAGATAGAAGAGAAAAACATTGCTAGATGAGCAAGAGTGAGCTCCGAGAGAAAGAGAGAGAGAGGGGAAAAGAGAGGGAGAGAGTGCTATAAAGGGAGAGATAGAAGAGAAAAACATTGCTAGATGAGCAAGAGTGAGCTCCGAGAGAAAGAGAGAGAGGGGAAAAGAGAGGGAGAGAGTGCTATAAAGGGAGAGATAGAAGAGAAAAACATTGCTAGATGAGCAAGAGTGAGCTCCGAGCGAAAGAGTGAGAGAGAAAGAGAGAGACATAAAAAGGGAGAGATAGAAGAGAAAAACATTGCTAGATGAGCAAGAGTGAGCTCCGAGAGAAAGAGAGAGAGGGGAAAAGAGAGGGAGAGAGTGATATAAAGGGAGAGATAGAAGAGAAAAACATTGCTAGATGAGCAAGAGTGAGCTCCGAGAGAAAGAGAGAGAGGGGAAAAGAGAGGGAGAGAGTGCTATAAAGGGAGAGATAGAAGAGAAAAACATTGCTAGATGAGCAAGAGTGAGCTCCGAGCGAAAGAGTGAGAGAGAAAGAGAGAGACATAAAAAGGGAGAGATAGAAGAGAAAAACATTGCTAGATGAGCAAGAGTGAGCTCCGAGAGAAAGAGAGAGAGAGGGGAAAAGAGAGGGAGAGAGTGATATAAAGGGAGAGATAGAAGAGAAAAACATTGCTAGATGAGCAAGAGTGAGCTCCGAGAGAAAGAGAGAGAGGGGAAAAGAGAGGGAGAGAGTGCTATAAAGGGAGAGATAGAAGAGAAAAACATTGCTAGATGAGCAAGAGTGAGCTCCGAGAGAAAAGGAGAGACAGAAAGAGAGAGGGAGAGAGACATAAAAAGGGAGAGATAGAAGAGAAAAACATTGCTAGATGAGCAAGAGTGAGCTCCGAGAGAAAGAGAGAGAGGGGAAAAGAGAGGGAGAGAGTGATATAAAGGGAGAGATAGAAGAGAAAAACATTGCTAGATGAGCAAGAGTGAGCTCCGAGAGAAAGAGAGAGAGGGGAAAAGAGAGGGAGAGAGTGATATAAAGGGAGAGATAGAAGAGAAAAACATTGCTAGATGAGCAAGAGTGAGCTCCGAGAGAAAAAGAGAGAGGGGAAAAGAGAGGGAGAGAGTGCTATAAAGGGAGAGATAGAAGAGAAAAACATTGCTAGATGAGCAAGAGTGAGCTCCGAGCGAAAGAGTGAGAGAGAAAGAGAGAGAAAGAGAGACATAAAAAGGGAGAGATAGAAGAGAAAAACATTGCTAGATGAGCAAGAGTGAGCTCCGAGAGAAAGAGAGAGAGGGGAAAAGAGATGGAGAGAGTGATATAAAGGGAGAGATAGAAGAGAAAAACATTGCTAGATGAGCAAGAGTGAGCTCCGAGAGAAAGAGAGAGAGGGGAAGAGAGAGGGAGAGAGTGATATAAAGGGAGAGATAGAAGAGAAAAACATTGCTAGATGAGCAAGAGTGAGCTCCGAGAGAAAAAGAGAGAGGGGAAAAGAGAGGGAGAGAGTGATATAAAGGGAGAGATAGAAGAGAAAAACATTGCTAGATGAGAAAGAGTGAGCTCCGAGAGAAAGAGAGAGAGGGGAAAAGAGAGGGAGAGAGTGATATAAAGGGAGAGATAGAAGAGAAAAACATTGCTAGATGAGCAAGAGTGAGCTCCGAGAGAAAAAGAGAGAGGGGAAAAGAGAGGGAGAGAGTGATATAAAGGGAGAGATAGAAGAGAAAAACATTGCTAGATGAGCAAGAGTGAGCTCCGAGAGAAAGAGAGAGAGGGGAAAAGAGAGGGAGAGAGTGCTATAAAGGGAGAGATAGAAGAGAAAAACATTGCTAGATGAGCAAGAGTGAGCTCCGAGAGAAAGAGAGAGAGGGGAAAAGAGAGGGAGAGAGTGATATAAAGGGAGAGATAGAAGAGAAAAACATTGCTAGATGAGCAAGAGTGAGCTCCGAGAGAAAGAGAGAGAGGGGAAAAGGGAGGGAGAGAGTGCTATAAAGGGAGAGATAGAAGAGAAAAACATTGCTAGATGAGCAAGAGTGAGCTCCGAGAGAAAGAGAGAGAGGGGAAAAGAGAGGGAGAGAGTGATATAAAGGGAGAGATAGAAGAGAAAAACATTGCTAGATGAGCAAGAGTGAGCTCCGAGAGAAAGAGAGAGAGAGGGGAAAAGAGAGGGAGAGAGTGCTATAAAGGGAGAGATAGAAGAGAAAAACATTGCTAGATGAGCAAGAGTGAGCTCCGAGAGAAAGAGAGAGAGGGGAAAAGAGAGGGAGAGAGTGCTATAAAGGGAGAGATAGAAGAGAAAAACATTGCTAGATGAGCAAGAGTGAGCTCCGAGCGAAAGAGTGAGAGAGAAAGAGAGAGACATAAAAAGGGAGAGATAGAAGAGAAAAACATTGCTAGATGAGCAAGAGTGAGCTCAGAGAGAAAGAGAGAGAGGGGAAAAGAGAGGGAGAGAGTGATATAAAGGGAGAGATAGAAGAGAAAAACATTGCTAGATGAGCAAGAGTGAGCTCCGAGAGAAAGAGAGAGAGGGGAAAAGAGAGGGAGAGAGTGCTATAAAGGGAGAGATAGAAGAGAAAAACATTGCTAGATGAGCAAGAGTGAGCTCCGAGCGAAAGAGTGAGAGAGAAAGAGAGAGACATAAAAAGGGAGAGATAGAAGAGAAAAACATTGCTAGATGAGCAAGAGTGAGCTCAGAGAGAAAGAGAGAGAGGGGAAAAGAGAGGGAGAGAGTGATATAAAGGGAGAGATAGAAGAGAAAAACATTGCTAGATGAGCAAGAGTGAGCTCCGAGAGAAAGAGAGAGAGGGGAAAAGAGAGGGAGAGAGTGCTATAAAGGGAGAGATAGAAGAGAAAAACATTGCTAGATGAGCAAGAGTGAGCTCCGAGCGAAAGAGTGAGAGAGAAAGAGAGAGGGAGAGAGACATAAAAAGGGAGAGATAGAAGAGAAAAACATTGCTAGATGAGCAAGAGTGAGCTCCGAGAGAAAGAGAGAGAGGGGAAAAGAGAGGGAGAGAGTGCTATAAAGGGAGAGATAGGAGAGAAAAACATTGCTAGATGAGCAAGAGTGAGCTCCGAGAGAAAGAGAGAGAGGGGAAAAGAGAGGGAGAGAGTGATATAAAGGGAGAGATAGAAGAGAAAAACATTGCTAGATGAGCAAGAGTGAGCTCCGAGAGAAAGAGAGAGAGGGGAAAAGAGAGGGAGAGAGTGATATAAAGGGAGAGATAGAAGAGAAAAACATTGCTAGATGAGCAAGAGTGAGCTCCGAGAGAAAGAGAGAGAGGGGAAAAGAGAGGGAGAGAGTGATATAAAGGGAGAGATAGAAGAGAAAAACATTGCTAGATGAGCAAGAGTGAGCTCCGAGAGAAAAAGAGAGAGGGGAAAAGAGAGGGAGAGAGTGATATAAAGGGAGAGATAGAAGAGAAAAACATTGCTAGATGAGCAAGAGTGAGCTCCGAGAGAAAGAGAGAGAGGGGAAAAGAGAGGGAGAGAGTGCTATAAAGGGAGAGATAGAAGAGAAAAACATTGCTAGATGAGCAAGAGTGAGCTCCGAGAGAAAGAGAGAGAGGGGAAAAGAGAGGGAGAGAGTGATATAAAGGGAGAGATAGAAGAGAAAAACATTGCTAGATGAGCAAGAGTGAGCTCCGAGAGAAAGAGAGAGAGGGGAAAAGGGAGGGAGAGAGTGCTATAAAGGGAGAGATAGAAGAGAAAAACATTGCTAGATGAGCAAGAGTGAGCTCCGAGAGAAAGAGAGAGAGGGGAAAAGAGAGGGAGAGAGTGATATAAAGGGAGAGATAGAAGAGAAAAACATTGCTAGATGAGCAAGAGTGAGCTCCGAGAGAAAAGGAGAGAGAGAAAGAGAGAGGGAGAGAGACATAAAAAGGGAGAGATAGAAGAGAAAAACATTGCTAGATGAGCAAGAGTGAGCTCCGAGAGAAAGAGAGAGAGAGGGGAAAAGAGAGGGAGAGAGTGATATAAAGGGAGAGATAGAAGAGAAAAACATTGCTAGATGAGCAAGAGTGAGTTCCGAGAGAAAGAGAGAGAGGGGAAAAGAGAGGGAGAGAGTGCTATAAAGGGAGAGATAGAAGAGAAAAACATTGCTAGATGAGCAAGAGTGAGCTCCGAGAGAAAAGGAGAGAGAGAAAGAGAGAGGGAGAGAGACATAAAAAGGGAGAGATAGAAGAGAAAAACATTGCTAGATGAGCAAGAGTGAGCTCCGAGAGAAAGAGAGAGAGGGGAAAAGAGAGGGAGAGAGTGATATAAAGGGAGAGATAGAAGAGAAAAACATTGCTAGATGAGCAAGAGTGAGCTCCGAGAGAAAGAGAGAGAGGGGAAAAGAGAGGGAGAGAATGCTATAAAGGGAGAGATAGAAGAGAAAAACATTGCTAGATGAGCAAGAGTGAGCTCCGAGCGAAAGAGTGAGAGAGAAAGAGAGAGGGAGAGAGACATAAAAAGGGAGAGATAGAAGAGAAAAACATTGCTAGATGAGCAAGAGTGAGCTCCGAGAGAAAGAGAGAGAGGGGAAAAGAGAGGGAGAGAGTGCTATAAAGGGAGAGATAGAAGAGAAAAACATTGCTAGATGAGCAAGAGTGAGCTCCGAGAGAAAGAGAGAGAGGGGAAAAGAGAGGGAGAGAGTGATATAAAGGGAGAGATAGAAGAGAAAAACATTGCTAGATGAGCAAGAGTGAGCTCCGAGAGAAAGAGAGAGAGGGGAAAAGAGAGGGAGAGAGTGATATAAAGGGAGAGATAGAAGAGAAAAACATTGCTAGATGAGCAAGAGTGAGCTCCGAGAGAAAGAGAGAGAGGGGAAAAGAGAGGGAGAGCGTGATATAAAGGGAGAGATAGAAGAGAAAAACATTGCTAGATGAGCAAGAGTGAGCTCCGAGAGAAAAAGAGAGAGGGGAAAAGAGAGGGAGAGAGTGATATAAAGGGAGAGATAGAAGAGAAAAACATTGCTAGATGAGCAAGAGTGAGCTCCGAGAGAAAGAGAGAGAGGGGAAAAGAGAGGGAGAGAGTGCTATAAAGGGAGAGATAGAAGAGAAAAACATTGCTAGATGAGCAAGAGTGAGCTCCGAGAGAAAGAGAGAGAGGGGAAAAGAGAGGGAGAGAGTGATATAAAGGGAGAGATAGAAGAGAAAAACATTGCTAGATGAGCAAGAGTGAGCTCCGAGAGAAAGAGAGAGAGGGGAAAAGGGAGGGAGAGAGTGCTATAAAGGGAGAGATAGAAGAGAAAAACATTGCTAGATGAGCAAGAGTGAGCTCCGAGAGAAAGAGAGAGAGGGGAAAAGAGAGGGAGAGAGTGATATAAAGGGAGAGATAGAAGAGAAAAACATTGCTAGATGAGCAAGAGTGAGCTCCGAGAGAAAGAGAGAGAGGGGAAAAGAGAGGGAGAGAGTGCTATAAAGGGAGAGATAGAAGAGAAAAACATTGCTAGATGAGCAAGAGTGAGCTCCGAGAGAAAGAGAGAGAGGGGAAAAGAGAGGGAGAGAGTGATATAAAGGGAGAGATAGAAGAGAAAAACATTGCTAGATGAGCAAGAGTGAGCTCCGAGAGAAAGAGAGAGAGGGGAAAAGAGAGGGAGAGAGTGATATAAAGGGAGAGATAGAAGAGAAAAACATTGCTAGATGAGCAAGAGTGAGCTCCGAGAGAAAGAGAGAGAGGGGAAAAGAGAGGGAGAGAGTGATATAAAGGGAGAGATAGAAGAGAAAAACATTGCTAGATGAGCAAGAGTGAGCTCCGAGAGAAAGAGAGAGAGGGGAAAAGAGAGGGAGAGAGTGCTATAAAGGGAGAGATAGAAGAGAAAAACATTGCTAGATGAGCAAGAGTGAGCTCCGAGAGCAAGAGAGAGAGGGGAAAAGAGAGGGAGAGAGTGCTATAAAGGGAGAGATAGAAGAGAAAAACATTGCTAGATGAGCAAGAGTGAGCTCCGAGAGAAAGAGAGAGAGGGGAAAAGAGAGGGAGAGAGTGCTATAAAGGGAGAGATAGAAGAGAAAAACATTGCTAGATGAGCAAGAGTGAGCTCCGAGAGAAAGAGAGAGAGGGGAAAAGGGAGGGAGAGAGTGCTATAAAGGGAGAGATAGAAGAGAAAAACATTGCTAGATGAGCAAGAGTGAGCTCCGAGAGAAAGAGAGAGAGGGGAAAAGGGAGGGAGAGAGTGATATAAAGGGAGAGATAGAAGAGAAAAACATTGCTAGATGAGCAAGAGTGAGCTCCGAGAGAAAGAGAGAGAGGGGAAAAGAGAGGGAGAGAGTGCTATAAAGGAGAGATAGAAGAGAAAAACATTGCTAGATGAGCAAGAGTGAGCTCCGAGAGAAAGAGAGAGAGGGGAAAAGAGAGGGAGAGAGTGATATAAAGGGAGAGATAGAAGAGAAAAACATTGCTAGATGAGCAAGAGTGAGCTCCGAGAGAAAGAGAGAGAGGGGAAAAGGGAGGGAGAGAGTGATATAAAGGGAGAGATAGAAGAGAAAAACATTGCTAGATGAGCAAGAGTGAGCTCCGAGAGAAAGAGAGAGAGGGGAAAAGGGAGGGCGAGAGTGATATAAAGGGAGAGATAGAAGAGAAAACACTGCCAGATGAGCAAGAGTGAGCCCCGAGAGAAAGAGAGAGAGGGGAAAAGAGAGGGAGAGAGTGCTATAAAGGGAGAGATAGAAGAGAAAAACATTGCTAGATGAGCAAGAGTGAGCTCCGAGAGAAAGAGAGAGAGGAGAAAAGAGAGGGAGAGAGTGCTATAAAGGGAGAGATAGAAGAGAAAAACATTGCTAGATGAGCAAGAGTGAGCTCCGAGAGAAAGAGAGAGAGGGGAAAAGGGAGGGAGAGAGTGATATAAAGGGAGAGATAGAAGAGAAAACATTGCTAGATGAGCAAGAGTGAGCTCCGAGAGAAAGAGAGAGAGGGGAAAAGAGAGGGAGAGAGTGCTATAAAGGGAGAGATAGAAGAGAAAAACATTGCTAGATGAGCAAGAGTGAGCTCCGAGAGAAAGAGAGAGAGGGGAAAAGGGAGGGAGAGAGTGATATAAAGGGAGAGATAGAAGAGAAAACACTGCCAGATGAGCAAGAGTGAGCCCCGAGAGAAAGAGAGAGAGGGGAAAAGAGAGGGAGAGAGTGCTATAAAGGGAGAGATAGAAGAGAAAAACATTGCTAGATGAGCAAGAGTGAGCTCCGAGAGAAAGAGAGAGAGGGGAAAAGAGAGGGAGAGAGTGCTATAAATGGAGAGATAGAAGAGAAAAACATTGCTAGATGAGCAAGAGTGAGCTCCGAGAGAAAGAGAGAGATGGGAAAAGGGAGGGAGAGAGTGATATAAAGGGAGAGATAGAAGAGAAAACATTGCTAGATGAGCAAGAGTGAGCTCCGAGAGAAAGAGAGAGAGGGGAAAAGAGAGGGAGAGTGTGCTATAAAGGGAGAGATAGAAGAGAAAAACATTGCTAGATGAGCAAGAGTGAGCTCCGAGAGAAAGAGAGAGAGGGGAAAAGAGAGGGAGAGAGTGCTATAAAGGGAGAGATAGAAGAGAAAAACATTGCTAGATGAGCAAGAGTGAGCTCCGAGAGAAAGAGAGAGAGGGGAAAAGGGAGGGAGAGAGTGATATAAATGGAGAGATAGAAGAGAAAAACATTGCTAGATGAGCAAGAGTGAGCTCCGAGAGAAAGAGAGAGAGGGGAAAAGGGAGGGAGAGAGTGATATAAAGGGAGAGATAGAAGAGAAAAACATTGCTAGATGAGCAAGAGTGAGCTCCGAGAGGAAGAGAGAGAGGGGAAAAGAGAGGGAGAGAGTGATATAAAGGGAGAGATAGAAGAGAAAAACATTGCTAGATGAGCAAGAGTGAGCTCCGAGAGAAAGAGAGAGAGGGGAAAAGGGAGGGAGAGAGTGATATAAAGGGAGAGATAGAAGAGAAAAACATTGCTAGATGAGCAAGAGTGAGCTCCGAGAGAAAGAGAGAGAGGGGAAAAGAGAGGGAGAGAGTGATATAAAGGGAGAGATAGAAGAGAAAAACATTGCTAGATGAGCAAGAGTGAGCTCCGAGAGAAAGAGAGAGAGGGGAAAAGAGAGGGAGAGAGTGATATAAAGGGAGAGATAGAAGAGAAAAACATTGCTAGATGAGCAAGAGTGAGCTCCGAGAGAAAGAGAGAGAGGGGAAAAGAGAGGGAGAGCGTGATATAAAGGGAGAGATAGAAGAGAAAAACATTGCTAGATGAGCAAGAGTGAGCTCCGAGAGAAAAAGAGAGAGGGGAAAAGAGAGGGAGAGATTGATATAAAGGGAGAGATAGAAGAGAAAAACATTGCTAGATGAGCAAGAGTGAGCTCCGAGAGAAAGAGAGAGAGGGGAAAAGAGAGGGAGAGAGTGCTATAAAGGGAGAGATAGAAGAGAAAAACATTGCTAGATGAGCAAGAGTGAGCTCCGAGAGAAAGAGAGAGAGGGGAAAAGAGAGGGAGAGAGTGATATAAAGGGAGAGATAGAAGAGAAAAACATTGCTAGATGAGCAAGAGTGAGCTCCGAGAGAAAGAGAGAGAGGGGAAAAGGGAGGGAGAGAGTGCTATAAAGGGAGAGATAGAAGAGAAAAACATTGCTAGATGAGCAAGAGTGAGCTCCGAGAGAAAGAGAGAGAGGGGAAAAGAGAGGGAGAGAGTGATATAAAGGGAGAGATAGAAGAGAAAAACATTGCTAGATGAGCAAGAGTGAGCTCCGAGAGAAAGAGAGAGAGGGGAAAAGAGAGGGAGAGAGTGCTATAAAGGGAGAGATAGAAGAGAAAAACATTGCTAGATGAGCAAGAGTGAGCTCCGAGAGAAAGAGAGAGAGGGGAAAAGAGAGGGAGAGAGTGATATAAAGGGAGAGATAGAAGAGAAAAACATTGCTAGATGAGCAAGAGTGAGCTCCGAGAGAAAGAGAGAGAGGGGAAAAGAGAGGGAGAGAGTGATATAAAGGGAGAGATAGAAGAGAAAAACATTGCTAGATGAGCAAGAGTGAGCTCCGAGAGAAAGAGAGAGAGGGGAAAAGAGAGGGAGAGAGTGATATAAAGGGAGAGATAGAAGAGAAAAACATTGCTAGATGAGCAAGAGTGAGCTCCGAGAGAAAGAGAGAGAGGGGAAAAGAGAGGGAGAGAGTGCTATAAAGGGAGAGATAGAAGAGAAAAACATTGCTAGATGAGCAAGAGTGAGCTCCGAGAGCAAGAGAGAGAGGGGAAAAGAGAGGGAGAGAGTGCTATAAAGGGAGAGATAGAAGAGAAAAACATTGCTAGATGAGCAAGAGTGAGCTCCGAGAGAAAGAGAGAGAGGGGAAAAGAGAGGGAGAGAGTGCTATAAAGGGAGAGATAGAAGAGAAAAACATTGCTAGATGAGCAAGAGTGAGCTCCGAGAGAAAGAGAGAGAGGGGAAAAGGGAGGGAGAGAGTGCTATAAAGGGAGAGATAGAAGAGAAAAACATTGCTAGATGAGCAAGAGTGAGCTCCGAGAGAAAGAGAGAGAGGGGAAAAGGGAGGGAGAGAGTGATATAAAGGGAGAGATAGAAGAGAAAAACATTGCTAGATGAGCAAGAGTGAGCTCCGAGAGAAAGAGAGAGAGGGGAAAAGAGAGGGAGAGAGTGCTATAAAGGAGAGATAGAAGAGAAAAACATTGCTAGATGAGCAAGAGTGAGCTCCGAGAGAAAGAGAGAGAGGGGAAAAGAGAGGGAGAGAGTGATATAAAGGGAGAGATAGAAGAGAAAAACATTGCTAGATGAGCAAGAGTGAGCTCCGAGAGAAAGAGAGAGAGGGGAAAAGGGAGGGAGAGAGTGATATAAAGGGAGAGATAGAAGAGAAAAACATTGCTAGATGAGCAAGAGTGAGCTCCGAGAGAAAGAGAGAGAGGGGAAAAGGGAGGGCGAGAGTGATATAAAGGGAGAGATAGAAGAGAAAACACTGCCAGATGAGCAAGAGTGAGCCCCGAGAGAAAGAGAGAGAGGGGAAAAGAGAGGGAGAGAGTGCTATAAAGGGAGAGATAGAAGAGAAAAACATTGCTAGATGAGCAAGAGTGAGCTCCGAGAGAAAGAGAGAGAGGAGAAAAGAGAGGGAGAGAGTGCTATAAAGGGAGAGATAGAAGAGAAAAACATTGCTAGATGAGCAAGAGTGAGCTCCGAGAGAAAGAGAGAGAGGGGAAAAGGGAGGGAGAGAGTGATATAAAGGGAGAGATAGAAGAGAAAACATTGCTAGATGAGCAAGAGTGAGCTCCGAGAGAAAGAGAGAGAGGGGAAAAGAGAGGGAGAGAGTGCTATAAAGGGAGAGATAGAAGAGAAAAACATTGCTAGATGAGCAAGAGTGAGCTCCGAGAGAAAGAGAGAGAGGGGAAAAGGGAGGGAGAGAGTGATATAAAGGGAGAGATAGAAGAGAAAACACTGCCAGATGAGCAAGAGTGAGCCCCGAGAGAAAGAGAGAGAGGGGAAAAGAGAGGGAGAGAGTGCTATAAAGGGAGAGATAGAAGAGAAAAACATTGCTAGATGAGCAAGAGTGAGCTCCGAGAGAAAGAGAGAGAGGGGAAAAGAGAGGGAGAGAGTGCTATAAATGGAGAGATAGAAGAGAAAAACATTGCTAGATGAGCAAGAGTGAGCTCCGAGAGAAAGAGAGAGATGGGAAAAGGGAGGGAGAGAGTGATATAAAGGGAGAGATAGAAGAGAAAACATTGCTAGATGAGCAAGAGTGAGCTCCGAGAGAAAGAGAGAGAGGGGAAAAGAGAGGGAGAGTGTGCTATAAAGGGAGAGATAGAAGAGAAAAACATTGCTAGATGAGCAAGAGTGAGCTCCGAGAGAAAGAGAGAGAGGGGAAAAGAGAGGGAGAGAGTGCTATAAAGGGAGAGATAGAAGAGAAAAACATTGCTAGATGAGCAAGAGTGAGCTCCGAGAGAAAGAGAGAGAGGGGAAAAGGGAGGGAGAGAGTGATATAAATGGAGAGATAGAAGAGAAAAACATTGCTAGATGAGCAAGAGTGAGCTCCGAGAGAAAGAGAGAGAGGGGAAAAGGGAGGGAGAGAGTGATATAAAGGGAGAGATAGAAGAGAAAAACATTGCTAGATGAGCAAGAGTGAGCTCCGAGAGAAAGAGAGAGAGGGGAAAAGAGAGGGAGAGAGTGATATAAAGGGAGAGATAGAAGAGAAAAACATTGCTAGATGAGCAAGAGTGAGCTCCGAGAGAAAGAGAGAGAGGGGAAAAGGGAGGGAGAGAGTGATATAAAGGGAGAGATAGAAGAGAAAAACATTGCTAGATGAGCAAGAGTGAGCTCCGAGAGAAAGAGAGAGAGGGGAAAAGGGAGGGAGAGAGTGATATAAAGGGAGAGATAGAAGAGAAAAACATTGCTAGATGAGCAAGAATGAGCTCCGAGAGAAAGAGAGAGAGGGGAAAAGAGAGGGAGAGAGTGCTATAAAGGGAGAGATAGAAGAGAAAAACATTGCTAGATGAGCAAGAGTGAGCTCCGAGAGAAAGAGAGAGAGGGGAAAAGAGAGGGAGAGAGTGATATAAAGGGAGAGATAGAAGAGAAAAACATTGCTAGATGAGCAAGAGTGAGCTCCGAGAGAAAGAGAGAGAGGGGAAAAGGGAGGGAGAGAGTGCTATAAAGGGAGAGTTAGAAGAGAAAACACTGCCAGATGCGCAAGAGAGAGAAAGAGAGAGAGAGAGAGAGTGAGCTGGATAAGAAAGAGAGACGTTAAGAAAGATAGTGAACTGGGATGAAAAGAGAGAGAGAGAGAGCTATCATAGAAAGAGAGAGTTAGGGAAGAAATAGCAAGAAGAGTAAGCGAGGTTTAAAAGAGAGAAATGGAGAGAGACAGAGAGCTAGAAGTGAAAGGGTGACGTGGGAAAGAAATAGAGAACCGGGAGAGAATAGCGTGGGAGTGAAAGGACAGAGCAAGGAAAGAAATAGAGAGTTAACAGAGTAAGACGCAAAAAGAAGAATACCGAACTAGAGAGTCCTCATGAAGAAAGAGAGAGCTAGAACAGAGAGAGAGAGAGAGAGAGAGAGAGAGAGAGAACTAATAGAGAAAATGAAATCTAGGAAAGAAAAAGAAAGAGTGAAAGAGATTGGGTTAGAGAAAGAGAGCTAGAGAATCAAGTGATGGCAAGGGGAATAAGAGAGATATCGAGAGAAAGAGAAAAACAGCGAGAAAAGAAAGAAAACCCCTGGGAAAATAGAGATGTTGGCGAAAATAAAGCCGATAAAAAGTACTAGAGAAGAAAGTCTGTTAAGAGAGAATCTAGCAAAGAAAGATGATTCCAGTGAGACCTAAGTGACGATCGGACGAGTAGGATAAAGCCTCGGCGAGAAAGAGAGATTGAGATGAGAAAGAAAGACTTGTGGAAAATTGGAAGTAAAAGAGAAAAGCAGGAGCAGGAGAGAAAGACAAATATAGGCTATAAAGAAACCCCTGAGGGTGAACAGATTTCCATGAAAGAGAAAGATAAGAAAGAGAGAGAGGGGGGGATACGGAAGAAAGAACCAGCGAGGTGAGTAAGAGAAAGATAGAGAAGAAAGTGAGAGCTAAAAAAAGAACAAAAAACTGGAGAGGAACAGAGTGCTAGGCGAGAATTATAGATCTAAGATCTATTAAAGTCAACAGCATGGCTGAGATACGTAGATGACACTTTCATACTCCTGGGCACGTGGCCGAGTGGTTAGAACGTTCGCATTCTGACCATGAGACCCGGTGCATTCTGCGATGCCGCCGGATCGATCACAACCACTCTGCGTCGTCGCCTGAGTCTCCGTCCTCTTCCACCCGTCCTGCTCCAGCATCGTCTCCGATGGTTCGGGCACCCAGCTCGACGCCCGGAGGGAGAGCTCATCCGCGATGTACATCTCCCTCCTTCTCTTCCTGGCTGGCGAAGACGTGTCGGTGGGCAGCTGAAGACGTAGTCTAGCACGATCAAGGATGACCTAGCAGTACTATCGGGTCCGCAAGTAGTTGGTCTTCGACGATGGAATCGCGAGTGGCTCGCCATTTCGTGTGACCTGGCTCAGGATCGGCGGGCGTGGGCAGCGATGGTCCGAGATGCTCGGGAGGAAGCCGACCAGGGTGAAAAACCGATACAAGTCAAGTCAAGTCATGAGACCCGGGTTCGAATCTTACCAGAGTCGATTTCCTTGACACAAGCCTCATGAGTGAAAGTGGGTAGACGGCTAGTACGAAATCACAATTCACCGAGGGCTTGAATGTGCTCGCCTTGTTCAAATTGTTGATCACGCTAGATAACACGCTCTTTCCCGGAAACTGTAACTAAAGTCTGCTCAGCATTGCTGGGCTCTGTGGGTGTTGAATAAACACTGCCTGAGAGTCTGCAATAGGCATTGGCTAGGGTATCCTCGAATACGTGTGACCAGCTATACACATATACTCGAAAGCTATACAAATCCATACGCGACCATATGAACCGCATAAGATTTTCGATCCAGCTCACAACAAAAGAAAAAAATAATAATCAGCCAGCATTAGTGGATGTACTAATAACTTGCACAGAAAATGGTTTTGATGACATCCGTATATAACAAGCCAACATTCACCGGACAATACCTCAACTTCAATTCCCAAAAAGAAAGGGAACGTCCGTTGTCTACAACACCCGGCAAAAATCATAAACGACTTACCCAGACACAGACCAATAAGAAATGATCTGTATCAAGCGTACTCTTCAGAATAGCAAATCACACGGTAAACCGAAGATCAGCGACAGCAGGCGGGAACAGACTATTCAAGGAGGAGGACCATTAAATTGCCATGGTCTATCTACCTTACGTCATGTGCTTATCCGAGCGGAAACGATTCAGAAGATCTGTGACCCATACAACATCAGGACAATATTCAGAAGCAAATACACTTTACAAAGAATTGTCTGCCAAGTAACACGAGGGGGAACATGGCAAGAACTGCGTGTACTCCATCTCCTGCAGTCGGGTAAAGAATATAAAAGTGAAACAAGTTGCCCTGTAAGGCTGGAGGAACATGGAAAAACTGTAGTGAGGAGAGAGATAATAAAATCAGGTATACATTAAAGTGTCAAAAACAAACGTAGCCAAGCTAAGCTAATTTTGAGGCACTGGAAATAAAATTGATATTCAAAATTGTTGATTGGCTCTAGATTTCCAGATAAGGTATATGAAGATGTCATCAAAAATGTACTTTCCAGATGAATTATTATTATCATACTCATAACCTTATTATATATAATTCTTTTCCTAATGCACTAATTATTATTCTCCTTTCAACTCAGGTTTTTACATATTTGAAATCGATATCGCTGCATTTGAACCTAAATAGCTTTTAAGAGATTCGTTTACAAAATGAAGTAATATATATATATATTATGAAATGGATAATTATTTTAAGACATTTTTATGTTTATACATTCTTTTTATAGATACAAATATTTTAGTAAATGCTCTCCGACAGGAATCGAACCTGTATCCTATACGGAACCGTCATATAGCCTGACGTGCCTTAACCGTTTCGGCCACAGAGGAGCGTTCGGTTAGCGAGGTCGAGTTTACTGTCTTTAAACTTTAATCTTCCATGATTTTCTCGCGTACATTCATATCTGCTCGATGCGTATCAAATGTAAACAAATGACGTCACACATTATGAAATGGACAAAGTCCCACAATTATTTTAAGAAATCGACCTTGCTAATCGAACGCTCCTCTGTGGCCGAAACGGTTAAGGCACGTCAGACTATATGACGGTTCCGTATAGGATACATTTTCGATTCCTGTCGGAGGACGAAAATTTTATATGAAATTTCTCGAACATTCAGGCCGGTAAATATTGTTTAATACTTTTTATTATAAAAAAAACAGAGAATTTACTTAAATATTTTTATCTATAAATAGAATGTATAAACATAAAAATGTCTTAATATATATATATATATATATATATATATATATATATAAATGTGAACATAGAAGTCAACACTTAGAGGCGACAGGCCTGATGATTGCATCTAGCATGAAACAGACTGTCGCCTCTAAGTGTTGACTTCTATGTTCACTTTTATATTTACACACGCTCTATCTCTGATATTGAGCACTTTATCCCATAAATATAGCACACTTTAAGACTATATTTCTTCATATATATATATATATATATATATATATATATATATATATATATATATATATATATGAAAATTTGTGAAAATGTCCCGTGAATGTGTGAACAAAACCAATAACTTCTGCTATGTGTGTGACATTTACATCTCACGAGCAAAATATAACACCGGCTGTGAGAAAAGACTGCCAATTATTTGTTGGAGCCAAAATTAGAGATCAAAACAAAAAGTGGACAGCACACATATGCTGTAATACGTTTCCAACAAATCTCAGTCAATGTCTAACCAGGAAGAAAAAAATTTATACATTTCGGAATGACGATCATTTAGAGAAAGCCAAGCAAACATGCCACTGATTGCTACTTCTGCATGATGATTCCAATTGCCAAGAGAGTGTCAAAGAATAATAAATGGGCAGAAATATCCAAACATTCCTTCATCTTTGGGTTCCCTCCTCCATAATGAAGACATGCTAGTCTCAAAAGTACAGGAATCGCATGAAATTGAGTCAGATGATAAAGAAGTCAATGAAACCTAAGAGCCTGAACCATCAACGTTATATGACTAAGATTATTGTCCAACATCCGTCTCTGAATCACACCTCACAACTCAGAGTGACCTAAATGACTTAGTCAGAGACTTGGAACTTCCTAAGAATCACGTAGAACTGTTAGATTTCAGGTTACAGTAGCGAAATCTATTAATTGGTAATCGTCATAAGGATTTAGTCCCATTCTTCCTTGTGGAAGGTGATTTGGTGTACTGTAATGAAATCAGTAGTTTTATGCAAATCAGAAGAATATAAGCTGTTCATTAATTCCTGGAAGACAAGTCTCAAAGCCGTCTTGTTACACAATGATAATAATTTACGTTCAAACCCAATTGTACATGTAGTCCACATGAAAGAAACTTATGACACAACTACTGAAATGTATAAACTGTGATAAACATAACTGATAACTTTGTAGATATTTGTAAGTTGTTGCTCTCTTGTTAGGACTGATCGCAAGGTGGAAATACCAAATACTTTTGGGTATTTTTTGTGAATCGGAGAGCCGAGACAAGTTCTTATTACATTGTGAGAAAATGGTCACTACAACAATCACTGGGACTTGAGAGGAAAATGTCCAGAATCCGCTTCTAGTTGAGTCGAAGAAAAATTTGTTGCCACCTCTTCACATCATAGTTTGGTTTTATGAAAAGTTTTGATAAAGGCTATGAACAAGGAGAGAGATAATAAAATCAGACGTTGTCCAAGTATAAATAAATTTCCCGGGGAAAGTGAAGCAAAGATAAAGGAAGTCGTCTTTTGTTGGTCCCCCGATTCGTAAACATTTTGGGGGCGAAAATTTCAGACCGAGTACTACGGAGAAAGGGAAAAAAAACTGCATAGAAAACTTTCAGGTCAGGGGTAACCAACTTTCTGGACAAAGAAAGAGCGTAAAATTACCGACTACTAAATGGAAGGGTCTCCTTCAAACATCTTGTCTGTAACATCTTGAAGATCCACTCGCATCTTGATTTTTCCCCAAAACTGCGATGCTGCCAGTGACTAGCACCGTGGACGATTTAAGACATTGCAGCAAAAGAGAAAAGATATCAGGGCAGTTGACGTTTATCAGTGCTAGATGAATATTGTTGGAATGGGATCAGAGATGATCCGTCTGCCGTTTACGAATGACAAAATAAGAAGCAACGTATGGTTGCTGAATAACTGCGCATGTCTATATTTCTCAAGAGAGTTTTCCGGTTGTATTTTATTCAATAAACACATATTCAGCCACCTTGATGTATTCGGGTATTGCTCTGCTGGCCTACATAGAAGAGGACATCAAAGCAGTTTTTACAAAGAAACATTGTTTTTCTTGGAGGCATCCATTATACTCATGGGTATGACACAAATGACCAAATATCTCTAAATCTAGAGTCAATGATCTAATTTGAAGGACATTTTTGAATTCCCCTTGACAAAATACATAAGAATTAGCACGTTCTATTTCTGAAGTAGTCAACTTGTGGGAAATTGCAAAACAACGATTGGGGGTGGGTGTCATCAGCCTCTATAGAATGTGTTGGAAATAATGAAGAATAGACTTACGTTTGGGCACCTCAAGGCGGTGTAATGCTTAGTAAGCTTGTCTCGCTAGAACATTTACGATTGAATAGTGAGTTCGATCCTTACTGGGTGCCCCATACTTTCGGCCTTGTGCCACATCTAAGCTACGCTTGGAAACGCTAGACTGATGTGAGTGGTGAAGCGATGGCGACCGGGGAGTCGTAAGGCGCGAACGCCACATTTTACTCAGCTTTCCTAGCCTTCCATTTGGATTGGCGGAAGAGGTGAGGGCAGAGGTATGTTATAAAAATCCCTCCACCTCATACTCACTTGCCTTTTGGCCGACAGCGAAAGAAGTTGTTATTATTGTCCCTGTCTGTTATTATTGTGGTTACCTGACCCTAGCGGAGAGGGTCGCAAATGAAGGACGTTTTCTCTTGCAACCCGGTCATTCAGCAAGTATCTCCACGCTGGTCTTTTCAGTCGAATACAAGTAAAAAAAACACTGGAGAGTTAAACGTGGGAAGAAATTAAGCCCCAAGTCATTAGGACCGCCTCAGCAGAACTAGAATATAAATAAATAAATACAGTATGGGGGTTCTGTTTTGGGTAAGATGATAAACTACGTCTGCTTCATGGGTAAGACGATAAACTACATCTGCGTCCTGGGTAAGACGATAAACTACATCCGCGTCCTAGGTAAGACGATAAATTACATCCGCTTTCTGGGTAAGATGATAAACTACATCCGCGTCCTGGGTAAGACGATAAACTACATCCGCGTCCTGGGTAAGATGATAAACTACATCCGCGTCCTGGGTAAGATGATAAACTACATCCGCGTCCTGGGTAAGACGATAAATTACATCCGCGTTCTGGGTAAGACGATAAACTACATCCGCGTCCTGGGTAAGACGATAAATTACATCCGCGTTCTGGGTATGACGATAAACTACATCCAACAGCAAGGCCTCTCATCAGGAGGTTTTTAGGAGCGTGGAACCACCTCTTAATTGCTGGTATTCCCAGGTCCACCCTGACCCGGGGTGGCAGAACCTGTTAGAGCCCCAGCTCTGGGCAAATAATTAACGCCCAAACTGGGGTCAAAACACTAGCTTTATCATCAATCATCACTGGTGGAAAGGTTGTTTTTAGAATATTTCCTGGGTTTGCATAAAATGCAAAAAGTGGATGAGACAGAGAAAACAAATCAATCAATACAATGCTATTCCGGTGCGCCTTCGGATTTCGGTGTCACCCATTGCATATTAGAGGTTTCTAGATATTATTCAACAAGTTTGTTTACGTTGAAATGTTTCGATTCTTTCCGACTTATATCTACAAGAAACCAGTGTGGTTACGTCTAGCATTTTTCTCCGACGTCAAACTTGATTAAATAAAGTATCATAATTTGTTTAGTCCGAGTTCTGTATTTCCACCTGACATTCGGAATCAGTTTCTTTGAGATTTCTTCCCGATCAATTGTATTAATATCATTATCATCATAATAATAATTACCATGATTAACCTTTGCCTATTATCCAATTGTTTCTCAATCGATGCCACATTATTGTCGTAATTGGATTATAATTTCCAAGAGAAATATCACATTATCTTCGAGACACCATTCTTTGAATCCCCTACCAATGTAATGTTGACCCGAGGTCTGCAAAGCAGTTCCTTAGAGTATTGGTAGTTTGCCGCCTCAAGTCAAATAATATGACACTGACTTGTAGCTAATTTTGAGAAAATGTCTTACAATATTCTTCATTCAACTACTTTATGGTTAACCATGAGGCAGCGAGGCTATACCCAGGGGCAGCGAGACTATACCCTGGGGCAACTAACGATGAATCAGAATGGTTTCAATTTATCGCTGCTTAAAAGGTTTGTTTTGTTTTACGGCATATCAACTTCAATGGGTCATTTAATGCCGACAACTTTTTTTTCCTGGTAATATTTTTGTTTTGTCAAAAATCTATTTCTGGCAATATTTTTTTCCTCAAAATTGTATAGCTGTTAATATTATTTTCAAAAACGTATTGCTGGTAATAGTTTTTTTCTTCAAAAATTTATTTCTAGTAATAATTTTTTACAAAGTATTTCTGGTATTAAAACCTATTTTTACGCTTTCATAATGCTTTTTACATCATTTTCGGGATTAACTATTTGCCCATAGCTGGAACCCTAACAGATGCTACCACCCCGGGTCAGGGTGGACCTGGGAATACGAGCAATTAAGAGGTGGTTCCATGCTCCTCAAAACCGCCTGATCTGAGGCCTTTCTGTTGGACGTAGTTTATCGTCTTAGCCAGGACGCAGACGTAGTTTATCGTCTTACCCAAGACGCGGATGTAGTTTATCGTCATACCCAGGACGGGCTACTTAAAAGGTAAATGTACTTTAAAATTATTACTTTATGGTTTAATATTTACATACCTACATGCATATATATATATATATATATATATATATACAGGACAGGTAATAAATCCGTTGGTATATAATCCAAGTGGATCCTAGTAATATCAAATATTAAAACTGATCAACAAAAAGTGATCAGTGTATTTATTTTAACAGACCATATCAGTTACACAAAAAAATCGAAAAATCGATACAGAATTTATCCATTTCGATGTTTCAATCAGACGAAATGCCTGAGTTGGTGGTTAGCGGAGGGTGGAAGGTATTATCCTTAAAGGGAAGAGGTTTCATAAAATTAACCCGGTTATTAACCTTATGACATTAAACTGAGGTAATATGAAGAAAGAGGTGTTAAATTGAAACTAAAAGTTTGTTATATATATATATATATATATATATATATATATATATATATATATATATATATATATATATATATATATATATAATGACAGTTTTTATGTTTATACGTTCTTTTTATAGATACAAATATTTAAGTAAATGCTCTCTTTATAATAAACAGTATTAACGATATTTACCGGCCTGAATGTCGTTAATATTGTTTATAATAAACAGAGCATTTATTTAAATATTTGTACCTATCAAAAGGACGTATAACCATAAGAAAATGTCTTAAAATAATTGTCGGACTTTGTCTATTTCATAATATATATATATATATATATATATATATATATATATATATATATATATATATATATATATATATAAATAAAAAGGAAAGAACAGTAAGATATAAAATCCGGTGTTCTTATAGATATTTTTATTTTTACACAATAGTGCTCTATGTAAATTTAAATTTACAGAGCATTAATATTATAAATTAATAGATTTAAAATTTGGTTTTACCGCTACACAGTGATAACCATGTTTCAGAAATGGAAGCTAAAGCCCCTGAATTTAATTTTGTTATTAAACCAAAGACATTAGTTCCATTTCCTCATCAAGCGAATTTTGGAGTAACTTACTTTTTAAAATTTACGGTTGTTAACGGCACAGGAAAGATTCATAATTTGAGGGTTTCCAAGGTTACCGATAAATCCATTCATCTAGACAAGGGGTGGTAGAGGGTTCAATTTTTAATTTTCGTTGTATCAGGAAATGGAACTAATGTCTTTGGTTTAATAACAAAATTAAATTCAGGGGCTTTAGCTTCCATTTCTGAAACATGGTTATCACTGTGTAGCGGTAAAACCATATTTTAAATCTATTAATTTATAATATATATATATATATATATATATATATATATATATATATATTAATAAATATACATATCTATGTTCGTAGTATAACTCAAAGTTTCGTGGTTTTACCAACTCATCAGGCACAAACTATTACGGTTGTTTTTTTTTTTTAAAATACTGTGTCTCATGGGAGGAACGCTAAATGTAACGCAGATTCAAAATTCAAAGTTAATATAAACTTAATATATTATAGGGGTGTAAATACAAAATGTAGAGTGTAGCTAAGGGGCTGTTGTAAAAAGAAAGAGAAAAAAGATGCAACCTTAAAGTTTAAAAATGGAACGCCCGGTATCTTCTTAAATATTAATAGACGCTAAAATGGTTAAATGGGATAATCAATATGTAACTTAAAATATGTAAAGGGCATGTAATATTAGGATAATTTATCGATCCAGAATAGTTTTTTTCTGTGATGACAAGCTAACATGACTCCATTTCGTTTATTAAGTCAATTTCGTTCGTTAATACTTTTACTTTTAGCTCCGACTAACTACATTGAACACTGCTTTGATTACACCTTATATCAAATTAAGTAAATATTTATTCGCCTAATTGTGTATGCACGCTAACGAAAGTATACGCAGTTGCTGGTTTATATCAACATTTATTCATATATATATATATATATATTGTGTATATTTCGGAAGGAATTTTTCATTAATGCATGTTTCATTAAATAATATAGACAAGTATTGTCTATTTATTTTAAGTAAGTTCCTTTCGTATTGTCTGATAAGCTTAATCACATTATCGTCGAAACCTAACCTGAACAAAATAAACTATGAAATCTCCACAAACATTCTTAAATACCTGCTTACAGAGGGAAGGCCCACGGGATCTGATAGACAAGGACTCTAGAACCTTGAGGTGATATGAGGAGCGGGACCTCGATAAAATCGAAAAACAGACCACCCTAAAATCAAAGACACAATTCCTGCTATTTATTACATGCTCTGCAATAGAAGAGTCAGAAGTATTAATTAGTTGACTTTTCCTTGCATCCGGATTCAAAATCCTGGGGCGTAAGTGTTGCTTTACTCTCAAATGCAAACGTTGAGACGTCCTCCCTATGTAGTCGAGTTCACAACTACACTTAAATTTATAAATCACTGAATTAACATGATGGAGTGGGGAGGAAATCCTTATGAATGGAAGAGAAAATAGGACGGGTAAGAAATATTACCCGAACATTAGCCGAAAAATAACAGCTATTAATCGCACGCGAAATTCACCTTGCTAAAGACTCACCCTCTGAACCAATAAAGGGAAGACGCAAATAAACTGGACATTTTTTAACAAAATGCGGCTTAACCCTATAAAATTTATTGATGACGTCATCAGTAACAGAATCCAAAACATCCAGACGATATCCATTTTTAGAAAGTGTCATCTTAATAAAATCAATTTCAACGCAGAGAAAGCTATCGGAACAAATCATAAGCGCCCTATAAATTAAGGTCTTAATCAAATTAACTTTTTGTTGTCTGGGACAAAAAGAGTCCCCACGTGTATAAAGTCCCGAAAAAGTAGCTTTCCTAAATACAGAAGTCAAAAACTTGTCACTAATTCTATGAACAAGAACATCCAAAAAGGAAAGACAAGAACTGGACTCATTTTCTATGGTAAACTTAAGAGAGGGATGGACAGATTTTAATTCGGTGTGAAACAAGTCGGCTTCAGCCTCATTATTAAAAAGGCAGAAGGTATCATCCACATAACGATGATACAGAAGAGGACGACGAATACAAGAAAATAAGGAAGCCTCATGAAACCCGACAAAGATATTCGCTAAAGCTGGACCCAAAGGCGAACATATATATATATATATATATATATATATATATATATATATATATATATATATATATATATTATAAGATTATTTCTGTAGCAAAAATTATTTAATGTTTAGTTGAATAATATCGACAAGTTCTGTCCATCCAATTTTTTATTAATGTTTTCCAAATTTCCGAATTAATTCTTTTATATAATCGGTAAACTTACCAAAGTTCATTTTTATCCACCCCCCCACCACCACACCAAAAACTTTTTAAATACTCATAAAAATTCTGTTTGCCCGTTATGAATGAGGTCACTTTAAGTAATTTGAAATTGATTGAAAAAATCAAGGTTGCATAAAGACAACGAACTAACTATAAAAATAAAAATGTAAATTTACTATTTATATAAAACAACTAATTCGAAAATTTGGAAGAGTTAATAAAAATTTGGATAGACAAATAGTGTTTAACCAAAGATTTGGGCACTGTGGAGAAAGGGAATTTTTAAAACAGTCGCATCTCCTGTTCATAACGGATTATTCTTCTGGTTGCTGATTTGTCGTTTATATACATCACGTATATAATACGCTAAAAGATTTCATTTGTCTGCGATGCACTGATAGCTTAAGGGTAGAGTCTCTAACTGATGTCAAATCGGCCGAATTTCGATCCCGGCTTGAAGTAATCGGATGTCTAATCCCACTGATGAGCTGTAATACAGCGAAACAGGCTTATGTATGTATGTGCGCGTATATATATATATAATTCATTGAGTCTGAAAGAAACCTCAACAGAAAGCACTGGACGGCCGTTTCGTTCTATATTTGGGACTCATCAGCCGTGCGCACCCACTTACCGAGAATTGAAACCCTGACAGTTAGGTTGTCAAGCAAACACCATACCAACTGTTCCAACGGGCCTCGGTGACGATGTGATAACAAATCAGACTCAATATAGCGCCGGAATATGTGAGCGAGCGGCGCTATATTGAGTCTCATTTGCTACCTCCTCATCACCGAGGCCAGTTGGAACAGTTGGGATGGTGTTTGCTTGTCAACATGACTGTCAGGGTTTCAATTCTCGGTAAGTGGGTGTGCACGGCTGATGAGTCCCAAATATAGAACGAAACGGCCGTACAGTGCTTTCTGCATTCTGTTGAGGTTTCTTTCAGACTCAATGAATTACTTAATTATATATATATATAGGATTGGTGTATACGGAATAAATTCGAATAACCAAAAATACGATTCTGAAAAGAGTGCTCAATACAGAGTAGAGCAAATAAATACAGCTGTTATATACGCTGCAATGACCAATCAAAATACAAGTATATGATAACTGTGGGGAGATATTTTTAGCTTGTAAAAATTTGTGGGGAGAAAATAATGGTTTAGTGTTACAAGTTTTACTAATTAACCCATAGCTGGGGGAGCAGTGGCGGATTCATAGCTTTCCCAAGAATATTTGCGTGTAAGTGAATACTGCGAAGACAATTGGAATTTGAACTCGGTCCTTTGATTAAAATTCCGAGCCATTATCATTGCACCACACACATATCCAAGCTTAAAACACCTAGTATGTCCAAGCGGTCATCCATGTAGGTAATGACTAGGCTTGACGTTGCTTAACTTCTGTGATCATACAGCCATGTACCTGAAATGTCTTAGACATATATTGAGTAAAGTAAACTTAGAAAACTTGACACGCACTGGATATATTCAAGGCAACAGTGACAGAGAAAAGCAAGGAATAATCCACTTAACGAGCTTGTTTAAATGGGTTGGTAGAAGGGGATTAGAAGATATAGCAAATGATAAACTTTACTAAGGACATAAAGGAGAGGAAGCTGTGGCGAGCCATGATCGGCCATACTTTGAATGGACACGGCAGATAGAAGAAGAACAATCTTGTTTAAATAGTTGGCAGAACGGGGATTAGAAGATATAGCAAAAGATAAACTTTAGTGAGGACAACAAAGGAGAGGAAGCTGTGGCGAGCCATGACCGGCCATACTTTGAATGGACACGGCAGATAGAAGAAGAACAATCTTGTTTAAATGGTTGGCAGAACGGGGATTAGAAGATATAGCAAAAGATAAACTTTAGTGAGGACAACAAAGGAGAGGAAGCTGTGGCGAGCCATGACCGGCCATACTTTGAATGGACACGGCAGATAGAAGAAGAACAATCTTGTTTAAATGGTTGGCAGAACGGGGATTAGAAGATATAGCAAAAGATAAAATTTACTAAGGACAAGAAAGGAGAGGAAGCTGTGGCGAGCCATGTCGGCCATGCTTTGAATGGACACGGCAGATAGAAGAAGAACAATCTTGTTTAAATAGTTGGCAGAACTGGGATTAGAAGATATAGCAAAAGATAAACTTTAGTGAGGACAACAAAGGAGAGGAAGCTGTGGCGAGCCATGACCGGCCATACTTTGAATGGACACGGCAGATAGAAGAAGAACAATCTTGTTTAAATGGTTGGCAGAACGGGGATTAGAAGATATAGCAAAAGATAAACTTTAGTGAGGACAACAAAGGAGAGGAAGCTGTGGCGAGCCATGACCGGCCATACTTTGAATGGACACGGCAGATATAAGAAGAACGAGCTGTGTAAATGGTTGGCTGAACGTGTTTAGAAAATATAACAAACAAAAACAAAACTTGTTTAGTGCTACAAAAGACTGGAAGTTGTGGAAAATCAAGATCGTCTACATCCTGAATGGACACGGAGCATAAATGAAAAATTATATCATTATATCTGTCCCATAATCATTACCTTTACATACACAAGTTTGATGTGGATCTGAAATAAACTAAATGTTGACGAGTCGTAAAACTTAACCCAGACCAATTCTTTAAAAAGACAAAGTTATTCGTCACGGTCTGCTATCTAAGATGACTAAATATCTACTTTAGAATATGTCTGATAATCGCAAAGTTTGCAAAGACACGTATCTACTGACATCAAATTGTTTCTATTGGCTGCAGTTCGTATTTATTTTCAACAGAGACATTTGGTATCTGACACCGGAATGAAACTGTTTTCTCGGTCCTATATGTCCAGACACTTTATGACGAGGCTAATTATTATTCTCTATATTAATTGGCAATAAGCCTTCAGGAATTAGTTTAATAACAATAAAACTATGAATACTGGTTTTAACTCGAATTGAATCTGTCTGACAACTTCGCCTACGAGTGAGATCAGTTGGTTTATTAATATTCATTATAATAACTGTGGCAATGATTCAAAGGGAATGTTTGTATAATTAGTAGTTGTTCTAAAATACAGAAACATTAAGAATGCAAGAAAGTTTTGATGTACGTTGTTCAAATGTCTTAGAGGATGAATAGTCACGGTTATTCATTTTTGACTTGTGTTTATCCCATTTTTTTCCTTTTAATCAGTTTGCCCCAGGCAAGGCGATGAAGCCACTGAGATGCACTGGGCTACTAGAATTGAAAGAGAATGAAAAAAAAAGAACTTTAGAAAGAACCGGAAACCCAATCCTAAACAGGGAACAAGTGATAAACCTCTACTCTTATCTTGTTTTTTTTATTATTAAAAGCCACCCAGTCGTTAGGGAGGAGTAGATGCGATAGACATCAATAAACTACAGAAGAACTCAAAACTTCCCTTTTAAAATGGGTAAGTCGTTGATTTGGGATGCGACCTGTGCTGATACATTCTCGGCCGGTAATTTGATCAGGTCCGCGGTTGAGCCGGGGTTCGTCGCCCGAGACGCAGAGATAAAAAAAAATAGCTAAATATTCTTCTCTTGCTGATAGATTTTTTTTTTTACTCCTGTGGCAGTGGAGACTTCAGGGGTTATTGGCCCTCGTTCGATGGTGTTCCTTCGAAGGATTGGCGCGATTGCGTCTCGATTAAGGAACGAGCCTCGCGAAACGGAGTGGCTCTTGCAGCGTGTCTCAATGGCGACGGTTCGAGGTAATGCTTTCTCCATCATAGCGGCTGGCAGAGGATAGAAAAAAAATTTGTTTATAGTTACGTTGTTCTGGAATTGTCATCATTGGCTGACTGAACTTGCTTTGTTTCAATTATTGTTTCCCTTAGATTGAACTTACCATTTCTTTTTATACTATAATGTATTTCAGTGTTATCGTAAAAAATATAGTATTGAATTAATGTTTAAGATTACCTTTTAAAAGTTCAACGATAATTATTCTGCTTCCACTTAATTTAAAGACGATTTGATTTGATGTACATAGATGCTTATTTTTCCTTCAAACAATTCTTTTTTATTTCATTGGTGACAGAACAGTGGACAATTTATAAGATCAAAATTAATTGTGTAAAGATAGGAAAATAGAAATTAGAATAACCTACTTAGTGAACTTGAGAAAATCAATAGATGAACAAGGTTTAGGAGAGATAAATAAAAATACATTTATTAAGAGCTACAAAGAACAGGAAAATGCGGAGAGCTATGATCGCCTACGTCCTGGAGGGACACGGTACATAGAAGTAGTAGTTCATATTAATAAGAAATAATGTCGGATTAAAAAATATTAATTGATGGTCAAATATAAAAATACATGTTTCATCTGATTTTTTTTTCAAATTAATTATTAATTAAGGAAAATATTTGACAGTGCCTACAAAAAATTAATATTTCATTTCTTTGATTTAGTAATTTTTTATTTTTCAGAAACTTAATTTATAATTTTCAAGTATGCACAAAGGACATGGGTCATTTAATGACCTACATGTTCTAGCTTTTCTTAATGTTTTACATTTGAGCATAATTAGTAATTAAATTCTAATGTATTTAGTTGTATTAATACCTTATAGTTTATTAGTTATAGTAGGCCGAATGGCACTTTAAATCTGTAAGAATAAAATTTAAATATTAAAAATATGATTTACACATATTTAGAAAATTTTTGTATACAAAAATATGAATTAAGCTGATGAATAAAAATGACATTTTTTGTCATTGAAAACGCAGACGACTTGCTGAATAACGGGAGTATACCTTTATTATCAGACACTTCCACCCCACCTAAACTTAACCTGAGTTTGTAAGTAACATATACTGGATACATAAGCTGTCTAGGGAAGTTAAAATCCAACCAACCTAAATTGAAATAGACTAAATTTTCCTTTACCATAATAACTCATAATATCAATATTGTCTGGGCTTATAAATTAAGTAAATTTCTTAAAAAGTTATTCCTAGCACCGCTTGACAATGGAACGAGACTATGGATTTTAAGTTTAATTTTTATAATTAAATATAGTTTCAGTTTTGAAAAATGGAAATTTTCTGTATCGCGAGGGAATCATATTTTTAAAAAGAAAGTACGTATAATATATATATATATATATATATATATATATATATATATATATATATATATATATATATATATATATATGATAAAAATATAGTTTAAGCCATGTTATACTTATGAGTAAATCAAGGATTCCACGATTTAGATCATTTGAATGTTCGGTTAAAATTTTAGCGACCCCACCTCATCGAACACAGAATACCTGATGCCCTGTCTTGAGAGTTCATATCCACCCCCAGTAGTCATTATCGCTTCCATTGCTGATGACTGGTCTCTGGTTATTTTGTTTAAATTCGTGTGTCTTTGTTAATTTGTTAATTAAAATGCTAACAATGGTCGTCGATTTTTATTTTGCGTATTTTATAACCATTATGATGGTTTTGTGTTAATACTTTAAAAAAAAATGTATTTATGGCGAGGGAAATTACTTTTTATTTTTTTATTTCTGGCGTTCATCCTGTTTTACTGCAGTAAAAAATCAGAGTTAAATGCATATTGTATGTTTAGACTTTTAAGCAAGGGCGCGTTCCCAGTGTTTCTATGAAATCTCTCTGCTTCACAAATTGGTTATTTGTTAAACGAATTATTTTTCGCTTAACAAAAATGCAAAACAAATGATATCTAAAAAAAAATAATGACATTTAATTAATGATCTAAAAGTGTCTAGGAAAAAAAAAATCCTTTTTGAAGGCAAGATATAAAAAAAATCAGCAGTATAATTAACTAAAGAATAATTAACATTAACAATTTTTGGTTTTCATTTTCTCTCCATTTGAGTAACAATCAAATATTGTGAGAAAACCATAAAAAAAAAAACCTTGCTTAAAAGAAGTTGCATGAAAGTAACGCAGTAAAATGTCTTTTGTCGGAATGGAGTTACTTTGGCCGTTGCATTAGGATCTTTCATTTGGTGTTTGATGTCATAAAAACCCCGCAGGCATAGGCTCTTTTATTTTCCAAGTGCAAGGCCTTCAGTAGGTTCGACAATTTTTTTTTATCGACCTCAATCAACAGCAATCAACGGAGAGCCAATTACTTCGTATATACGCCCGCAGAAGTTGTTATGTGACGAATATGGCTTTATAGAATCGGGTTGAGTGCAAAAATGATACCTGTGCTTCGTGCTTCAATTGCACCTTAACTTCTCCTGTCGTTTGCCGGTGTTTACAGAGCTGCACGCCATGTGCGGCTTCTTCGTTTCCGCCCAGGGTCAAGCGAGGATCGGCCCTGCAGGGTACTCCGTTGGCAGATGGAAGCGACTTTTTTTGAAAATGCTTTTCAAGGCTTGTAACGCTTTACACGACTGTTAGATATAACGATGACAGCTAAGAATTTTAACGACAAAGCATTAATATGCTAGCAAAGTTATTTTTAAAGAGGAAAAAGAAATTAGAAAAAAATTCGTGCTACTCATAGATTAGGTAAAAGTATTCATACCTTCAGCCGCCTTCTCTTTCCCTTTCACTCTATCTTTCTCTCTCTCTCTCTCTCTCTCTATCTATCTATCTATCTCCATTTACCTCTCGCTCTCTCTTTTTTATTCTTTGCTTTCTCCATTCTTCTCTACTTTTCCCATTTGTTTTACTATCATTGATTTTTCTTTCTCTCAGATTACTTCTCTCTCTATCGAAATTATTTCACTGTTTCCATCTTTTACTCCCGCTCATTTACTCCGCCTTCTCACTCCCTACCTATCTCTATATCTGTATCGATCTCTCCCTCTCTCCCTCTCTCCTCATTTCTTTTTCTCTCCTTCTTTACTTTTTCTCTCCCTCTCCTACTACCTTGTTGGACAATCGTTATTCTTATTCATAAACAATACACGTTCACGCTGTTATTTTTTTCTTCTTTCCTTCACGCATTCTCTCTTTCCTCCCGTCTCTTTATCGCTCTCTATCTCCCTCTCTCTCTCTGTCACTCTCTGTCTCTCTCTCTCTTTCTCGTTCTATCATCCTCTCAATCGATATTGTTTTCTGATAGGTCTGCTTTCAACTTTCTATTTCTCCGTTTCCCTCTCTCTATTTCGATCGTCCTTCCTTCCTTCCTTCCTTCCTTCCTTCCTTCCTTCCTTCCTTCCTTCTCTCGCTTTCATTCTCTATCTCCTTCTCCCTCCCTCTCTACATTATCTTTTCTTTCAGTGATCTTAAAGATTCTTTCAATGGTAATTGTTCTTCTAACATCTCTATTTCTTACTTTCTCTCTCCCTTCCACTTTCCCCCTTCTTTCCTTCCTTCCTTCCTCCTTTCCTTCCTTCCTTCCTTCCTTCCTTCTCTCTCTTTCATCCCCAGCAACTTCTCTCTCTTTCTACATTTTCTTTTCTTTTTAATTATCTTTTTATTCCTTAAAGATTCTTCAATCGTAATTTTTTCTCTCTAACTTCTCTATTTCTCTCTCCCTTCCTCTCCCACGGTCGCTCCCTACATCTTTCTCCTTCTTTCCTTTTCCCGTTTTCATTCCCTGTCTCTTTCTTCTCCTCTTTCTACATTTTCTATTCTTTAAGTGATCTTCTTCGCCTTAAAAATGCTTTCATTCGTAATCTCTTCTATCTTCTCTATTTCTCACTTTCTCTCTCCTTTCCTTTCTCACGATCGCTCCCTACGTCTTTTTCCATCCTTCCTTCCTACTTTTAATCCTTCCTTCTTGCTCTCTATTCGCTACATTCCTCTCTCACTCCTTTCATATTTTCTCTCTTTTCTTCCGTCTCTTTATCATTCATCCATAACTCTCTCTCTCTCTCTCTCTCTCTCTCTCTCTCTATATATATATATATATATATATATATATATATATATATATATATATATATATATATATCGTCCTAGCATCCGCTCAATCGATATTGTTTTCTAATAGTTCTGCTTCCAACTTTCTCTCTCACCGTTCCCCCTTCTCTCTCTTTCATTTCTTGTCTCCTTTTCCCTCTCTTTCTACATTTTTTCTTTAGATGATCTTTTTTCCTTAAAGTTTTTTCATTCGTAATCTTTTACCTATAACTTCTTTACCTCACTATCTCTCTCCCTTCCTCTGTCACTATTGCTCCCTACCTCTTCCTCTTTCCTTCCTTCCTTCCTTTTTGCTCTCTCTCTCTCTCATTCGCTCCTTCCTCTCTCCTTTCATATGTTCTTTCTTTAAATTATTTTCGTCCAATCGAAACTATTTTTATGGTAGTAGTAGTCTCGCTTTTTTCTCTCCTTATCCTCCCACCATCTTTTTTCCTTTCCTCCTACCTTATCTTTACATTAACCTCTTTCTTTGAATATGGAGGAAGGGTCCTTCCTATTCACTCTCTCTCTCTCTCTCTCTCTCTCTCTCTCTCATTCATTTACCTTTCTATCCATATATTATTTTACTTTAAATCATGTTTTACTTTCTTAAAGAGCTCTTTCCCTCTCACCACTATTTTTCTATTACCTTCTCCCTTATTCTCTATCCGACCTTCCTACCTTCATTCACAGCCTTCCCCCCTCTCTCTCTCTGTCTCTTTCTTCTCTTCCTCACTAGCATTCCCTACTTTCCTCTCCCTCCCCTTCCACTTACTTTCTTTATGTCACTGTTCTTGTTTCTCAAAGAATATATCCCTCTCTCTTTTTTCATCTGATCCATCCAACCTTCTCTCTACCATCCTGTCTTTCTCACTAAAATCCATCTTGTCCCTCTCCTCTCGTTCCTTCCCCGTTTTTTTATTCATAGACTTCCCCTCTCTCTTTACATAGATTACTTTCTTCAATTCCTCGCTTCTTTTTCTTAAAGAGTATTTCTCTCTGTATCGAAACTATTGTCCTGATATTTGCCTCTCTCTCATTCACATTATCTATCTCACTCCTTACTCGCTCTCCCTTCCTCTCTTAATCCGTACCTCCCTTTCGCTTCTTTTTCAAATATCTTTCTCTTTTATCGAAATCATTTCCCCCATTTTCTCTTTTTCTTTTCAAATATATTATTCCTTCTTCTATGCTCTATCGTTACATGTTTACGGCCATATCACATTGAAAGTTAAGCAACGTTGAACCTGATCAGTAATTAGGCGGGTGGTGTTGCGGAATACGAAGTGCTACAAGCTTGGACGTGCGGGTGGTGTAATCGATATTAGAAATCAGAGGGCCGAATTCGAATTCCAGTCAGGTTCATTATATACACTTGAGAAAGGTATAAATCCACCTCTTTTCTTCCCAGCTATGGGTTAAATAGTAGAACTTGTGTCAGAAAATCATTATTAACTCCAAAAAATTCATACAATCCAAAAATATATTTTGGTTTTAAATAACCTCTATCGCTATTTCCATGGCAAATGTTCTGACGAGCTCCATTCATGAGCTTCCCTGTTATGGGCCCTTACCTATAACTACAGAATGAACTCTTCCTAACACTATGTATACTACGCCTCTCAAGAGAGAGAGAGACGAATCGAGTCGATCCGATAGTAGTTCACTCCAAACCAGACTGACAGTCATACTAACACCTTCCACATCTTGTATTATTATTCCGTGTAATATATCTTCGTTATTTCTACTCTTGTGTTCGTGTTGTTCTTCCTTGGTCCTAACATGGACCATAACAGTCTCCATGTCTGACCGTCACATTTAAGACCAGCCATGCTATATGCAGTGATACGAATTACACCTCTTTTCTTTACGTATTAAAAAAAAATGCTCCTTTGGGCAAGGTTTTTCCAAGAATAGCATCTTTGTGGAATAAACTCCCGAGATGATGTTTCCTCGATCACTAAAATATTAATGTCTTCAAAGCAAGGTTTAACCATTCATTTTTCGTTCATATCCTCGTGATCTGCGCTTCATTCAGTAACCCTCTACCTTGAGTGATTCTTGCGCCTTGTATTAGGTGGGAACAACTACCCAGTCTTTACTTGCCTGTCTTGATAGAATTCAAATGCATCTATGCAGCCTTGGGTGATTAATTCTTCTCCACCCTACAACCACTTTCCCACAGATGAATCATCGCAAACCTCTAGATTGCTATTTTCATGCATGAGCCGCATTCCTTAGACCCACCACTCCTGAAATTTACAAATGGGACCCACCCAGCCATGTAAACCACAGTGAATAATCACCTATTCTCTTCATATTCAAATAGTAACATGTAACTTCTATTCGGACAGTGGTTTCTCAAGAACTGCTGCTTTGTAGAACAGACTCTAGACAGGAAGCTTTCAATTGCTACAATATTGACTTCTTCAAGTCTCGGCTTCATCGTTACTTTTTCTGCATAACCTCATGCACTTCAAGTCACTTGCTTCTTCTGATGCTTATACAACACCACACATTAACCCTCTACATTGAGTGGCTCCTGGGCGTTATACTGGGTGAATATCAGTATTAAAAATAAGGCAATATAAGTGATTAACCAAAATGACTAACAAAATAAACTAGTATAATACAACATAAAATAACAAATAAATAGAATTATTATAACAATATTGTTTCAAAACTTGTCAGTACTTTTTACGATAATTCTTAAAATGTGCTATAATGAAAATTATGGCTGGTGGTGAGAGGTGGGTGCATTTTTACTGCAGTTCTGAGTAAACTCAACATAAAACTTTTTATCTCTCCTTATTAATTTGAAGAATTTCATCGTCTCACTAAAAGCAAATTAGTTTTTACCAACACCACTGCCATTGCATTTTGGATTTATAGGAAGAATCTTCTATTTCATGCCATAGAAAATCATCCCCATTCCCTTTTTATTCCTATAGTAAGAAATCAGTTCCATTCAAACAGCTTCTTCCCAAGAACTGTTGCTTTGTAGAACAGACCACCAGCAGGATCAATGCTGGATTTACTATAGGCTTAGCAGGCTGAAGCCTAGGGCCTCAGAATCTAAGACGACTCCAGCCAAGTTTTATCATATTTTTCAACAACCTCTTCCTCCACCCCACCCCACCCACACAAAAAAAGAAAAATGGGGTTATACAGCTCGTGGGACTTACTCTGATCAACCAATCAAATATGACCTATGTTAAATTTAAACTAAGTGAAGAAGCAAAAATTAAAAAATTATTTTTTATAAATGGGCCATGATCCGTAGATTGGCAGCCAACGGCAGTGAGACATAACTAGAGCAGATGTAAATGGTTACAGAAATTATACAAACCAGACGATGCCGTTTCCTAAGAAATAAAAATGGGTTTGAGAGGTAATTTAACAAAATGCTAAACAAGCTATATGCTTTGTGAACTTCCTACATAATTTTTTTTATATTTGATAAATAAATAGCTTCTTTAAGAAACTAATAAATAATTTAAACGTATAGAGTTATATGGTAAATTAATATGCAACTGTTGAATAAAGATTCTTCATATAAGATGTTAATAACACTAACCAATCAATGAAAAATGTCAAAAATATCAACCAAATACCAATACATCTATACAAAATGTTACTAATACTACCAAGAGATTAATACCAACTTATATTAAATACAAATTAATCTTACAAATAGAAAGTAAGCCATATATGGTGCAAAATAGTACAACGAAAATATAAGAAAAAGCATTATCAAATTCCAAAGTTTAACTAAATTATAGGGTGAAAGGTAAACTATGTTTACAATTTACTGTTAATTCATTTCTTTAAGGGATTTTTATTGAATGTGATAATTTATAATTTTGCATGTCAGCACAGAAAACATGGTTCATATAAAGATCTTGCAATTTTTAAAATTTTCCATTTCACCTTAGGATTCTTATTATCATGTTTTAAACTCCAAAAATATTTAGAAAGTGATGCATTATTTCTGTAAGTACTATTAGTTAAGGACAAGATATGTTGATACCATTTATTCTTGAAAGAATTCTTAGTACTACCAATATAGAATTTTTCAACTGTTGGATTCTCTATCGTAGAGATAGTACAAAGATATACAAGAGTTTTAGTTAAACATTTGTTTAGCAATGGACACAACTTCCTGTCATTACTGTATACACTCGCGGATAGGTTACACATCTACTTTATAGCTTAATAATTGATTATTTACTGTTGACTTGCAAATAGGTCGCACTATAATCTGGGGAGTTACACAGCCCTTTTTAAGCGTAAGTATTATCAGATATCTACGTCTATTTCTACCTTTATTTTAAAACTTACAATTATTAATAAACTTTTCCAGTTCAAATACATTTTGTCAATCAACATGTAAACAAAAAGAAGTAACTGTTGTACTGGTAGTTTTATATATATTGCATATTATTTTTTATATCGAGTTAACGCGACAAAAAAGAAAAAGAAATAACTACAGAAGAATATGTTACGGGACATTTAGAAAAAAGTGTTTATCTATTTATATATCAAGTTACAGTTTTAAAATTCATTCAGAACTGAAGCCCAAGAATTCTTCTTCACTCTCATCGCTGTTAAACATCATTCTCATTTGTTCATCAGTTAATAGGTTTTCATTATTGTCTATTTCATAGTAGTTATTCAGCTCATCGTCACTTGTGATATAACCATCTTCATCATTGTTTGAAGCAACCATATCCTCATTGTCGGCCTTTTCCGTTTTTGAAGCAATCATATCCTCAACCTCGGCCTTTTCCGTGCGTAAAGCAACCATATCCTCATTCTCGTCCTTTTCCGTGCGTGAAGCAACCATATCCTTATTCTCGGCCTTTTCCGTGCGTAAAGCAACCATATCCTCATTCTCGGCCTTTTCCATGCTTGAAGCAACCATATCCTCTTTCTTGGCCTTTTCCGTGTTTGAAGCAACCATATCCTCATTCTCGGCCTTTTCCGTGCTTGAAGCAACCATATCCTCATTCTCGGCCTTTTCTGTGCGTAAAGCAACCATATCCTCATTCTCGGCCTTTTCCGTGCTTGAAGCAACCATATCCTCTTTCTCGGCCTTTTCCGTGTTTGAAGCACCCATATCTTCATTCTCGGCCTTTTCCGTGCTTGAACCAACCATATCCTCATTGTCGGCCTTTTCCGTGCGTAAAGCAACCATATCCTAATTCTCGGCCTTTTCCATGCTTGAAGCAACCATATCCTCTTTCTTGGCCTTTTCCGTGTTTGAAGCAACCATATCCTCATTCTCGGCCTTTTCCGTGCGTGAACCAACCATATCCTCATTCTCGGCCTTTTCCATCCTTGAAGCAATCATATCCTCATTCTCGGCCTTTTCCGTGCGTAAAGCAACTATATCCTCATTCTCGGCCTTTTCCGTGCGTGAACCAACCATATCCTCATTGTCGGCCTTTTCCGTGTTTGAAGCAACCGCATGATCATTCTTGCCCTTTTCCGTGCTTGAACCAACCATATCCTCATTCTCGGCCTTTTCCCTGTTTGAAGCAACCATATCCTCATTATCGGCCTTTTCCATGCTTGAAGCAACCATATCCTCATTCTCGGCCTTTTCCGTGCGTGAACCAACCATATCCTCATTCTCGGCCTTTTCCGTGTTTGATGCAACCATATCCTCATTCTCGGCCTTTTCCGTGCGTGAAGCAACCATATCCTCATTCTCGGCCTTTTCCGTGCTTGAAGCAACCGCATGATCATTCTTGCCCTTTTCCGTGCTTGAACCAACCATATCCTCATTCTCGGCCTTTTTCGTACGTGAAGCAACCATATCCTCATTCTCGGCCTTTTCCATCCTTGAAGCAATCATATCCTCATTCTCGGCCTTTTCCGTGCGTAAAGCAACCATATCCTCAACCTCGGCCTTTTCCGTGCGTAAAGCAACCATATCCTCATTCTCGGCCTTTTCCGTGCGTGGAGCAATCGTATCCTCATTCTCGGCCTTTTCCGTGCGTGAAGCAACCATATCCTCATTCTCGGCCTTTTCCGTGTTTGAAGCAACCGCATGATCATTCTTGCCCTTTTCCGTGCTTGAACCAACCATATCCTCATTCTCGGCCTTTTCCCTGTTTGAAGCAACCATATCCTCATTCTCGGCCTTTTCCGTGTTAGAAGCAACCATATCCTCATTCTCGGCCTTTTCCGTGCTTGAACCAATCATATCCTCATTCTCGGCCTTTTCCGTGCGTAAAGCAACTATATCCTCATTCTCGGCCTTTTCCGTGCGTGAACCAACCATATCCTCATTGTCGGCCTTTTCCATGCCTGAAGCAACCGCATGATCATTCTTGCCCTTTTCCGTGTTTGAACCAACCATATCCTCATTCTCGGCCTTTTCCGTGTTTGAAGCAACCATATCCTCATTCTCGGCCTTTTCCGTGCTTGAACCAATCATATCCTCATTCTCGGCCTTTTCCGTGTGTGAAGCAACCATATCCTCATTCTCGGCCTTTTCCGTGTTTGAAGCAACCGCATGATCATTCTTGCCCTTTTCCGTGCTTGAACCAACCATATCCTCATTCTCGGCCTTTTCCCTGTTTGAAGCAACCATATCCTCATTCTCGGCCTTTTCCGTGTTAGAAGCAACCATATCCTCATTCTCGGCCTTTTCCGTGCTTGAACCAATCATATCCTCATTCTCGGCCTTTTCCGTGCGTAAAGCAACTATATCCTCATTCTCGGCCTTTTCCGTGCGTGAACCAACCATATCCTCATTGTTGGCCTTTTCCATGCTTGAAGCAACCGCATGATCATTCTTGCCCTTTTCCGTGTTTGAACCAACCATATCCTCATTCTCGGCCTTTTCCGTGTTTGAAGCAACCATATCCTCATTCTCGGCCTTTTCCGTGCTTGAACCAATCATATCCTCATTCTCGGCCTTTTCCGTGCGTGAAGCAACCATATCCTCATTCTCGTCCTTTTCCGTGCGTGAAGCAACCATATCCTCATTCTCGTCCTTTTCCGTGCGTGAACCAACCATATCCTCATTCTCGGCCTTTTCCGTGCGTGAACCAACCATATCCTCATTCTCGGCCTTTTCCGTGCGTAATGCAACCATATCCTCAACCTCGGCCTTTTCCGTGCGTATAGCAACCATATCCTCATTCTCGTCCTTTTCCGTGCGTGAAGCAACCATATCCTCATTCTCGGCCTTTTCCGTGCGTAAAGCAACGATATCCTCATTCTCGGCCTTTTCCGTGCGTGAACCAACCATATCCTCATTCTCGGCTTTTTCCGTGTTTGAAGCAACCGCATGATCATTCTTGCCCTTTTCCGTGCTTGAACCAACCATATCCTCATTCTCGGCCTTTTCCCTGTTTGAAGCAACCATATCCTCATTCTCGGCTTTTTCCATGCTTGAAGCAACCATATCCTCATTCTCGGCCTTTTCCGTGCGTGAACCAACCATATCCTCATTCTCGGCCTTTTCCATCCTTGAAGCAATCATATGCTCATTCTCGGCCTTTTCCCTGTTTGAACCAACCATATCCTCATTCTCGGCCTTTTCCCTGTTTGAAGCAACCATATCCTCATTCTCGGCTTTTTCCATGCTTGAAGCAACCATATCCTCATTCTCGGCCTTTTTCGTGCGTGAAGCAACCATATCCTCATTCTCGGCCTTTTCCATCCTTGAAGCAATCATATGCTCATTCTCGGCCTTTTCCGTGCGTAAAGCAACCATATCCTCATTCTCGGCCTTTTCCGTGCGTGAACCAACCATATCCTCATTCTCGGCCTTTTCCCTGTTTGAAGCAACCGCATGATCATTCTTGCCCTTTTCCGTGCTTGAACCAACCATATCCTCATTCTCGGCCTTTTCCCTGTTTGAAGCAACCATATCCTCATTCTCGACTTTTTCCATGCTTGAAGCAACCATATCCTCATTCTCGGCCTTTTCCGTGCGTGAACAAACCATATCCTCATTCTCGGCCTTTTCCGTGTTTGCAGCAACCATATCCTCATTGTCTTCCTTTTCCGTGTTTGAACCAACCATATCCTCATTCTCGGCCTTTTCCGTGCTTGAAGCAACCATATCCTCATTCTCGGCCTTTTCCGTGCGTAAAGCAACCATATCCTCATTCTCGACCTTTTCCATGCTTGAAGCAACCATACCCTCTTTCTTGGCCTTTTCCGTGCTTGAAACAACCATATCCTCATTCTCGGCCTTTTCCATGCTTGAAACAACCATATCCTCATTCTCGCCCTTTACAATGCTTGAAGCAACCATATCCTCATTCTCGGCCTTTTCCGTGCTTGAAGCAACCATATCCTCATTCTCGAGCCTTCTTTCCTTATTATGTATCCTAGTAATTTAAGATGGGTGTTAGCATCAGTTTCTTTGATGTTCCTCATTTCTGTAAAACTTCCTCCTTGCTCAAATGTTCTGTTCATGTTATTCTCAGCATTCATTGATAGAATCACTTTTTTGTTATTTCAACTCTCTTCTTCATCTTTGGGGAGACTGTTCAGCATCCACTGATATATAGGAGGATTGGTATTATGCACTAGTCAATTAAATCCTACTATTGTTAAATGCTTTATTGAATTTTTGGAAAACGTTTTTCGCTATTTCATTGCATGTTCATATTTTCCATCAGCTGCCGCAACACTAAGCAGTTGGTTCAAGTTCTGTACAGGCTTTATTTTGAGTCCCTTCGGATAAGAAAATATGATGCCCACATTCCGATATCTCAGAACAGTTGTTTAATTGATTGACAAATTACCAAAAAATTCTATGTAACATGTTCCATCCTTTAAAGAGACTTCATCAGACTAATGCAATGTTATTGATGGAATTATATATATGTATGGGGAATGAACAGTAACAAAAACAAAAACAAAAGTCTTGAAAAGCCAAATGATTTCAGTTGAGATGTCTATACAAACATGTCAGATACTCAAAATTGTAAAATTGAAAATTTAACAAATATATAAAAAATTCCATAAATATTTACTACAGTTGAATTATCAGGTGTAACAACAAAATTATCCAAATCATGTAACAGTAAAATTGTCTAATTGTTAGATTAAGCTTTGAACTGTTGTATCTTAGAAATGATTAAAGATATCTTACTGGAATTCTCAAAGGTTTTTGTAACATTATTGGACACTACTTTGATCAATAAAAATGTATTTATTAGTTGAAATGATGATTTCTCTTGCTGTTGTGATCTAGATTTCTTTTCTACTGTTCCCTCTTTTTTAAACTTATTCACCATTCTCTTGATGGTTCTTGAATGGACTTTGAAGATGGAATCCAGAATATAATGATTTCTCTTGCTATTGTGACTTCCTGATCTAATTCCATTTCACATTCCTATCTGTCACAACACTACCCAGTTGGTTCACGTTCTGTACCTGCTTTATTTTGAGTCCCTTATAAACAGAGAGAAAGATCCAAGCCTTTGAAAATAAATGCTTCAAAAATCCTTGACATCTTCTATTGGGAACATACAACAAATGAATTTGTGTTGAAACGCGTTGAAATTTTTGTGGGCCACCAGGAACCTCTTCTCACCACTGTAAAGTGGAGAAAGATGGTGTGGTTTGGACATGTTACTAGGCATGAGAGCCTTTGCAAGACGATCATGTAAGGCATCATTGAAGGTGGATGTAGAAGAGGACGTCAACGCAAAAACCGGTTGGACAACGTCAAACAATGGACAGGTATGACTATAACAGAATTGCTGATGGCTGCTGTTGATAGACCATTGTAGAGGAGATTCAGTGTGGCTTCTGCATTTAGATCTCCATATCATTACAAAAGTCAGGGGAGGAGGAGGAGGATGATGATGATGATGATGATGATGATGATGATATAGGAGAAGGATGTATAAATGTTGATATATCAGAACAATATCGGGTGATTCACTACCCAGATGGTTTAATTACTGCACCTACTTGATTCTGACATTTCATGTGCTGACAACTATACATTATTTTCTTCTAGCTAATAGTTAGTCCTTTCTTCTTGCTTTCCTTGACTACCATTATGAGTTCCTGCAATTTCCCTTCTGTTTTCTCAATGCTTCCTCCTGCTTCTCTTGTTTTCAATATGTCCTGTGAGTTTTAAAATCTCTAAGCCTTCCTTCCTCATTATGTGTCCTAGAAATTTAAGCTTGGTGTTAGTATCAGTTTCTTCATTGTTACTATTTTCCTTAAAACTTCGTCATTGCTCACATGTTCTGTTGACGGAATCCATTGGTAAAATCACTCTTCTGTTATTTCAACACTTCTTCATCTACTGAGTGATTGTTCAGCATTCAACAGAAGATTAAATATTACATTGCAATTCAGCACTCTTTTCTTTGTTTTTAATATTTTCCTATCGCTTCTTTGCTTAGTTTACGAAAGGCATAAAGAGATTGTCCAGCATTCACTGCCATATTGGAAATTAGATGTTGCACAGCAGTTCAGCCGACATTTTTCTTTGTTTCTAATAACATTTTCCTATCACTTAATACTTTGCTTAGTTTATGAAAGGCATAAAGAGATTGTCCAGCATTTACTGCCATATTGGAAATTAGATGTTGCACAGCAGTTCAGCCGACATTTTTCTTTGTTTCTAATAACATTTTCCTATCTCTTAATACTTTGCTTAGTTTATGAAAAGCATAAAGAGATTGTCCAGCATTCACTGCCATATTGCCGATTAGATATTACATAGCGGTCCAGCACTGCTTTTCTTTGTTTTAATGACATTTTCCTATCTCTTAATACTTTGCTTAGTTTCTGGAAGACAACTTTTTCTGTTGCTACCTATTTTTGATATCAGCTTTCTTGAGGATTTTATTTTACATAAAACTTAGCTAGTGATCATTTGAACACTGCATGGTATTCTCGATACAGCAGAACCACATCTTTTTTTTTTTTTTTTAATCATATCACCCCAAGCAAGGCCGGAGGCCACTATCACGCAAGGGGTTAAAGAGGGGGTTGGAGGAAGAGCAGATAGGAGTGGCAAGGGAGGGGATGTGGAGAAAGAGAAAGACAGTGGGTCAATCAAGGCAAGGGGGCCACAAAAGATCCGGAGCGAGAGCAGATAGGAATGAGAAAAGAAAGGATGTGGAGAAGGGAAGTGGATAGATCAGGGCAACTGGAGATGTCGATTGACGCTACACTTAAACCGTTGGAGATTGTATTTATCAGGGAAACAGTAATAGGGAAGGGAGTTCCATAGGCGAGATGTGCGAGAGACGAAGCTATTGGAGTAGAAGAGACGTCTACATCTAACAGTTTCCATGGTGTAGGGGTGGGAGCGGGATGCCAGCCTGGTGGGGCGTTTAAATTCACGAGGCCTGGGGACAAGCGAACGCAGCTCCTCAGAGCAATTACCATGGAAGTACTTGTAAAAAAGGCAGAGCGAGGCAACATCACGTCTGTGAGAGAGCGACTGCAGACGAGATGACAGATCAGGGCCAATCATGTTGCCTATCCGTCTCTGGATCTTATCAAGAACCCCGAGGCAAACAGCAGGGGCCCCAGACCATATATGGCAGCAATACTCCATGCAAGGGACATGTCTCTTCATCATCCATGATTGTCCAGCATTCACTTCCATATTTTAGATCAAATATTATGGGACATTTTCAACTTACTGTATTTATTATGTTTTGTCGCGGTGCTTATTTTCTGGAAGGCAAGTAATAAAATAAAAAATGCATCTCTGAATATCAAAACAGATACAACCACTTATGATTTTCTCTTCTGAAGAAATGTTACCTTTTTTCATCAGTTTTTATTTTATATACATTTGTTATTAAAAACACTCTCGCTACTCTATTGATATTCCCATGGCACGGGTTCTGAACGCTACATTCCATAGCATTCACCAGCCATGACCTTTACAACTGGGACACACAATACCACATGCACAAAGATGAATCATCAACCTTAGTAAGAATAAAGTTCTACTTGGACAGCTTCTTCCCAAGAACTGCTGCTTTGCAGTACAAACCGCAGTAGGACGTGTTGCCAATCACAACGATCTCGACTTATTCAAGTCTACACTTCACCATTATCTTTTCCACATAAATTCATGAACTGAACTCCTTGCCTTTTCTTATGATCATGCAACATCCCTAATTTGAGTGGCTCTTAAGCCTTGTATTCGATGAATATTATCATATAAAATGATTCATGCTAACCAACACAATTTCCTTGGATTTTAGCAAAAAGTTAAAATAATTTGAATATCAATTCATTAACAAACCTGCCTCACATTCGAAATTCCTTGTAGTTTCTCAAATACGCAGTAATAAGAAAAGAAGTAAATTATTTGGAGACATAATATTAATTCAATAACAAACTTGTCTCACATTCATAATTTCCTTGTATTTTATCAAACATGCAATAATAAAAAAAAGAATTTAAAATTATTTGGAGACAGAATATGAATTCAATAAAGAAGTTTTCTCACACTCATAATTTCTTGTATTTTATCAGATATGCAATTATAAGAAATTTTTTTTAATTATTTGGAGACAGTATATTAAATCATTTAAGAACCTGTGTCAAAATCATAATAACCTTATATTTTCTCAAATATGCAATAATAAGAAAAGAAGTTAAAATTATTTGGAGACAGAATATTAATTCATTAAGAAACTTGTCTCACACTCGTAATTTCCTTGTATTTTCTCATATATGTAATAGTAAGAAAAGAATTTAAGATCATTTAGAGCCAGAATATTTATTCATTAATGAACCTTTCACACACTCAAAATATCCTTGTATGTTCTCAAATATGCAATAATAAAAAAAGAATTATTTGTTGACAGAATATTAATTCATTAACAAACTTTTCTCACACCAATAATTTCCTTATATTTTCTCTAATATGCAATAATAAGAAAAGAAGTTAGAATTATTTGGAGACAGAATATTAATTCATTAACAAACTTTTCTCACACCAATAATTTCCTTATATTTTCTCTAATATGCAATAATAAGAAAAGAAGTTAGAATTATTTGGAGACAGAATATTAATTCATTAACAAACTTTTCTCACACCAATAATTTCCTTATATTTTCTCTAATATGCAATAATAAGAAAAGAAGTTAGAATTATTTGTTGACAGAATATTAATTCATTAACAAACTTTTCTCACACCAATAATTTCCTTATATTTTCTCTAATATGCAATAATAAGAAAAGATGTTAAAATTATTTGGAGACAGAATATTAATTCATTAACAAACTTTTCTCACACCAATAATTTCCTTATATTTTCTCTAATATGCAATAATAAGAAAAGAAGTTAGAATTATTTGTTGACAGAATATTAATTCATTAACAAACTTTTCTCACACCAATAATTTCCTTATATTTTCTCTAATATGCAATAATAAGAAAAGAAGTTAGAATTATTTGGAGACAGAATATTAATTCATTAACAAACTTTTCTCACACCAATAATTTCCTTATATTTTCTCTAATATGCAATAATAAGAAAAGAAGTTAGAATTATTTGGAGACAGAATATTAATTCATTAACAAACTTTTCTCACACCAATAATTTCCTTATATTTTCTCTAATATGCAATAATAAGAAAAGAAGTTAGAATTATTTGTTGACAGAATATTAATTCATTAACAAACTTTTCTCACACCAATAATTTCCTTATATTTTCGCTAATATGCAATAATAAGAAAAGATGTTAAAATTATTTGGAGACAGAATATTAATTCATTAACAAACTTTTCTCACACCAATAATTTCCTTATATTTTCTCTAATATGCAATTATAAGAAAAGAAGTTAGAATTATTTGTTGACAGAATATTAATTCATTAACAAACTTTTCTCACACCAATAATTTCCTTATATTTTCTCTAATATGCAATAATAAGAAAAGAAGTTAGAATTATTTGGAGACAGAAAATTAATTCATTAACAAACTTTTCTCACACCAATAATTTCCTTATATTTTCTCTAATATGCAATAATAAGAAAAGATGTTAAAATTATTTGTTGACAGAATATTAATTCATTAACAAACTTTTCTCACACCAATAATTTCCTTATATTTTCTCTAATATGCAATAATAAGAAAAGAAGTTAGAATTATTTGTTGACAGAATATTAATTCATTAACAAACTTTTCTCACACCAATAATTTCCTTATATTTTCTCTAATATGCAATAATAAGAAAAGAAGTTAGAATTATTTGTTGACAGAATATTAATTCATTAACAAACTTTTCTCACACCAATAATTTCCTTATATTTTCTCTAATATGCAATAATAAGAAAAGAAGTTAGAATTATTTGTTGACAGAATATTAATTCATTAACAAACTTTTCTCACACCAATAATTTCCTTATATTTTCTCTAATATGCAATAATAAGAAAAGAAGTTAGAATTATTTGTTGACAGAATATTAATTCATTAACAAACTTTTCTCACACCAATAATTTCCTTATATTTTCTCTAATATGCAATAATAAGAAAAGATGTTAAAATTATTTGTTGACAGAATATTAATTCATTAACAAACTTTTCTCACACCAATAATTTCCTTATATTTTCTCTAATATGCAATAATAAGAAAAGAAGTTAGAATTATTTGGAGACAGAATATTAATTCATTAACAAACTTTTCTCACACCAATAATTTCCTTATATTTTCTCTAATATGCAATAATAAGAAAAGAAGTTAGAATTATTTGGAGACAGAATATTAATTCATTAACAAACTTTTCTCACACCAATAATTTCCTTATATTTTCTCTAATATGCAATAATAAGAAAAGATGTTAAAATTATTTGGAGACAGAATATTAATTCGTTAATCATCCAGTCTCACAATCACATGAGAATTTAAACAACAAACATTTCTGATATCCTAGTGTCCTTAAATGCCTTGATCTAAATAAATTTTCTATTCTCTTAATACTTTTCTTACTTTCTAAAAGGCAATATTCATTATATCTAAGCATTAGTTCACTACATCAATGTACTTGTAAATGCCTTTTGTTTGAAAATTTGAGAAAATCCACTTGCATATTATAATGGGATTTGACTTATAAATTAGTGAAATCCAATTGCAAATGTTGTCTATTCAGTTGACAGCCACATCAGAAGTTGGGTAACACTTCAAATGATTGAGATGCTTGCGGACAGTGAAGATGGTAACAACCAATTCAAACATTTATGACAGGTGTATGAGAGTTAGACACAAAGGACAATTGCATTTTAGAATTCTGTCTTGCCTCAAAGATAAAAACACTTGCCAAAGGAATTCTTGAAAAGCATACACCAGGAAATTCCTTAGGTCTATGCATCTTAATGACCCAATTAATTTCAGATGTCTTTGCTCGGATGTCACTTGACAATATTGCATGAAAAGAAATGCAAGCACTTAGAAGATGCAAACAAGCCAATTAAAGTAGCTGACATCCTGGAAATGCATAAAATAATTGATATTTTTATCTTGCGTGCAGTGTTTCAACTCCAGCTTTGCACCAATCTATCTTCACTTGTTAATTTCCCTGTCTATATCGAGCAGCTTGAGTCTGTTCATAATTCTACATATATGACAATTTGTCTTTTCAAATCTACAAGGTGATTGAAAGTAACTCCCTATTTTATATATTGATTGACCAGCCAGGATTCCTGATTTAATACCCAGTAAGTTTCTGCTTTGGGATTGGTTAAAGGAGCAAGTCTACTATACCAAACTCAGATTTGGAAGAACTTGAAGCGCAAATGCAAGACTTTATGTCTTCCATACACCAAGAGTTTCTGGTGAAATCTGTTGACACAATTCCTGAGTGGCACAAGAAGCTAGTAGCAAAATCTGGTGCCGATACCGAATTTTAAATAAAGCATCATGCTAAACACATTCCTCTCATATCAATTTCTTGTAAAATTATAGTTAATAAATTATAAGTATTTTAAAATGGGGAGTTACTTTTCAATCACCCTCTGTGTGTGTGTGTGTATATATATATATATATATATATATATATATATATATATATATATATATATATATATTAAAACATTTTTATGTTTAGACATTCTTTTTATAGATACAAATATTTAAATGCTCTGTTTTTATAATAAACAGTATTTATAACATTTACCAGCCTGAATGTCTGAGAAATCCTCATAGAAAATAAATATTTGTTCTGTGTATATATATATATATATATATATATATATATATATATATATATATATATATATATATATATATATATATATATATATATATATATATATATATGGTGTGCTATATTTATGGGATAAATTGCTCAATATCAGAGATAGAGCATGTGTACATACAAAAGTGAACATTGAAGTGAACACTCAGAGGCGACAGGCTGTTTCATGCTAGACACAATCGTCAGGCCATACATATATTTAAGTAAATGCTTTGTTTATAATAAACATTATTAAAAACATTTACCAGCCTATATGATGTTTCCGTATAGGATACAGGTTCAATTCCTGTCAGAGGACGCATAATTTCTATGAAAATCTCTCGGTCATTCAGGCCGGTAAATGTTGTTAATACTGTTTATTATAAACAGAGCATTTCCTTAAATATTTGTATCTATTAAAAGAATGTATGAACAGAAAAATGTCTTAAAATAATTGTCGGACTTTGTCTATTTCATATATATATATATATATATATATATATATATATATATTATTAATTAAGAAATATCAAACACTTAAAATCCCATAGGTAATAATTTTTATTTAATGACAGCTCTAAAAAAGCAGCTCTCAATCTTCAAGACCTAAAAACAAAATCACAAATGAAATGGGAAAAATAAACTCCTGGTTAAAATCAAGAGAGATTGCTATCTTATTTAAAGAGTGGGTAAGACAGTGAATCTTGACCTATTTTGATATACTGAATTCAGATTTAACATTAGTATCTCGTTTGAGGAAGCTTGAAGGTCATAAAGTGTAGTTAGTTCAGTGAGAATTGGAAACAGTTGGATATTTTTTCTATTTCATTTGTGAATTTGTTTGTAGGTCTTGAAGATTGAGCGCTGTTTTTGTAGGATTCTGATGAATTAAAAATTATTACAAATTCTTTTGGGCACATTTGCCTTTCATTTGCCTTATGAAAAGGTTTATTTTTCTGAATTGTTCCAGTTGCATCCCGAGGGATGCTTTGTGTTTCTTTAATGGTTTTTAAGTGTTGTGCAAAAAAAGGCAAGAGACCCACTGACATGTGAAGAGGCAACTTTTAAAAATAATTAAGGGATCACACTGCTGTTTCTATACAGAATTCTATCCACTCAAAAGAATATTCTTTGATAAGAGTCTCTCAAAGATGAAAGAACTTTTTTCTTTTTAAGCGTATCACCCCAAGCAAGGCTGGAGGCCACTATCACGCAAGGGGTTATAGAAGGGTTGGAGGAAGAGAAGATAGGAGTGGTAAAGGAGAGGATGTGGAGAAAGAGAAAGACAGTGGGTCGATCAAGGCAAGGGGGTTACAGAAGATTTGGAGCGAGAGCAGATAGGAATGAAAGATGAAAGGATGTGGAGAAGGGAAGTGGATAGATCAAGGCAACTGGAGATGTCGATTGACGCTACACTTAAACCGTTCGAGATTGTATTTGTCAGGGAAACAGTAATAGGGAAGGGAGTTCCATAGGTGAGATGTGCGAGACATGAAGCTATTAGAGTAGAAGAGATGTCTACATCTAACAGTTTCAATGGTGTAGGAGTGGGAACAGGATGCTAGCCTCATAGGACGTTTAAATTCACGAGGCCTAGGGACAAGCAAAAGCAGCTCCTTGGAGCAATTACCGTGAAAGAATTTGTAAAAAAGGCAGAGCGCGGCAACATCGCATCTGTGAGAGAGCGACTGCAGACGAGATGACAGATCAGGGCCAATCACATTGCATATCCGTCTCTTGATCTTATCAAGAACCCCAAGGCAAACATCAGGGGCCCCAGAACATATATGGCAGCAATACTCCATACAAGGAGACATTGAACATTTATGTCCAAAATTTACATATTACAGGGTCATCAGCCACAGGGACAACTGGAAATGTCAAAATCAAGCAAATACAGAAATCCATATCGCCATGAAGCAAAAAAAAGTCTTTCAGAAACCCTAAGAGACAATGTTTTAACAAGAGATGCTTTCAGGAAACTTAGCAAAGTTTTAAGCAATAGAAAAACTATATGAAAGATAGATAATGTTAAGAAAAGATTGCTGAACTACTATGTAATATCTAAACTTTCAGATGGCAGTCAATGTCTCACAATCTCCTCACAGATTAAGAAGAAACTTGAAGTGACTGAGAAATGGCTCTCCAGGAGAATGCCAAGAATACTAAGGACAGAATTGTTGAGGAAGCTGTAAATGAAACAGAAGCAACAATTGAAGAGATACTTAGAATGAAAATGAGTAATTTGAAATTTCTTTCAAACCTCAGACAAAAAGACTGAAATTATTTAATTTTTTGAGTTACCCCCTAGTAATTGGATTTCATTTTCTTGAAATTTGAGACTCTTTCCTTAGACTCATATAACAGTAGTGAGGTTTATCCCTTGTTGCCTGTTTGGAACTGAGTCCCTGGTTCCTTCTCCTAAAGTCTTCTAATTCGCTTTCACTTCCAGTAACCTTCTTGCATCTTAGTAGCATTATCTCCTTGCATGATCTTTCTCACAAGAATCCATCTTGCACATTTCCAAAATCTACCATTTATCAATGCATTGAATACTGTTGCCTTATCTTGTCTGGTGCTCCTACTGTACATCTTCAGATTCTTGACAAAATCCAATGAAGGATCTCTAATGTAAATTCTCACCAATGTGACATGGCTTCCCTCTGTCTTTTCTACAAATATTTTCATGCCAACTGTTCTGATGAGCTTTTTTCCCTGGTGACTCACCCAAGTGAATTTAAGCTTTCTACTAGATTGGCATCTAGGTCTCAACCATTTACTGTTGAAATAACTAAATAGAAGCACTGCTTCTACTTCAACAGTTTCTTTTCTCGCACTTCACACCTGTGGAAATTCCTTCCATTTTTCACTTTCCAGATTAGTACAAACTTCAAAAATGTAATCCATCATCAATCACCATTCAATCCTTTTGAACCCTGTGGATCTTTTGATGCATCTAGCCATTTAAAAAATACTAACAGCAGTATCTTTTCAATGCTGTCAAAAGTAAATATTATTTACACTTTACATTGTTCAGACTGTTGTCCTCATCTTTATTGTCATATTCACAGTCTATATTTCTGAGATGAGGTATTGTAACTATTTACACTATTTACATTGTTCAGACTGTTGTCCTCATCTTTATTGTCATATTCACAGTCTATATTTCAGGGATGAGGTATTGTAACTATTTACACTATTTACATTGTTCAGACTGTTGTCCTCATCTTTATTGTCATATTCACAGTCTATATTTATGGGATGAGGTATTGTAACTATTTACACTATTTACATTGTTCAGACTGTTGTCCTCATCTTTATTGTCATATTCACAGTCTATATTTCTGAGATGAGGTATTGTAACTATTTACACTATTTACATTCTTCAGACTGTTGTCCTCATCTTTATTGTCATATTCACAGTCTATATTTCTAAGATGAGGCATTGTAACTATTTACACTATTTACATTGTTCAGACTGTTGTCCTCATCTTTATTGTCATATTCACAGTCTATATTTCTAAGATTAGGCATTGTAACTATTTACACTATTTACATTCTTCAGACTGTTGTCCTCATCTTTATTGTCATATTCACAGTCTATATTTCTGAGATGAGGTATTGTAACTATTTACACTATTTACATTGTTCAGACTGTTGTCCTCATCTTTATTGTCATATTCACAGTCTATATTTCTGGGATGAGGTATTGTAACTATTTACACTATTTACATTGTTCAGACTGTTGTCCTCATCTTTATTTTCATATTCACAGTCTATATTTCTGAGATGAGGTATTGTAACTATTTACACTATTTACATTGTTCAGACTGTTGTCCTCATCTTTATTGTCATATTCACAGTCTATATTTCTCGGATGAGGTATTGCAACTATTTACACTATTTACATTGTTCAGACTGTTGTCCTCATCTTTATTGTCATATTCACAGTCTATATTTCTGAGATGAGGTATTGTAACTATTTACACTATTTACATTGTTCAGACTGTTGTCCTCATCTTTATTGTCATATTCACAGTCTATATTTCTCGGATGAGGTATTGCAACTATTTACACTATTTACATTGTTCAGACTGTTGTCCTCATCTTTATTGTCATATTCACAGTCTATATTTCTGAGATGAGGTATTGTAACTATTTACACTATTTACATTGTTCAGACTGTTATCCTCATCTTTATTGTCATATTCACAGTCTATATTTCTGAGATGAGGTATTGTAACTATTTACACTATTTACATTGTTCAGACTGTTGTCCTCATCTTTGTTGTCATATTCACAGTCTATATTTCTGAGATGAGGTATTGTAACTATTTACACTATTTACATTGTTCAGACTGTTGTCCTCATCTTTATTGTCATATTCACAGTCTATATTTCTGAGATGAGGTATTGTAACTATTTACACTATTTACATTGTTCAGACTGTTGTCCTCATCTTTATTGTCATATTCACAGTCTATATTTCTGAGATGAGGTATTGTAACTATTTACACTATTTACATTGTTCAGACTGTTGTCCTCATCTTTATTGTCATATTCACAGTCTATATTTCTGAGATGAGGTATTGTAACTATTTACACTATTTACATTGTTCAGACTGTTGTCCTCATCTTTGTTGTCATATTCACAGTCTATATTTCTGAGATGAGGTATTGTAACTATTTACACTATTTACATTCTTCAGACTGTTGTCCTCATCTTTATTGTCATATTCACAGTCTATATTTCTGAGATGAGGTATTGTAACTATTTACACTATTTACATTGTTCAGACTGTTGTCCTCATCTTTATTGTCATATTCACAGTCTATATTTCTGAGATGAGGTATTGTAACTATTTACACTATTTACATTGTTCAGACTGTTGTCCTCATCTTTGTTGTCATATTCACAGTCTATATTTCTGAGATGAGGTATTGTAACTATTTACACTATTTACATTCTTCAGACTGTTGTCCTCATCTTTATTGTCATATTCACAGTCTATAATTCTGAGATGAGGTATTGTAACTATTTACACTATTTACATTGTTCAGACTGTTGTCCTCATCTTTGTTGTCATATTCACAGTCTATATTTCAGAGATGAGGTATTGTAACTATTTACACTATTTACATTCTTGAGACTGTTGTCCTCATCTTTATTGTCATATTCATAGTCTATATATCTGAGATGAGGTATTGTAACTATTTACACTATTTACATTGTTCAGACTGTTGTCCTCATCTTTATTGTCATATTCACAGTCTATATTTCTGAGATGAGGTATTGTAACTATTTACACTATTTACATTGTTCAGACTGTTGTCCTCATCTTTATTGTCATATTCACATTCTATATTTCTGAGATGAGGTATTGTAACTATTTACACTATTTACATTCTTCAGACTGTTGTCCTCATCTTTATTGTCATATTCACAGTCTATATTTCTGAGATGAGGTATTGTAACTATTTACACTATTTACATTGTTCAGACTGTTGTCCTCATCTTTATTGTCATATTCACATTCTATATTTCTGAGATGAGGTATTGTAACTATTTACACTATTTACATTGTTCAGACTGTTGTCCTCATCTTTATTGTCATATTCACATTCTATATTTCTGAGATGAGGTATTGTAACTATTTACACTATTTACATTCTTCAGACTGTTGTCCTCATCTTTATTGTCATATTCACAGTCTATATTTCTGAGATGAGGTATTGTAACTATTTACACTATTTACATTGTTCAGACTGTTGTCCTCATCTTTATTGTCATATTCACATTCTATATTTCTGAGATGAGGTATTGTAACTATTTACACTATTTACATTGTTCAGACTGTTGTCCTCATCTTTATTGTCATATTCACATTCTATATTTCTGAGATGAGGTATTGTAACTATTTACACTATTTACATTCTTCAGACTGTTGTCCTCATCTTTATTGTCATATTCACAGTCTATATTTCTGAGATGAGGTATTGTAACTATTTACACTATTTACATTGTTCAGACTGTTGTCCTCATCTTTATTGTCATATTCACATTCTATATTTCTGAGATGAGGTATTGTAACTATTTACACTATTTACATTGTTCAGACTGTTGTCCTCATCTTTATTGTCATATTCAGAGTCTATATTTCTGAGATGAGGTATTGTAACTATTTACACTATTTACATTGTTCAGACTGTTGTCCTCATCTTTGTTGTCATATTCACAGTCTATATTTCTGAGATGAGGTATTGTAACTATTTACACTATTTACATTCTTCAGACTGTTGTCCTCATCTTTATTGTCATATTCACAGTCTATATTTCTGAGATGAGGTATTGTAACTATTTACACTATTTACATTGTTTGGACTGTTGTTCATATCTATGTTGCCATATTCATGACAGTTGTACACTATGGCCTTCTCCAGGTGATGGGATTTCAAACTGAACACTTTATTTCATCCACCAGCGTAGGTTGTTCTAGTTCCACATGCCATGCCTCCCCCAGATGTCACAGTATCAGTTTTCTCCCTTATCTTAACTCTCTAAGGTTTTGTTTACCTCAGCTATAGCCAGGTATTGAACTCAAAATACTTTGGGTCAAGTCACTGGATTCAACCAATGCTTTTATCCAGTGGGCAATGTACCTAATCATCTAAAGAAGAAATATAGAGAGGTCCTGAAGAAGGACAGAGTGTACAATGACTGAAATGTCATGAAGATGACAACAAAGATGAGAACAAATGTTCAGACAATGTAAATAGTGTAAATAATTACAATACCCCATCACAAAAATATACATAGATCCTGAACAAGGCTGAAACATTATGAAGATTACAACAAAGACAAGGGCAACTGTTTGAACAATGTAAATATTGCAAATAAATAAATAAATGAATATTGTAAATAATTCCAATACCTCATCTCAAAAATATAGGTAGATCCTGAAGAAGGCTGTGGTGTACAATGACTGAAACATTATGAAGATGACAACAAAGAAAAGGACAACACTTTGAACAATGTAAATATTGCAAATAATTAAATAAATATTCTAAATAATTGCAATACCTCTTCTCAAAAATATAGGTAGATCCTGAAGAAGGCCAGAGCATTCATCGGCTGAAATGTTGTGAATATGGCAAAAAAGATAGTAAATATTAAATTAGAAAAATTATAGTCATGCAAGTTTGCAAGTTTGAAATTTATTTCATCTGACATTATGGAATCAAAATTGTTATTTTTAGTTTTTATTATCACAGTTCAACAATTTTTTTTCTTTACTTTTATTTTATAGCCAAATTTGATCAATCAAGACATTTCTTTTGCTATTCTAGTATTTCTAGAAATTTTCATCTCTGTCATTTGTCTAAATAACTTAAGTCACTTATTAATTAAAATATACTAGAGAAATAAAACAGTTGCTAGACTGATTTACTCTTTCAATCTTGGCCTGAAGCAATTAGATGTCTAGCCACATTGATGAGCTGATACAGCGAAACAGTCTGTCTGTGGATGATGATATACATGCATATATATATATATATATATATATATATATATATATATATATATATATATATATATATATAGGTAATAACCTATTGGCATATAATCTAAGTTAATCCTAATAATATAAAATATTAAAACTGATCCACAAAGTGAGCTCTATGTATTTATAAATTATATAGCATAGGAATCCAAAATTACCCCATTTGAATAGCTATTACGACCCACTCTTCTTAACTCCTCTCAGTTGAGAAGACCTGCCAGCAAGTCTCTGTGGGTCGAAATAGCTATTCAAATTGGGTAATTTTGGATTCCTTTTCTATGTAATATATATATATATATATATATATATATTTAATTAATATATTCGTACACATAGATGATGAGGTATGATAAAAGCTTTCACTTGATTTATATATTTATATATATATATATATATATATATATATATAT
>OZ038493.1:76809158-77031658 GCA_964036315.1 Acanthosepion esculentum | reverse complement strand
ACCAACACAAGGATTGACAAATATTAACAATAAAAAACAAATGAAAACTACAGATAAAGTTCATTTTCTTCAGAAAGTCATTCACTCCTGTAGTTCACTGCTAGCAAGCAGGAATTTTTTTTTTCTTGATGATGGCCATGCTGGCTGAAACATAATTGAAATAATAAAACAAAAAAATATTAACATATAACCCAGTGTGTTTGAAAATTTTATTTGTTAATATTTTTTATTGTTCAAAAGATATATATATATATATATATATATATATATATATATATATATATATATATATATATATATATATATATATATATATATATGTATACTGGGCGTAACAGCAAAATCGCTCAGTTGTTAGATTAAGCTCTGAACCATTGTATCTTAGAAATGATTAAAGATATCTTACTGGAATTCTCTGAGGTTTTTATAACACTACTGGACTCTACTTTGAACAATAAGAATGTATTTAGCACTAAGTTAAAATTATGATCCCTCTTGCTGTTGTGACTTCCTGGTCCAGTTTTCCTCTCTACTGTTCTCTCTTTTTGAAATTTATACACCATTCTTTTGATGGTGCTTGAACAGACTTTGAAGATGGAAGTCAGAGTATGAATATTCATACCATCACTGCAGGCCAGAATGTTCTTTTTCCTTTCACCATTGCCCAGTTGTGAAGATATAGTGAGGCTGACACAAAACAATTGTAACCTGTTCTTTTTCTAATTCTTGCAACAAATGGCATCTTATCTAAAAACCTGGTAAAAAGAAACTCAGTTAAGTGGATTTTTAGATATTAGACATTTCTGGGATGGACAATTATCCCATGCTGTTACATGATTTAGACAATTTTGCTCATACACCTGGTAGATATATATATATATATATATGTATCATAGCTTGCAGGTTCGGAGTCGCTTGGTTGTAGAGTTGGAGTCGCTGCTTGCAGAGTCACAGTCACTTGGTTGTAGAGTCAGTAGGCCTGTTCTGTAGAATGGGACCACAGTGATCGCTGCAAGGGAATGCCTTCTTTATGTTGGTTGAGGTGACAGTGGTGGGTTGCTGAGATGTTAGCAAGCATTAAGAATCAGGAGATTTCATGAATCTGACTTTGCCGATGCAGAGTGTATGAGCGTTAGGAATTGTGAGCATTAGGAATCAAAGCTGGATAGCCAAGGTGGTTAGTCAAGTCTAGGAGCAATTGTTTAGAGGTGCAGTCATGTTGTGTGATAATGGTGAAGGCTGCAATGGTGGTAGTGGCAACAGCAACAGCAGCAACAGAAAACTAATATGACAAATTGGTAAACGTTTTTGTGACACATTTCATCCATTAGGACTGGGCTTTGTTAGTGTTACCGCATCTATACATGGGCACAGAATGAGAGATGCTGGTAGTTTCAAAATTTTTTGAAAGAATATTTTTTTTGAAAGAATATTTCATCAGACTGGGCTTTGTTGATGTTGCCATGACTACATATGCACACAAAACAAAAAACAAAATATTTGAAAGCGTATTTTTGAAAGAACATTTTTTTGAAAGAATATATTTTTCAACCTAACCAAATTCATCTGCATTCTTTTTCTTTTTCCCTCCATCACCATTGTCCCTTATTATCCCACATTGCAACAACAGAAAATCTACCATGAATGGTGATAGATTGTAAGAGGCTGGACGCAAATTTACTGTGGAGCGATCAAGGCATTTTCCAGACATGATCACCCTGGAGAAATCACAAAAAGTTTAAACGAAAGACAAGGGACATTTTAAAAAACAATACAAAATGCATTGGTTATTCAGCATAATGGAAATGACCACCGTTTTGACATAGGGAAATGGTACTTTGATTAAAAGAGAAAATGATCTCCTAAAACAAAAAACATCTGGAAAGTGCCTTGATCACTAGTTCATCGATGGTAAATTTTGAAACTACCAGCATCTCTCATTTTGTGCCCATGTATAGACATGGTAACATTAACAAAGCCCAGTGCTAATGGATCAAATGCATCACAAAAACTTTTTTACAATTTGTCAAACTATTTTTCTAAATACTGTTTGTTGATATATAAAATTATACAAAATTATATATTATTATATCAGACATATATATATATATATATATATATATATATATATATATATATATATATATAGGGTATTATGGGTAAATTGTCACCATTTTATATTTTTAATTTTTTGCATGTACATAGTTTTTTTTTCATTTTCTCACCAGTGCACTATAGTAGGGTCATTTAGGCACCATCTGTGTAAAAAAGACGGCTATGACACAATTCACTCAACCAGAAATTTGGAAATGGCATGCTTTACTGCTTGTCATTCATGTCAGAAGCTCTAATATAAACACTTCAGTTTCAGAGTGTTTGGGTGTCAATCTAAGGACAGTGCAGAAGATTTGGAAAGAGTTGGATGAGTTTACTGGTGATTATGAAGGTATGGCAGAAACAGAAACTCACTATGATCATTCTGGCAAGAAAAGAACTCCAGAATTTGTTGGTGAGGGCCTCAATCTTAACATGGATGCCTATATCAAGTGCCTTGAGGAGGTAGTGCTGCCCTGGGTCAAGAGAGTGGTTGCTGGAAAACCCTATGTCTGGCAACAGAACTCTGGACCCTGCCACACAAGCTGAACCCAGTCATGGCTGTCAGACAATTTCTGCAATCACATCACCCCTTACATCTGGCCACCTAACACTCAGACCATAACCCCCTTTATTATTATGTGTTGGGCGCAGTTGAGCAAGAGACAGAAAAAACTCCTTATAACACCAAAGATGAACTGAAGGCAAGGATTATGGCAGCACTCACCAACTTAAACAAGGAGACTGTCCAAAAGAGTTGCAGGAGATTCCAAAAACATTGAATAAATTTACTCTTTAGTATTTCAAGACATTTTTGTGCGTTTTTGAGCAATGTATCTTTTAAAATGAAATGTCAGTGTTATTTTCATTTTTGCCTCATTTTTGCCTAGATGACAATTTATTCATTACACTCTGTATATCTGTTAAAATGAAATGTCAGTGTTAATTTCATTTTTGTTTAATTTAGACAAAAATTTATACATCACATTGTCTATATAATAGGCAACCATTTATCTTTAGATAAAGAGGTACTCTGTTTGGTCAAAATTACATTCATCGGTGTGTGAGATTGGAGTGACTTCTCAAGGGTACTGCGCTGGGGTATGATATATGGTGACTGTGCACTGCCTAAACTACAAGGCCACCCTCTCGTCTGTAACAATATGATCTAAAGAAATAAAAGGCATTACATTTGGGGCTATCTTGGCTGCAGGACTTGCTGAAAAGTGGTCAATGTTGATAGACTCCCCCAAAATTATACATATATATATATATATATATATATATATATATATATATATATATATATATATATGTGTGTATATATATATATATATATGTATATATATATATATATATATATATATATATATGTATATATATATACTGAAGCCTTTCTCATGATAGGGTATAACAGCAAGGCATTGCAAGTTTAACATCTGAATTTGCCTTCAGTTAGATGGACTAACCTTCCTGGCTGACGAGTTCTATTTACCGAACCAGGATACCAATGCTGTAGTTCTCACCTGTGCCCAGTTACCTAGCCTATATGCCCTTCTTCAACAGCACTGCTGGCTTGAACATGTGCGCTGTATGCTGGATGGGATGATTCCAAAGGACTGTGCCATAAATTTTGCCATATTTGACTTCCTTCTTGCTTTTGTGTTAAGCCACATGTAGCCACGAGATAATTAAATAGTGCCTAAGTAAGCAAATGACTATTTGACAATTTCAGGAAGATTCCTTGTGTCATTGACAGATTCCATTGGCAGTTAATTAAAGATGGACATCAAGAAAACAAAGAGGAAACCATTTTACCTGTCATTTCCTATCATCAAAACTTTCATTTATTATTGCATGTCAGGATAAGTATCAAGCACATGTTGTACAAATATATATATATATATATATATATATATATATATATATATATATTTATAATAAAAAGGCTTGAACACTAATATTCCATGGTTATAATTTATTACATTGGAATCATAATTATGATCCAATTCATCAGATCTACAAATTCAAAAAGAAATCAGAAAAAATAACTCCAGGAATAAAAAATAAAATTTAGTGAGTGTGTATGTATAAGAGCGGGGGATGAATGTGAGAGGTAAATGAAAGCTCTAGAGAGGGATAACAGACGAGAGAAGAACAGGAAGGCCTAAAAGTGAAGGTGGGGATTAAAATTTAACGGAGAGAAGTTTTAAAGAGAGTAGATTAATAGTTTTTCCTTTATCAAGCAACTATTCAAGTTCAGATTTTTTCCACAGCATATATAGTTACCTCCCCTTAAATGGTGTTCGGCAGCCAAGCCATGACACAGCATTCCTGACTCCACATATAAAAATGGTCATTTTCGGATGACCACAACAATTTTTGTCCTTCACAATCATGAACACTACATACCTACTCTATAATTAACAATAACCTGATGATGACATTATGCTATGTCGAAAGTACTCAGAATTAATACAGTATACTAATTATTTAACAAAACCTTGGATTTATTTATATTAATAGATTTTTATATTTTTATATGTATATCATATATATGTATATGAGTAGAAAAAAGATATATTTATGTGTAGGTACAGTGAGGAAAATAAGTATGTATTTCATCCCCTGCTGATTTTCTGTGTTGAAAGTGAGAGATAGAATATTAAAAAAATTTTAAGATGTACCTACCCTGAAAATTATAGACCGTTCCCATTTTTGTAAGGTTGCAAACTCAGAAAATCCGCAGGAGATGAAATACTTATTTTCCTCACTGTATATGTATATGTAGATGTATGTTTTTACAGGAGGAATTCTTTGGTAACAAAGAAAAGAATGCTGAGCTGTTACATGACATCTGTTCTTCTATATGGCAGTGAATGCTAGACGATTTCATCAAAGATGAAGAAGGGATTTGAGGCGACAGAGATGTGGTTCTATAGAAGGATGCTAAGGATATCATGGACCGAGCATGTGAGCAACAATGAGGTCTTAGAGAGGTCACAAACAAGGAGAAAGCATATACTTAACATCAGAAAGAGGCAGCAGGTATACATAATGAGGAAGGACAGCCTGGAGATTCTGATACTCATGGGTCTTATATAGGGAAAGAGAGACAAGGGAAAGCAATGGGTGACATACCTGCCATACTGTGCATAAATTTCCGTTATTTGGATCTTCTAACAAGTGTAATTGGTTCTGCAGATGAGTTCAGTACTATAATCAAATCATATGTGTCAGTAGTCTGTCAATTTGATTCTAAGAACTAAACTGCTGAATCCTCATACAACAAAAAAGGCAAGAACGTACTCCATATATATCTTGAACACGTACCATGTATAAAAAAAAGTATTTATAGAAAAGGCACATTGAAGCAACCTTACATCAGTCGGTAAAATTGAGTGCAGCCGAGATGCCAGGTCAGGACTAATGACACTGCAGATTCTTCTTTGGATTTTATCAAGCATCTCTAAATATATAGCAGGAGCACTAAACAATATGTGGCAGCAATATTCAAAGTGTGGACGAAGCGTAGACTTATAAATATGTAAGATAGATTCTGGAGAGAAACATTGCAGATTCTTCTTTGGATTTTATCAAGGATCTCTAAATATATAGCAATATCACTGAACCATATGTGGCAGCAATATTCAAAGCATGGATGAATGGTAGAGTTATAAATATGTAAGATAGATTCTGGAGAGAAACATTGCAGATTCTTCTTTGGATTTTATCAAGGATCTCTAAATATATAGCAATATCACTGAACCATATGTGGCAGCAATATTCAAAGCATGGATGAATGGTAGAGTTATAAATATGTAAGATAGATTCTGGAGAGAAACATTGCAGATTCTTCTTTGGATTTTATCAAGGATCTCTAAATATATAGCAATATCACTGAACCATATGTGGCAGCAATATTTAAAGTGTGGACGAATAGTAGATTTATAAATATGTAAGATAGATATAGACAAAATATCATATACCTGATTATATCTATCACTATCTCTGTTCATATTTATCTATATGAATATCTAGCTCAATAGCTCATATCTATCTATATATCTATCTATGTTCATATCTATTTATCTATCTCAGTCTTTTCATATCCATCACATCTATATGCATATACATAAATATCATCTACAAATTCTTCATATCAATTGATTGTCTATACTTCTTGTATTGTATCTTTCCTTTCTTCCCTTCCATTTTTTAACTTTTTTCTTTATTCCATAAAAAAAAAAAAATTGTTTTATTTGACCTCCTGTGACTGACATTTTGGTGCCAAATATAGGCCCACAGAACACAATGGAGATGAGTGGCTAGAAACTTGAAGAATGCAAACCAAGTGAAATAAAATGGCAGAGAAAAATACAAAAATAAGTTTGATTTAATGCAGTCACATCAAGACGAACTGCTGTAAGGTAACACTTGAATCGGTGGCTCAGTAATAAGCCAGTGAAGGTAGCCATGCTCTTTCGACATTTTATAAACTTAGCACAGGTCTCATAATCAAATTGTGCCCAGACGTAAATTGGGACACATCAGGCAAAATCACATTATTGCTCTAATTGGCCGTGCTAGGACACTGGATGTTAAATTGTAGTGTAAGTCACACATGTCATCTCTGTGAAGGCTTTCCGTCCTTTGGCACCAAAACGTCTGGGGACAGATCACTTGATGTGGTGAATGTGATATGGCAGACATCATTGCTAATCTGATCGAGTCAAGTTATTGGGTGGACAGTTCTGATTGGCTGCGATAAACAAGCCAATGAGTAAAGAAATAAAAGATTTTTGCCTATTTCAAGTTTGATGGTCATGTTAGACAGTGCTGCCTTTATGATAATGAAGTCAAGTTTAAGTTTTTCTGTATTTTCATTGGCTCAAAATTATCTTTAGAAAATTTATCTTTTTGACTATAATGTTAGTGAAGATTATTGATGACAAAAGTAGGAAGGGCTGGTGCATGAGCTTTTGTAGACCCCCAATGGATGTATAATATGGGACCCCCACTCTACGACATTTCAATTTTCATAAGGTAGAATTCATATTTTATTCTAACCTAATTATGTACAGTAATGGATCATATACAATATAGGTGAACAATTCAACTAGAAAAATTGAAAATAAATACAATTTATTTAAATACAAATTAGAGACATGTCATAATAGATCATTCCATCTTAAATAAATCAACAATGTTTTACAACAGTTTTTAGCATCAACTTCAGATCTTTCTTGTTAAAAAGTTGAATAATTTTAACACATTCAACATTGGGGATTAAAATAGTGAATATTATATGATGTTTTTCGAGACTTAGCATAAACAAAATAAATTCACAGATTTGGACAAAAAAAGAACCCAGAATTACTTCAAAATCTGTGAAAATGTTTCATCTTTTAATAGTCAGTTGTGCTTAGTTTAATTTGTAACATATATAAATGTAGGTAGATAAAAGCAAATGTTGATAAAATAGGAAGGACCACAAAGCAATCAAGCTTGGGTACCCCAAGTCTAAGAGTTTGGGGGTAGTACACACAGGCCTTGAAAGTAGGAATGAATTCCAAAAGTGAATCTAGAAAAATAATTGACAATGAAGAAGGGAAGTAAACGTTAATTATATAGGTTTTCCTATAAATATCTATAGTCTATCTATGACTCCTCAACGTTATTATTACACAGAGCGTGGCAAAGTTACTTATTAACTTTTATCGTACAAAAATAAATTACTATAGTTTAAGATGACTTAAGATTAACTGTGGCTTAAACATTTGGGAATGTTTAAATCTTAATTCCAAGTTGAGGGGGGATAGGATGATGAGGAGCATTTGAATGGCTACCATGATCACCAGACCTAACACCACCAGACTTACTCTTGTGGGGGGTACTGGAAGATCTTGTTTACAAGCTAAACTGAAAACTCTTCCTGAATTAAAACAAGCAATTTCTGATAAATTTTCTGAAATTAATGTAGAAATGTGTCAGTGTTGCTGATAAGGTACAGAATTCTTTTGAACATGAAAGGAATAGTGTGAATATATTAAAGAGTTTGTTAATCATAACAAATCATGTCGGGGCACTTGGTGTAATGGTTAACAAGCTTGTTTCTCTAGATCAATTATGACTGAAAAAAATATGAGTTTGATCCTCACTGGGTGCCCCATAATTTTGTTGTCATGCTACATCTAAGCTACACTTTAAAAATACCATGACAAAACATGTTTTTTGATGTGACAATACTTAGAAATTTAATTTTTTTCAATAAAAGTTAATAAATACAAAAGGGAATTACTATTGCCCACACACTGTATATTCATAACTTTTTTTTTCTTATTACTTTAGACTATATGTTGTATACCCTTCATTAGTGATTGTGGGGGTGTTTGTTGGTCTCCTCTCATCTGGCCGGTGATCACTGGTTGTTTTCCTTCAGTCCTCATCTTCTCTTGGTCGGTGTCGCAAAATGTTCTTTGGGTTCAGATATGAGAAATATCAACAAAGAGAACTTTTAACTTAACTATTATTTTATTAACCACGTTGACAGTTACATCTTTTATCAGGTGAGGGTTACTGCACGCCCTATTAGGGAGCTGCTTCTAAATACGAAAATCTCATACGTCCATTTCCCTTGATGTGTAACAACCAACTCTCAAAGAACCTTCCCCACAAATGCATAAATGCAATCTAACATGTCTAGTTAGTTTGATGTCCAAACAGCAGTTCCCAGAAAAACATTAATCTTTAACTCATTCCCACATTCAGCTCAGCCAATCAAAACTGACAGCCCTATTTTGTCTATTATCTGACCTTGAAGGTCATCCTCAGAAGGCTTGAGTCTAGATACACTGCCACTAAAAAATAATAGTCTGAAACTTAACATTTAACACAGGCATGGACAACTTTTTCAAGAAGTGGACCGCATGAGACATGGCTCATCAGAAAAAATAATTCAAGGTGATTTTTCACTGATGGCATCTAAAGAAGATTATACATGTAAGCAGTTAGCCTTAGATATAGAGAAAAGTTGATATTTCTTCTCTTCGGTAGAAAGATCTTTTCTATAAAAAATCAGAGTCTTGGTATAATATTATCACTGATTAATGCACACTGCTGATGTGATGTGATGTGATGTGATGTGATGTGATGTGATGTGATGCGATTAACGCACACTGCTGTCATGATACATAATGAAATTGTTATGATCCGGGTTCCTTGTACCCCGGTGATGGTCCAAGGTAGAACCAATGAAGAATAACTCGAAACACAAGTATGGAATAACACAGATATATATTACAAATAGAATATATGTACAAAAGAACTAGAAATGTTAGTATGGTGAAACACACCTAGTCTATAGATAATAGACTCTCCCATCTAATATAAGTAGGAGTCAGTGAGGGTCGACTGGGAGTTGAATACGAAAGTAGTCAGCTACCACAACTAGATTACTCTGCGTAATACTTATTACAACAAGTTCCTAACGTTTTTGTACGTTGAACCTATTTAGGACCGAATTTAGTCCAAATACAGTTTCCACTGCGGAAAGTAACTCTACAACAGTTAGTAAGAACATTCAGGTTAGGTTAGAGAGAACTATGTTGTCTCGAAGTATCACTATTCCAATGTCTTACAGTAATCGTCTGAACACGACTCTGTCTCTGACTCAGAACTCTGATTCATACTGTCACACACTCTCTCTCTCTCTCACTGTCACACTCTCTCTCTCTCTCAATCTCTCTCTGCTGCTTCCTCTTGAGGCGCAGTATTTATGGGGTATGGACTAGTCCATTACTATTATGGGTAGGTTCCCATAACAGAAATGATCAAAGGAAAAACTGAATATGAATCAAGCATATAATAATTATTCCCCTGTGACACTATCTTCTCCAAACCTTTTTGAATGAAAGTGAGAATGTGTGAGTGAACAAGTGAGAGCAAAACGAGGCAAACAAAATTGTAATAAACTTCATTTTTCTTGTAAAATTAGATGCGCCAATCAGAAAGCACCACATGCTGCATGTGGCCCATGGGCCGCAGTTTGCCTATGACCTGCAGTAGATATTATTTTTAGTGGATACCCATCAGAGTTTGGAGAGCACATTTTTCTTTATCAAATTGTCTCTAAATTACAGATGCCAGTAGATGTAATTCACACTGTTTAAAAAGACAGGGCATCTATTCAAACATGGGCATCCACTAAGAATAAAGCCTAGAGTTATAAGAAACAATGTTGACTCAAAAATAGAATCCATTAATTCCTTTCTTTTTCTTTAGGAATATTCCATGTTTGGATCCATTAAAAGTTTTAGATCTTCCAATATCCAACCATCTCTTCTTGTTGACATGACAATAGTTGATCAGTCTAAAGTCAGCAACATGGAAACTGCAAGCTACCAAAATCCTTTTATAATCATTAATTGGAGTGTTTATATACAGATAATTATCATATACTAAGACAACAGAGGCTACACTTTTTTTATCAAATTAGTATGGTTGGTGACTAGTCAGCGACAACCAGGTCAGTTTCTGTAACCTACCTCATACTGATAATAATGATAATAAAATTAAAATATTTTATAAATTGGTTACACAACGACTACATAATCTTGTAGACTAACTTGCTATTTAACTGATAATAACTCTGTTAATTTATCAATCAGTAACTTTACAGAAAATAAAGCCTAGAGTTATAAGAAACAATGTCAACTCAAAAATAGAATCCATTAATTCCTTTCTTTTTCTTTAGGAATATTCCATGTTTGGATCCATTAAAAGTTTTAGATCTTCCAATATCCGACCATCTCTTCTTGTTGACATGGCAATAGCTGATCAGGCTATAGTCAGCATACTGAAAATGGCAGGAATAGTTTTTTGTTGCATGCTGGGAGTATTTTTTATTATTTTAAATTTTTATTTAATTTATTTTATAGAGGATTCTTATGTTATTGTTTCATTTTATTTATAATTTTCATTATTATTATTTTATATTCTATTTTCATTTATTTATAATAATAATAATAATAATAATAATAATAACAACCCTACAGTACACAGGTAAAGATTATGGCTACACTATATTCTTAATATTATCGTTATATATTAATAGTTATCAGAAGTATTTTTGTTATCACAGACTGTGATCTTTATTGATTTTTATATATTTGGCCATAACAAAAATATTTTTACAGACCTTTAACTCCTAAACACATTGAAAAACTATATTAATTTTATTATTATATATTGTGGTGTAATTTCTAAGGAATTAATGCATTTTATTTTTAATGCAACAAATGTTTAGAGCAGTGGTTCCCACACGATGTGGCATACCTAATATGTGTGGTGGAAGCAGTTGGCAGGCGAAGTGGAATGATTGAAGGATGAAGATTTAGAAACAGTTCAAAAAAAATTCATATGCCAAAAACGAATATGATTTCAACATTTAAAAATATTATTATGGATTACTTGTAATTCCCTGCATAAGTCCCAGTATAAATATTGACCAATAAATTATTGACCAATTTTATCATTGTGATAGTTTTACATTATCACAAGTATTATAAATATAGTAACATTGTCCACAATTTGGAGGAGAAAGTTATCAATGATAATGTTCTGACTTTGAATTCACAGTTATCTCCCTTTACCCCTACCTCTGTTTTTTTTATTTTTAAATGTACTTTTATCACCTAAAATGTGGTGAAGTGCAAGCAAATTTTAATTCTGAAAATGCAACCTGGAGAAAAAAAAATTAGGAAAACACTGGTCTAGATTAATATTAGATTTTTTGTTTTTACCTACCTTCATCTAAAGACTATCAAAATCCAGTATACCATTAGTGTTTTATTATGATACATTGTATCAAAAGTATTTATGCTTTTAACAGATCTTTACACCAAACTTAAGACTATATTAATTTTATTTTTATATATTAAGGTATTTTTTATTTGTCATACTGGCTGAAATCTCCAGTTCTTTAAATCAAACAGAAGTGCTCACTTCAGCATGCACAGCTCATAGGACAAAAGCAGACCTTAATTTCCTCTGGGTTTGGAATACCATCCCAAAATGTCAGCATATTTTCTGACCAATCAAAAAAATGTTTTTGCAGCAGCCTTTTCTGAGCCACAGACTTCCTATAAAATCAATGGTAATTTCACCAACAGCGGCAGAATCAATTAGACTGGCCCTAACGACAGACCCTCATGGCATCATTTCTTTGCTTGTGGTGGTGCTTCTTACTCTGTGACCTTCTATATCTAGTGGTCCTTGAGTCTTGTACAGAGTAAACATGATTGGAAGACTGTTCTCATCTCACTGCCCATGATATTGGACGATGATGGCTCTCCACAACTTTCTATCCTTTGCAGCTGTTTGTCTTTTTACCCTCAATTCTATCTGTTTCTATTCTGTTCCACCAACCATTCACACAAGCTTATAAGATAGGTGACCTGATGACGCTGATAAGAGGCACAGTGGGGTAATGGATAGCGGCTCGGATTGAAGAATCGGAGAGCTGAGTTCGAATTCCATTTGAATCCATTGCATTCACTTACATGCTAATACCTTTGAGAAAGGTATGAATCCTCTTCTTCTCCCCCCAGCTATGGATAAATAGCAGGACAGATCAGGTTCTGTTGCCTTGGCTGACAACTGGTCTACCGCAGAAAGAAATTGAAACCTACTGCAGGAAAAAATCTGCCTCGTCAGTCATGTACCTTTCAATACATGACTGACGAGGCATACGTATTTATGTGCCATACATGATACATGCATAAGTGTGTATCACGTATGGCGCATAAATGACTGACTGACCTGATGACTTACCCTGTTCCTCTTGCCTGCCACATGTCCTCTGAGTATCAGGTGTTGATTCTTTTTTCTTTTTATGCGCCATGTCCTTTCAGGACATAGGCGATCATGGCACTCCATCTCTATCTATCCCTTGCAGCTCTTAACAAATTCCTTCCCTCTGCTTCCTCCCCACAGAACACATTCTGTCATCCATTTGCTTAAGCCAGCCAGGTATGTCACACATTGTTTTCCCTTGTCTTTCTTTCCCTCTATTCGACCCGTGAGTATCAGATTCTCCAGGCCCTCCTTCCTCCTTATGCATCTCAGAAATTTCAGTTGCTTCTTCCTGATGTTAATTATAAGCCTCCTCCTTGTTTGCATCCACTTTAAGACCTCATCGTTGCTCACACACTCAGTCCATGATATCCTTAGCATCCTTCTGTAGAACCACATCTCTGTCGCCTCAAGTCTCTTCTTCACCTTTGAGAAAATCGTCCAACATTCACTACTGTAAAGAAGGACAAATGTCATGTAACAGCTCGGTATTCTTTTCTTTGTTACAAAAGAAATCGTACTGTCTCACAATACACTGCTCAGCTTTTGGAATGCATCCTTGGCCTTCCCAATACGTCTACAGATCTCAGTCAAAATGCTTCCCAGATATTTAAACTTCCGCACATGCTTGATTCTAGTGTTCCCAATCTGCAAATCGCATTTCAGGCTCATCCTTTTACTGATGACCATGCATTCTGTCTTCTTGTAGTTTATGCTTAGTCCCTTCTTCTCACTCTCCATCGCTACCTTCTGTAGGAGATTTTGTCATTTCTTTTCCTTGTCTGCTATCAGTACTGTGTCATCTGTGTATCTTATGTTGTTAAGATTGTGGCCGCCAATGCTAAATCCTGGCAGGGTTTCCAATTCTTTCAGAATTGCCTTGCTGTATTGGACAAACAGGTCTGGTGAGAAGACGCATCCTTGCCTTACGCCTCTTTTTCCATTTTTTTGTATATTCACTGGACTCGTTCCCTATGCACATGCATGCTGTCTGCTGCCAGTATAGGTTCTTGATTATTCTGATATATTTCCTGAATATATCAAGGTTGCTGAGTAGTTCCATAAGATCCTTGTGGTGTACTCTGTCAAAGGCCCTTGCATAGTCTATATGCAACTTAGGTACATGTCCTATGCTTTAAAAAGCAAAGCAGAGAACCTGACCACCAGCACTTGATTTTTTTTATTAAAATCCCTGCTGACTATGAAATGTGTAAAATAAAATAAAGAAGCTCATTCTGTCTGATGATAGGTCATACCAGAAAGAAATCAGCAAGATCTTCTTTGGATGTGAATAACCACTGCGGAATATTTTTATTGAATAAATCAGTTGAATAAAATGCTTATGCCAAAACTCTTAATTAAATAATGATGGCAAGGACACTTGCAAATGGTTCCAGACACTATATTCAGTACTTGCAGTCACTCAAGACACACATGGCATTGGTGCTTGCAGATACTTGCCTTGCTTCCCAAGCAAGGATACTAAATTACTTGAGCAGAGGCAACAGTAGGTGTTACTATATCAACAACCAGAAGTACCATATAAATCCAAAATATTTCTATGCAGAGAATAGTGAAGAAACAAAATTTTTATTTTTGCCAAAAAAATTGTCTCTTATTTCCTTATTTGTTGCTGAGAATTTCGTTTTTACTTTCAACATCAAATCGCAAATGTACTGATGACTGTGCGGATATACACTGAAATATTAAGAAAAATTAATAACATTTTAGCAGTCACTGTTTAAAATTTGAAATCTCTCATGTTTATAAGAATTTTTAATATCTAACTTTGAATTTTAATGCTACTGTTCACCCAGTACATGGCCCAAGAGCCACTCAAGGTAGTGGCTTACTGAATCAGGTTGTTTTATAGATATACAATGAGTAGGAAAGAAGTGTAGATTATGAGTATATGTAAGAGAGATAATGTTTGACCCTAAACTTTAAAAGATTAAGATTGTAATGATTGGGGAAAAATCCTCTTGGGAGTCTGTTCCACAATGCAGCAGCTTTTGGGAAGGAGCTGTCCAAATGTAACTTCCTTTTTATCGATAAAATTTGGAGGGAATGAGGATCATTTGATTTTATGTAGCATGGCAGGTCTTAGTTGTGAAGGTCTAAAATGGTGGAACTATGGAATCTTAGAACATTTTTAGTGGAAGGACTACATAAAATACTTCCCTGAAAAACTATTCATATTGGCCAATGAGTGGTTTTCAAAATAATGACTTTTTTGTCTTCGGAAGAATAAATTTGGTGACCGATCAGCAACCAAGATTTTGTCGGTAATTAATCCCTTTAAATATCTATAGAAAAAGAAAAATGAAGCCTTGCCTTCCCTATCTCTCTCTCTCTCTCTCTATATATATATATATATATATATATATATCAGTTTCTATTGACAGTAATCTTAAATCTCACCCTAACCCTAGGTCTAAACTTTACACTAAACCAATGCCTAATTCTAAACCTAACATTGACATTTGCAAGATAAATGTAGCAACCTGTTTGGTCAAAATTCAATCCTTTGTTTATGAAACTGGAGTGACCTCTCCAGGGTGCAGGCAGGGTTAGGATCAGTATGGCTGAGAGTGTATGTGTGTGTGTGGGAGGGCAATGATATATGCAGGCTGTGCACTACCCAGATTACACCCCCCCACTAATCCTGACATATCCTAACTATTAACTTAACCTTAATTCGAAGACTAAATCTAACCCTACCAATAGCTTTAACCTTGATACTAAACCTAAATCCTTTAACCTAACCCTAATTTAAACTTAATCCACTACGACTACAACTCTAATATAATACTTTCCCTATACATAAGCCTCTACCTCTTTTAACCTGTCTCACAATGACCGGCAAAATATTTGTATACATGGTATCATATTTTTTTTAAATAATTATAAAAAATAATTATAAAAAAATAATTATAATTTAGGTTCTACTTAAGTATTGAGCACTGTTCTTTAAAAATAAAAATACTAAAGAACATTGAATTATTAACCTGACATGTTCTTTCCTATTTTTCTATATATTTGTACGTACACACACACACACACAGACACACACACACACATATATATGTATGTATATATGTATCTATATATATATATATATACATATATATATATATATATATATATATATATATATATATATATATAGATAGATATAGATATATATATAGATATATATATATATATATATATATGTGTGAAGAAATATAGTTTTAATGTGTGCTATATCTATGGAATAAAATGCTCAATGTCAGGGGTAGTGCATAGGGCACCTCGAGGTGGTGTAATGGTTAGCAATCTTGTCTCGCTAGAACAATTACGACTGAGTAGTGAGTTCGATTCTCACTGGGTGCCCCCCTAATTTCAGCCTTGTGCCACATCTAAGCTGTGCTTAGAAAATCACTATCAGGGATAGTGCATATGTAAATATAACAGTGAACACTGAAGTCAACACTCCTCAGTTGACTTCTATGTTCACTTATATATATATATATATATATATATATATATATAGCATAATGAGAGGCCACGTATACTTTCTTGATATGTATATAATATCTGGATAAAATAAATGAAACAAAATTGGGTGTTTTTCTTTATGAAAGTATTTATTTCTGTGTTTTTGTATATATTTATTTATTTAATATTAAATATTAATATAAATTAATATTAAATATTAAATTTAATATTAAATAAATAAATATATACAAAAACACAGAAATAAATACTTTCATAAAAAAAACACCCAATTTTGTTTCATTTATTTTATCCAGATATTATATATATATATATATATATATATATATCAATTATGTGGTGCAGGTTCAATTTATATTACGCAAATCATTCATACAAAAAGAAGATAATGATGTAAATGACAAGAATCACTCTCGCAAACAATTTTAAAAATTTTAATCTTTTAAATTTAATTTTAAAAATTGTTTGCGAGAGTGATTCTTGCCATTTACATCATTAACTTCATTATCTGCTTTTCGTATGAATGATTCGCATAATATATATATATATATATATATATATATATATATATTTCAGCAACTTAAACCCTAACTTAAACTAAACCTAACCCTAACTTAAACTTAATCCTAACTCTAACCCTAGCTATAATACTTTCACTAAATCTACCCCTAAATTTAACCCTGATTTAACATTTAATCCTAAAATTGACTAAAATATTAACTTTTTTTTTCCTAACTTCTCTGCAAACATATTTTGTTAAAAACTTCATTATCGTTTGTTTAAAACACATGTCTTGTGTTTTTATCACCCTTGACTGTTATAAGCCTATGAAATATATGACCCTATAAAATATATGAACCTATGAAATATATAAGCCTATGAAATATTGCAGGACAACTACCAGGATTTGTAAAATGGTAATTCCTTCCATATTTCATGACAGTCTGAATCAACAACATATACTGATTATACCAATAAAATAAGTAATAATAAAATTCAGATGAAAAGTATTTATTGATTGTCAAAAGAAAAAAAAACGAGGAATGATCTGTTCTGGAAAATGGCAGGAATTCATTCCTTCAACAATTTCAAACATTTTGTTATTCCCATACACCAAGAAAAAACGGTCAGGAAATTCTTGGAGAAATGACCAGAAGAACCTTGAGTTTTATTACGATCATCATCATCATCATCATCATCATCATCATCATCATCATCATCATCATCATCATCACAGTTATTATTGTTTTTATTATTATTATTATTATTATTATTATTATTATTATTATTATCGTCTTTATTGTTAATAAAGTTTTTAAAGAAATAAATGAGAATATAGTAAAAGAAAATTTGCAAAGAGATAAAATCTTTCCTTCAATAATAAAAAAAGAACCTTTTCTGATATTTTTTAAAGAAATATTAGTTACTGTTCAAGGGCTTGGTTTTGAAGGCCATTAGAGGATCTTTTCTGTGGCGATGCTTTTAAATGACAATGTGAGGCTCCATTGTATTGGGAAAGGGTTTTCTATGATGCTGACAAGTTGAAATCAATAAATACGACAAGAAAAATTAATACAATTTTCAAATTCATTGGGAGGAATGACTATGTGGCAATAAGTGCACATACATATAGACTGAAAGAAATGAAATCTTTAAAATGATATAAACTAGACAGACAGGGATCAAATTTGGTTGAGAATAAGTTTTCATTTTATTTTTAAACAATGGGTAAACCGTAATAATATTGTCTACCAAATAACAAAGAAATTTTTTTTAGAAATTGACTCTGCCACAATACAGTCAGAAAGAGAAAAGAATTTTTCTCAAAAATTAGAATAACCTAGAACTGTTCTAAATGAAATCCGAAAGCACCACCTCAGTTAAAACCCTTCCCAGATATTTAATATTTTTACTTAATTGATTTGGTATCTCTGGTTCATAACTAACTCTATGGTAGGCTTTTCCTTTTCCTAACAACCGTAAATTACATCTTCTTACATTTAATGATTAGACTTTTCTTCTAGCTTTCCTTTACTGCCTTCCATACCTTACTACCTTCTCTAGGAGTTCTTGTACATTCTTCTTTTATATCTGCTATCAACACAGTTTCATCTCCAAATTTGATGTTGTTAAGATCATGGCCACCAAAAATAAATTTTAGCAAGGCTTCTAATTCTCTCAGGATTGCCTGAGAGTAAAGGTTGAATGTCTGGGGAGAAGACACATCCTTGTCTTACACCCCTTTCTATTTTGTGTATCTACTGAATTAATCTTCCATTTGTATAAGTTCTGGATAATTCTAATATCCATCCCAGATAAATCAAGTTTCCAAACAGTTGTTTGTAACACTTTTGCATGATGTATATATATATATATATATGATGATATATATATATAGGCTGACTATAAAGGAGAGATGATTGAGATGTGAAATGTTGCCTGAATTAATTTCAAATGTTCTTATTATTAACAGTTTACCTGGAAAGAAACAATGCATTTATTAATAAGAAGAGTTGAAATGAATGCATGCAAGATTTCACAGTTCTAGCATCACTCCTTCATAGTCAGCCTATGAACTTTTCAGCCTACTTTCGTACCTGGAAAGAAACAATGCATTTATTAATAAGAAGAGTTGAAATGAATGCATGCAAGATTTCACAGTTCTAGCATCACTCCTTCATAATCAGCCTATGAACCATTCACCCAACCCTCGTTCCTGGTGAGAAATAAAGCAGCTATTAATAAGAACAGTTGAAATGAATGCACAGCTCTAGAATTACTCCTTCATAGTCAGCCAATGTACTTTTCAGCCCATCCTTTAAGGAATACATATTTTGTATTTGCCTTGTTATTTTGTTAAAAAAAAATTACTTGGTTCTAAGGACATACTGCTGTCCTCTTCCAACTCTTTCTTCTAATCATCTTTTTACTGCGCACTTTTTCTTCACCACTCCCGGGATTCCCTCCACTCACCATAGAATTGCTACTATCCATTTTGAAAATTACAACTGTATATAAATACATATACGAAAGAGAGTTTATAAATATGCACACAATTCAATATGTTGTATATAAGTATATATGATATATATACTTATGCACTTACACACACACACACACACACATATATATATATATATATATATATATATATACATACATATATATATATATATATATACACACACATATATATATATATATATATATATATATATATATATATATATATATACATATATATATATATTTTTAGAATTGGACATAATCCGACAATTTATTTTAAAGACATTTATATATATTATGTTTAACGTTGTTTTTATAGATACAAGTATTTAAGCAAATGCTCTGTTTTATAATAAACAGTATTAAATAACATTTACCGGCCTGAATGTCCGAGAAATTTTCATAGAAAATTTTCGCTCTCCAACAGGAATCGAACCTGTATCCTATACGGAACCATCATTTCGCGTGACGTGCCTTAACCTTTCGGCCACAGAGCAGCGTCTGGTTAGCAAGGTCGATTTTACTATCTTTAAACTTAAATCTTCCATAAGGCACATCACGCGAAATGATGGTTCCGTATAGGATACAGGTTTGATTCCTGTCAGAGAGCGAAAATTTTCTATGAAAATTTCTCGGACATTCAGGCCGGTAAATGTTATTTAATACTGTTTATTATAAAACAAAGCATTTGCTTAAATACTTGTATCTATAAAAAGAACGTTAAACATAATATATATAAATGTCTTTAAAATATATATATATATATATATATATGAAATACTGCAAGTAAAATATGAGTATTCTAATTCTTTTACAATATCTATCTCTCTCTCTCTCTATATATATATATATATATATATCTATACACACACATGCACATATATATATATATATATATATATATATATATATATATATATATATATATATATATATATATATACATATATATATATATATATATATTGATAGATATAAATGTATATAGAGAGAATACTCATATTTTGCTTGCATTGTTTAATTTTCACCTAGGGAAAAATTTGATACACGTCAATACCCACTTTTTATCCCTCAATCTGAAAATACTTCTAGCAAAATAAAACTAGATGTATAAGTTTTACTTTATACTGATAGATACAGAAATTTATTTCTAAATAGGAATTTATATCTATAATGTTGGATCAATAAGTTTATTGCCTGACATACATTTTTTATCTAAAGTTTCCTTATATATTTCACTTAAAATTAAACAGAATTAAGTGAAAAATAAATGTTACCTTGTGCAAATTATTTTTTAAAATTTGGCCACAGACTTTTTACTCCTGTCCTGGAGACCTCTGATTGGGAAATTGGAGGTTTTGAGGGGTGTGGAACCACTTCATAACTGCTGTTGACCCCAGGTTCACCCTGTCTGGGGTGGTAGCACCTAATAGGATCCCATCTATCAGCAAATGGTGAGCCCCCAAACTAAAATCAAAACACTAGGAAAGTATAAAAATACATTTTTATAGCATAAATACCTACAATACATTTTTATAAAAAAATTACCAGCATTTTCTTTTTGTAGTGAAATTACAAGCAACATATTTTTATTTAAAAAAACGGCAACAATACGTTTTTTATAGCAAAATAACTAGTAATATGTTTGATAGCAAAATTAGCAACAATGCATATTATAGTAAAATTAGCCACAATATATTTTATAGTAGAATTAATAACAATATAGGAAAATGGCACTCAATATATTTTATAGTAAAATTGAAGATATGGTATACATTGTCAAAAATAAAAAGAAAAGTTGAAAAAAAAATGAATTTGTTATGATTAATCTCATTTCTTGTATAAAGATACAAATTTTCACTCATTGTTTGATTTTGTAATATTATTTGATAAAAAATGTAGCCAAGGAATTATAATTTAATTATAAAACAATGTCATACTCTCGTATTAATTATAAAATTTGTATTTTCAGATTTACATTTTGGTATTAAATAACCCATAGAGGTGTTGATATGCTGCTAAACAAAAACAACTAAACCAAAACCAGACTTTCTATTAATATACCTACATATTGGGAAAGGCTGTCCAAACAAAATGTTTTGGCAAATTATAACAAGCATACTCAGAAAGAATAAAAGACAAACCCATATGTAAGTAATGCATTGGATTTTTGAGAAAAGTATTTGCTCTTTCCTTATTGAAAAAAAAGTTTGTTAGAAAGAAAGCAAAGAATACTGAATTTTTATGAAATATCATGTTATGTGATATTCATCCTCCTGCACCATTCTGGGTATGACAATAAACTACATCCGTGTCCTGGGTAAGATGATAAACTACGTCTGAGAGCAAGGCCTCTGATCAGGAGGTTTTGAGGAGCATGGAACCACCTCTTAATTGCTGATGTTCCCGGGTCTAACCTGACCTGGGGTAGTAGGGTCCCAGCTATGGGCAAATAGTTAACCCCCAAACTGGGGTCAAAACACTATGAAAGTGTAAAAATAGTTTTTAATACCAGAAATACTTGGTAAAAAAAATTATTACCAGAAATAAATCTTTGAAGAAAACATATTACCAGCAATACATTTAAAAAAAAAATATATTACCACCTATACATTTTTGAAAAACAAATATTACCAGCAAAGGAAAATTATTGCCAGAAATAGATTTTTGAAGGAAAAAATATTGCCAGAAATGGATTTTTTGAAGGAAGGAATATTACCAGAAATAGATTTTTGGAAAAAAATAATACCAACAATGAAAATTTTGTTGTCAATGACCCATTGAGGTTGATATGCTGTAAACCAAACCAAACCAATCCTCCTGTATGTCAGTGAATGCTGAACAATCTCCTCATAGATGAAGAAGAGATTTGAAGCAACCAAAATGTTATTCTACAGAAGGATGTTGAGAATATCATGGACAAAACACATGAACAACAATGAAATTTTAGAGAAAATGGAAACAAAAAGGAAAGGTTGAAATTCCGAGTGAACGTTATGAGGTTAGATGTCTTGAAAAATTGAAGAGTAATAATAGTTATAATTTATTAAGAGCGACAAAAGAAAAGGGAGTTGTGGAGAGCTATGATTGCCAATCTCCTGAAGGGATACAGTGCATAGAAGAAGAACTGAAGTTGTTAATGTCTGCTGGATTTGATATTAGCCCTCTGACATGAAGTGGAGTGTTTATATTGAATCAATTGCTAGGTCCGCAGCTAGAAAATATCGTGTCACAGTGTCATGCCAGATAATTTTTATACCCAGAATGCATCTTGCACATTTATAAATCTGCCATCTGACTGCGCCTTGAATATGGCTGGTCTTGTACTGCAGGTCTGGTCTGGTGCTCCTAGTATATATCTCAAGATTCTTGACAAAATTAAAAAAAGGACTTGCGATGTAACTGAACCTGACCTGGCATCTTGACTTCAATCATTTTCTCACTGACATGACATGGCTTTCCTGTCATTTCTACAAATATTTTCATGGCAGTTGTTCTCATGACCTTTTCTCATTGGTGCCTTGATTACATGAAATTATGTCTGCTACTAGATTGGCACAACATCTGACCGTTTTACTGTTAAGCCAGTGAGATGCAACTGCTACTTCTATTCCCACTTGTATAAGTCGCTTCTGATTTTTTACTTCCCTGAAAACTACATTCTTCAAGAATTTAAATGAACCTGAACCCTGTTACTTTATTGTCCTTTTTCCTCACTTCTCACTAAAGTCTTCTCATTCTCTTCCACTCCCTGTAACCCCTCCCACATTCTAGTGGCATTATCGCTTTACTTGGAGCGAAAAGATTTAAAAGTCCCAAGTAGATCTCTGTTTTGTTTTCATTTAGTTCATATACATTATTGTTCGGTTAATGTTTTTGCCATCATCAGTGATATTGTATATGAGTCCAGTCGATACTAGATAATTAGTAAATTTGCAATGCATTATCTTCTATGTAAATTTTCATCTCTTTTAAACAGACTAAAATTTATTAAGTTGAAAATATAGTCAAATGAGTTACAGTGTACTAGTGAAAGCAATACTAGCAAAATGCATAATACAAACTAATGAGTGTTTCTAAAATTCTTGATCTACTAGGATTTTCATGTATAACCATTTCTAGAGTTTACAAAGAACTGTCAGAAAATTTTAAAAACTTCCAGTGAGTGTCAGTTCTATGAGGAGATATCTGTTTTTAATGAAAGAAATTGGATAAAAGATTGCCAGACTCGTTCAAGTTGATAGAAAAGCAACAGTTTCTCAAATGACCATTCTTTATAACAGAGGCATACAGAAGAACATCTATGAATGCACATGTCAAACCTTGATGAAGATGGGCTAAAGCAGCAGAATATGACACCAGGTGCTAGTTCTGCCAGATAGGAAAAAACTGCGTCCGTAATTCGATGAGGACAGCGAAAAATTGGACATCAGAAAACTGTGAAAAGGAATTACCTGGTTTATTGAGTCTTGATTTCTGATGCAAGATTTGGATGATATGGCTTCTCAAATATTTAAACATGTATGTGTGTATGGTGGGGGTAGGAACGTTATATAAATTTGGAATAATTTAAAAATCCCTAATTAAATGTTAGCAAACGTATTTTTGACTAAAAACCAACTGCTGAGTAGACAAATAAATAGAAATAATACAAGGGAAAAGAAGAAAAATAAAAGAAGAAAAAAAAGAAAATTCTTCAAAGGTTCCATAATCTTCCAACTCTTTTCACATCATGTTCCTTTTCATCAATTTCAGAGTTAGTTTCCAAAAGCAATCCGTATCGGATAATCAGCACATTAATTCTGGTTTTTATTGTTTGGTTACTTTAAATGGAACATATTCAAGACAGGATTTTAAAAAAAGATTTTAAATAAAAAAAATTGATGTGGGGATTTATTCTTTTTGGCATTTTCCGTTTATACCTGCTGACAAATTTTTAAGGAATCATTCAAATAAAAAAATTAAAAAAAAAGGAAAGGTAATATGCAGAAAGCTAATGCTGATTTAAAATAGTAGAATCAATATTAACTGTAGGGCTTCATTAGCTCTGAGCATCTTTGTTCGGTTTTTCAATTTGATTTTTCTGATTATAGTTACTTGGGAAAAAGACATTTCCTTTTTCATAGCGAAACAGATTTTGTTTTTATTAAAGAAAAAACAAATCACATATGAATTTTGCAGTTTCTTGTATCCTGCTACTTGTCTTCCAAAAAATAATTCATTTATACAAGCCTATTTGCACACACAATGTTACACATAAATAATTAAAAAGCACATTTTTGTGCCTGTTAGCTCACAAAATCAAATGCAGCAGTAAACAAACTTGTATCCCAGAGCATTCATTCTGCAATAGTTTCTTAAAATGAGCTTGAGATCATTTCTTATTTTTTATTTTTTAATTGAATTTACCACAAGCAAGGAAGTAAAGCCACTAAGATTAAGCCTTTACTGGGTGATGGAAAAAATTAAGAACAGAAATATTACTAATGAGTAGGAAGAGAAATGAGTAATCAGGGGGACAGTAGATAGTGATTGACATTGCATTTAAATTTTTGAAGACGAAAGTTGGCTGGAAAGCATGGAACCAGAAGGGAGTTCCACAAGAAGTACAAGAGAAGAAACTGTTAGCATAGAATTTATGGTTACATCTAGCCTGCTCAAATCTAAATTAATCGGATCTCAACGTGTGTCCAGTTCTGTGCTTAAATTCAAATGTCTAGCAAAGAGCTTATCTGAAAAATTACCATGAAAGTTGATATAGAAAAGACACAAGGAGCCATTATTTTAATCCCCTAAGAGGATCTATGCCACTGATACAGTGTTGATAGAAAAGAAAATAGAGGAACTTCTATTTAAATTAGTAAAGGAAAGCAAGAAGAAAGGACTAAACATCAATTGTAAGAAGACATAATGTATTTTTGTGAGTAAAAAGAAGATCCAAACATACAACTACAAAGTGGATATCCCAAAATCAAGCAAGTACAAAAATTTAAATGTCTAGGGTGTGTTTTAACAAATGATGGAAAAAGTGAGACTGAAATCCAAAAATACATTGAGAAAACAAAAGATGCCTTGAGCACGCCATGTGACTAGCAAACCACCCACATTCCCTCCGTATTCCATTGGTAAGAAGTAAGTTCTGTTTAAGTAGCTTCTTCTTGTGAACCACTGCTCTGTGGAACCAAATACATTGGCATGTTGATCATGTGACCACTACATACTAAACACTTCAAATACATTGGCATGTTGATTCTGTGACCACTACATACTAAACACTTCATATACATCGGCATGTTGATCCTGTGACCACTACATACTAAACACTTCAAATACATCGGCATGTTGATCATGTGACCACTACATACTAAACACTTCATATACATCGGCATGTTGATTCTGTGACCACTACATACTAAACACTTCAAATACATTGGCATGTTGATCCTGTTACCACTACATACTAAACACTTCAAATACATCGGCATGTTGATCATGTGACCACTACATACTAAACACTTCAAATACATCGGCATGTTGATCATGTGACCACTACATACTAAACACTTCATATACATCGGCATGTTGATCCTGTGACCACTACATACTAAACACTTCAAATACATTGGCATGTTGATCCTGTTACCACTACATACTAAACACTTCAAATACATCGGCATGTTGATCATGTGACCACTACATACTAAACACTTCAAATACATCGGCATGTTGATCATGTGACCACTACATACTAAACACTTCAAATACATCGGCATGTTGATCCTGTTACCACTACATACTAAACACTTCAAATACATCGGCATGTTGATCCTGTTACCACTACATACTAAACACTTCAAATACATCGGCATGTTGATCATGTGACCACTACATACTAAACACTTCAATTACATCGGCATGTTGATCATGTGACCACTACATACTAAACACTTCAAATACATCGGCATGTTGATCATGTGACCACTACATACTAAACACTTCAAATACATCGGCATGTTGATCCTGTTACCACTACATACTAAACACTTCAAATACATCGGCATGTTGATCATGTGACCACTACATACTAAACACTTCAAATACATCGGCATGTTGATCATGTGACCACTACATACTAAACACTTCAAATACATCGGCATGTTGATCATGTGACCACTACATACTAAACACTTCAAATACATCGGCATGTTGATCATGTGACCACTACATACTAAACACTTCAAATACATCGGCATGTTGATCCTGTGACCACTACATACTAAACACTTCAAATACATCGGCATGTTGATCATGTGACCACTACATACTAAACACTTCAAATACATCGGCATGTTGATCCTGTTACCACTACATACTAAACACTTCAAATACATCGGCATGTTGATCATGTGACCACTACATACTAAACACTTCAAATACATCGGCATGTTGATCATGTGACCACTACATACTAAACACTTCAAATACATCGGCATGTTGATCATGTGACCACTACATACTAAACACTTCAAATACATCGGCATGTTGATCATGTGACCACTACATACTAAACACTTCAAATACATCGGCATGTTGATCATGTGACCACTACATACTAAACACTTCAAATACATAGGCATGTTGATCATGTTACCACTACATACTAAACACTTCAAATACATCGGCATGTTGATCATGTGACCACTACATACTAAACACTTCAAATACATCGGCATGTTGATCATGTGACCACTGCATACTAAACACTTCAAATACATCGGCATGTTGATCAGTTGTAATTTATTTTAGGACTTAAGGAAATTAAATATAGAATATGTTGTGTTAAGAGTAGTTCACCCAACCTTGCTAATTGATACAAGGGTACCAGACTCATTTAGAAACCCCCAAACTGTATACAACGGCTTTGCTAGAACAATATTTAAAGAATGGCTTAGAGTAAATGAAGTCTGTAGGTTTAATGAGGATCATCCTTCTTTAAATAAATTGGTAATATTGAATCAGAAAAAAATTATAACAAATAAATCACCTCACTTACGGGCTTTCAACTAGGGCAGCAACTAACACAGATATTACATGTAACTTGAAGAGAAAATAATAACATAATGAAGATGCAGATATTCCACCCTACTTCAAACAAAAGTTTTGGAAGGAAAACTCCCATCAATGCAAGAAAGAGCAATTATCATTAGTGAGCTTGAGAAACCTATTTTTCTGAAAAATTGTTTAAGAGAAAGATTCGGTCAGTGAATGCTGAATGTTTTCATATAAGGAAATGGCCACTATTACCATTATTATTATTATTATTATTATTATTTTTATTTTCTTTGATATCTGGCGTTTACACATTTCTTTCCGGGTCCCGCCCAGGGACCTAAGGTTAGAAATGGCATCATGACACTTTCCACTGCAAAGAAAGAATAAAAAATAAATAAATAAATAATTACATAGATAAAGCCCTTCGTAAAGTGTGGGCTGTACTTGTCCGAACAATTTTTTGTATCTCTTTGAGGCATGGACTTCCAGAGATCCCTTCAATTAGCCTACTGGAATCTTTTCCAACCAGTCCAAGGGCTCCAACTACAACAGGGATTGTTGATGTTCCCATGTGCCACATTTTTGAGATTTCTATTTCAAGGTCTGAATTTGTGGAACTGAAGAGTAGAAGCTCATCTGAACATTTGCCATGGAAATAGCAATAGAGTAGTGAAAGACTTTCTATATTGCATCTATGGGAAAGAGGATTCAGATAGGAGAATAACACTTCCTTCACAAGACTGTGTAAATTTCCTACCTGTAAAGGTCTGAACTGGTGGAACTAATAGAGTTGTGTTCAGATAGGTGTAACGTAAGGCGTCTGGATAGGCATGTAGTCGTGTGACCAATGTAATTATTTCCAAATTCGGTTTGATCAGGAATACAGTTAAGGGGCATTTGAACTCATAGAGAACGTTTATTCATTGTCATTTTTATTTTGCTTGTGTGTTGTTATTTTTTAGGATAAGGTTAGCTCTTTAAAATTTTTTGTAGTAGACAATTTGATTTTTTTTATTCGGGTCAATTAGGGTAGTGTATTTCTTTATAATATTTCTAAGTGAAGATTTATCTTGTTTGTAGTTAATGTGCATTTGGTTTTTGTAGAAAATATTTATGTAATTTTTGACTGTATCTAGTTAAAAATTACAGAAATCACAATTCACAAAATTAAAAAATTACAATTTCCTAACGTTACACCCTATCTGAACACAGCTCTATTAGAACCCATTTAGACACACACACAAACTTACCAGATTCCGTCTGATTCATACGAGTAGAAAATAGAAACATAATAACCTCATCCACCGGTAAAAAAGATTGAAATTAATGGAAACTTTAATAATAAAAAAGAAAAAGTCAACAATTAACAACGAACATGGCCACAATGTGCTAACTGTGTTCGGAAAATAAAACATTTCTATAACACCAAAAACATACACACAATGCACACACTCAATTAAACTGAAAAAATAAAATCATCCTTGATAATGGCTAAAAGTACAGCCGAAAGTGCTCGGAATTACAAAACATTTGGACATTTTGTACACACTGTGTTCAAAAAAGAAAACACTTGTTCGAACATAAGAAAACATAAATAAAAACGGGAACAGTAAATAAATTTTCTGCGTCAAGTGACGCAAGAATGCCGTGGTTTGTTTTTAATTTTGTGCTTTTAAGTATTTGGAGGAATTCATGGGTAGATTTAATGCTATAGTTAGTAGGGATATATGGGGTAATAATATCATTGAAATATTTTGATAGTTGGTATATGCATGTTGGAATCTGAGAAATAATAGGTCGTAATGGGTATCCCGGTTTGTGTATTTTAACATTACCATATAAGTAGCCAGGTTGGTAATCTCCAATAATTTTGTTTATTTTTAAGGATCCTGCAGCAGCATTGTTGGCTGTTATAAGTTAAACATATTTCTTTAGAGATTCAGTGGTGTTCTTAGTACGATCATCAATAAGATGCTGAAGTTTTTTGTGATAATCCAATTTATCCAAAATTACGTAAATATTGGATTTATCCGCCTTTCTGATGACTATATTAGGGTTGTTTTTTTAAAATTCTGTAGCAGCAATTTTGAGTTTTGTTAGAATGGTCTTGTTTCTATTACGTGGAATATAATCTTTTAGACCTTCTACCTTGAGAAGATCTTTGAGGTTTGGATGGAGTATTATCAATTTGTCCTTTTCCAGTTGACATAATGATTGATCTAAGATTTCACTTTCGGTCTTCTTTTTGAGAAGGTCGAATTTAGGTTGGAGATGTCAATTTGGTCCTAGATTTAAAAATTCCTCCACATGCAAAAAAAAAGGCTAAAAATAATGGAAGCCTTATTAATAAAAAAACAAACAAACCAACACTTAATATTAACTTTGAACATGGACATAATATCTTGACCGTGTTTTGAAACAAAAAAAAATGAAACATTTTATAAAACATACATATAACAAACTATTTCTAATTCTAACAGTTGAAATATAATCCTTGAAAATGACTAAATGTATAGCCGAAAGCGCTCGGATAAAAAGAACATTCGGACAGTTTTTATATAATTTATCATCTGAAAAGAAAAACATTATTAGATCGCACGAGAAATTATATAAAAAAAACTAAATAAAAGCACCTTGTCAGTCGTTTTTAATGAAATGTGCATGAAAGAAGGATTGCTGCCTAAATACACAAATTATACACACACACACACACACACACACACACACACACACACACACACACACACACACACATATATATATATATATATATATATATATATATATATATATATATATATATACCACATTTTCTTCTGCACCATATGAGAAATTTTGAACAGAAATATGACCAAGTACATATTTTCAGAATTTTTACTCAGCTTAAAACCCTCTTATTTGAAACAGCAAGCTTGCAAATACACACGGTTAGTACAATAAATAATAATACACAAAGTAGGCAGTGTTGATAATAATTGTTTACAAAAGTTATTTGATATGTCGGCCATATTTGTTTCTTTGGGAATCAACATAATGGAATATCTTTTCTTTCAGTTTTGCTCATTAGATAAAATTTGTTTATAGTTTGATTTATTTTTATAAAGTTTTTTCTCTTCATTCGTAACAAAAGACAATGTTTTGTTTTTATTTCTATAGTTTATTAATATATAGAAATATAATAAAGTCATATCAAACAGAAATGTATGGTAGATTAATTAAAACATCAACTTAGCACCTTTCCCCGGAAATTCAGAAAAAAGTATTGAAACACAAATTATGAGAAGAAATACACAATGGCTAAACATCTGGTTCATATCTATTCTTTAATATCATGAAAAATTAAGTATTTTAGTGAAATATATATATATATGACATTGAGATTTTGATGGACAATATGGTACAATTTTTAAAAATTTACATAGAGATGACTACTCTGTGGTTGTATTATAATCTAAGATGTAATTATTTAACTTTTAGCTTCAGAAATGTAGTGAGTGTGAAATAATAATAATGTAGTGGACGCCTACACACACCACGCCCACAAATTACTCAACAGCAATTGGACAATAAATAAACAGTACTTTTCGTAAAAGCAATTTACGCATCGCACGAGCCGCATAAAGATTTCTCGTGTTTTGTTTCACCAAACCTGCTATAGTAAAAATAATCAACAATTGGTCGATTTTTGGCCAATCAAATAAATTGACACTTTCTTCAATATTCTTCCCGCGCTCGTTCTGGGAGCCTACTTTACTGTATAAAAAGCAGAAGTTTAAGGAAGAAACTTCAGTAGATTAGTAGATTATAAATTTTCACAACCATAATCACGTACGTGTATACTCGCAATTTTCTACTCACACACACACAGACATTAACTATGTCGCAGTTAGCTCCTCCTCAGTTCTTTAATCCTTCAACAGGGTCTCTCTCCCCTGGCTATAAATACTGGCTGACCCTTCTCTCTCTCTCTTTTTCGACTTAGGCCTTGGGCCGCTACCTCGCGCGGAGGCGAGGTGAAATCCCTTTTTTTCCACTTAGGCCAATATGTGACCTCTCACAGATACAGCGTTTCGAAATTTCTGGGAACGCTCTAAGAACAATACACGTACGTACGAACACTTAAAACACACACACACATAATTTCTCCATACAAACTCTACGTAACAGTCCATGTCTTTGTTTAACTTGTTTTGTTATTAATATATATTTGTTTACCCTTGTACATCGGTCTTGTTTGTTTTCTTTGTCTTCTTTGGACTTAATTAAAGTCCGACATTCTCATGTAGCTGAACCTGCCAGAAGGAAAGTTTAACCTTCTGATATCTCTTCACATCTTCACCCCCGCACGGTCCGCTACAACTACATTCACACACACAGTGAACTGTCTGTTATCAAAGCCAAGCGAACTATTCAGGACTTTAACATTCTTCTGCACAAACATCTAACTTTCAAATTCAAACATCAAACATTCTTAAACACTAAACAAATATCAACAAAGAAACTCCTTACAACATACACTTGTATTTCCCACAAGGTACAAGGGAAATCACTTTTTACGACTTAATCTTTATTGTCATTGTATATGTATTTGTTTCAATATACATTTTACTTGTTGATCTGTCAATCATCTCTTGTTCTTTTCTGTGTTTAATGTGGAGTGTTAATTTTAAAAACGCAACCTTCAACAAAAACCTTCTGATAATTTCTTACCAACACCATTAGCGCCCCACAATTGGTGACGCTGACGTTAACCGTTACATAACAGGCTAGTACCAACGCTCTACAATAACTCTCTTCCCCCATTCCCTTCAAATTCAGAAGACTGAGGAAGAGAGAAATTTGGGAGCCTATGTGAGATTTTGCCTTTTACAGAAATTAACCGGTGAGCCGAGGAAGAAGAAGGAATTAAATTCACAAGCCTATCTGAAATTTGTTTTAGACCAATGAAAACCTTGCCTTCACAGAAAATAGCCAAGAAGAAGAAGGACAGAAAGTAGCAAACCTACATGAAATTCCTTTTGATATAAAGTGAGGAGAAAAATTAAATTAATCAGAAGAGTATTTTAAGTCATGTGAAAGGTTTTGTTTCAGTTCTTCATGACCAGCATTGAAGTACTTGCCAGTGTAAAAAAAAAACTCACCAATTATAATATCAGCCTCTAACCAGCATGCAGCACTTCCAAGAATTTTCTTTCAACAATCCAAGAAACCTAAGTATTTCAAACTATCTCTCGTCTACTTTTGTACATATGCAACCATACATCCCTTCGGTGAACAATGAACTCTCTTACTTTTGTCTTTAAACATTTTTGAATATTATTTTTGTGTCAGATCATTTAATCTGTTGTATGAACATTTCCACTTCATGACAATACATTAAAATTCAGGACTTTAAGAATTCTGATTTGTTTTCCTGAAATGAGCCACTGACTCTGCTTCATATGTGTAAATTTGTGAATAAATTCCTTATCTTGTATTTGTTAAAATTAAGCATGTGTTTCCTCGTCATTATCATCATTTCTTAATTTGCTTGGCATGTGTAAGTTAACTGTTCATTTTAACCGCTAAGCTTCACACCACTTCAGAAGCATGGGATCATATTATACTCAACTTAAATTATACATAAAAAAAATATAATATTTCATTACTGAGATGAGAAAATAGAAGGCAGAGTTCAGCACTTGTATAAAATATTTACATTTAATCATCTATTTAACATTCAATTTGATTTGATTTGTTTTTGTAACGGCACATCAACACCTTATGAGTCATTAAATGCTGAAATCTGATTTTCTTGGGAGCTTTAGAGGAGGGGGTTGGCAACCTTTTGCTAAGTATGTGCAGACTTAGGTTTTTAAAATCATTCAGAGTGCCAACAGCATACTATTTTTATACAAACCAATATCAATATATATATACGAGGGTCATTCAATAAATAAGTTGAATTTTTCGGTATAAGGACTTCTAATACAGATAGAAGTTTACTCTTTTTTTTTGTTTTACTTCTTTTTCACATGGATTTAATTTCTTTTGCAGATTAAAAAAAACTTTGAGAGATTTGGTTGCTGAAGAGTGCAAACCAGTTGAAATTCATAGAAGAATGTCAACTGTGTATGGTGCCACATGTTTCAACCAAAAAATGTCTACAAGTGGGCTAAATTGTTTAAAGAAGGACGGAGAAGTATTGAGGATGAAGACAGGCCTGGGAGGCCTACAGAAGTGAGGTCTCCTGAGGTGATCGAATCAGTCAATGACCTCATTCAGTCTGACAGAAGGGTGACAGTGGATGATATTGCAAGGACTTTGAGCTTATCTGTTGGGACAAACGCAGGGGTCATCAGTCAGAAGGAGTCATCTTGTATCATGACAATGCAAGGCCTCACACAGCAGCCCAAACGGTGCAGACCGTCAACGAGCTGGGCTGGGAACTGCTCCCTCATCCCCCTTACAGCCCAGACCTCTTCAGATTTTCACCTGTTTGGTCCCTTGAAAGCGTTCACGAGAGGCACGAAGTTTAAAAGTGACGATGAAGTCAAAAGTGTTGTGAGCGACTGGCTGAGACATCAGTCCAAAGATTTTTACGCTGAGGGAATACAGAAGCTTGTGCACAGATGGGAAAAGTGTGTGACAGTGCTGGGAGACTACTTTGAAAAATATAAAAAAAAGTAAGCTTCTATCTGTATTGGAAGTCCTTATATCGAAAAATTCACCTTATTTATTGAATGACCCTCGTATTTCTTATAGTAATATATAGTACATATACTTTAGTATATATTAAAATTGTGACAGCTAAATATCTTCTATGCATTGTAGTAGTTATTGGTTCGACTTTGTGATAAAAGACATCAGCAAAAGGGATTTTAAATTTATCTATTTTATCCATTGACGTGTACATTTTAAACTAGCCAGTGGTGTCGCTCTATCACCCCCACTGAGAGCAAGTTTTCCAAGACATGAAACAACCATGTCTAATGTGTATCACGTGTAAAACCTAACCCCTTGAAAACACTTTCTATTTCTCTAACATTCCCACATTTGGCTCAGCCAAGAAAATCGATATCCCTATCATGTCTACTATCTGACCTTAAAGGTCAACCTCAAAAGGTCTGATCCAAAATTCACTGACACTAAAAAATAATAGTCTGAAACTATTATTTAACTTCCTTACCTAGCCATCAAAATAAATTAATTTATGAATTTTATTTCAGCGACATTATATTTAATATTGGTTATTTTACTGTAAATATGTATTGTTGGTAATTTTATTTTATATAGAAATATATTATTGGTATTTTTATGATAAAAATGTATATTTATACTGTAGAGGTACTTTGGTCGGAGTATGAGTGAAGTGGCCATATTTGTTGTGCTTGTGTTAAAACGTCCTCCACAGTTATTTATTTTTGTACAGAAAAAAAGGTGTGGAAAGTATTATGTCAATTATATTTAATGTAGAACAGCAGATGACAAAATACAAGACAGAAGATAAAGTTGATAATAGCATAACAATAGGATTTATTGTGGAAATGAATATACATGAATGTGGAGACACAGTTACGTCTCTTAGACCTCCGAAATTGTGATTGAGCTCATATTATGAAAGTATAGTGTGAGTTAGTAAAGTTCAGAAATAATAATACTTGCATATAATAAAGTATTGTTCATTTAACGCCTGACTTAATCAGTCGAGACGAATGTTCCTTGATGGTTACATCTTGATGGCTGTGTTGAAATGACGTTAGCAAATCAAGAAGAGTGAGTGAGAATTACGAGAGTCAGCGTCCGGAGTCCAGCGTGAGGCCGAAGGCTGTCTGCTGCTGTTGGTCACACGTGTTGGGTTTATATACCATCGCTATATCACGTGGGTGGCTCCAAATGAATTTTTCGCCTAAATTGTCTCTGCACGTGAGAGCGATCTGATTGGTTGAAACTGACCAATCAGCAAGTTTATTTACTGTGATTGACCAATGGTTTCTCGTTGATATTTTGTGTATGAAAGTAGATGTTATTTACCAGATAGGAAAAGTGCATTTTCTAAAAAGGCTAAAGCTGGCCGCTGTGGACGAGTCCACAATACTTTCATAGTGTTTTGTTTTTGTTTGGGGTTTCACTATTTTTTCCCATAGCTTAGACCCCTAACCCTGTTTTCAGATGTAGTTTATCACCATATACAGGACTACTGTGCTATTATCAAATATAAATTACCAGAAAAACCCATTATCTCATAGTACCATCTTCTGCATTGAATTTTCCTAGTGCAAATATATTAAGCACGAATCATCTACCCTCTTGCAGCACGTGTTATTTTTTCTTCTTGTTATGTGTTCCACACGATCTTTCCTGCTGCATTTACTATATTATTATCGTCTAAAGTGCCGTAGTTGATACACCTATGGAGGAATGGACAAAATCAGAGATGACGCCCTCATGTTTTCCAGTCTTATGTTTGTTCGAACCATTATTTTCTGTTGCAGGGGACCAGTTCCTTTATTCAAGATGACACCTGAAGTGGATTTGTTTCTGAAGTTACCTTCTTCTAACCTTTGTCGAAAGAAGCAGAACATACAAGACAGCAGGAGGTTTGAATTGTGAGTTTTTTCCATCTCCTACACTGGTTGCCAATCAAAGTTAGAGAGCTTTGTCTGTCCTGCTATTTACCCTTACCTGAGGAGAAAGATGGATTCATACCTTCCACATTACTCAATCCATTACTCCACTGCACCCCACTTTGCAATGTAGTTGGCACAAACCAGCCAAACGTTTGCTCTATCTGTTATCCTTTCTTTTTACTGTATATCCCACTCACCTCCATTCCCTGGTCTTGATTTGTCCTCTAATATATGTTTCTATCTCTTAGTTATTCCTCACCTTGATTTTACCATTATATCAATGGAATGAGCTGACGTATATAATATATAAACTTAAAATTAAGATGCCAAAAGTGTACAAACATTTTAAGTATCTGAACCTTAATTTCCAAGTTATTTGGTAAAATTCACTTTCTCCAGAATCTCAGGAAAAGGATTTTCGCAATGATGTTTACCTTAAATGCTTTGAAATCTTGTTAATGTACTCAGGAAAAATGGCTGCCATCATCAATGGAGAAATAGAATTGATATTTTGATGAAGAAATAAGGAAAAAGAGGACTTTGAAGTCAAATGATCAAGAGATTCAAAGTGAATAATCTATAATTTTTAGTCAATATATATATATATATATTTGAATAAGGTATACTTAGGCAGTAAGTATTCATCCAAACAAGTTTGATTAAAAAAAATCAACAAGGTCTGTCTGTTTATTTTTTTATTGTATTTTTTTCCAATTTTTCAAGAAGGTGATGATTGAAATTGTGAATAAATTGTCCAAAGTTCACGTTGTGTTAAATGTATCATATGCACTTCAAGCACCTCTGACATATTTAATGTATGCATACGCACACACACGCACACACACACACACACACACACACACACACACACACATATATATATATATATATATATATATATAGAGAGAGAGAGAGAGAGACAATATTAGTGGTAAATATACACATACATATGCAATTATATATACACATACATATATGTATAAAAATAATTCCAAGAGGATATGATCCAGGTAGAACTCAATGTCCAGGACAGAGTAAGGATATAATAAAAAGACTTAAACACTAATATTCCATGGTCATAATTTATTCCATTGGAATCGTAAAAACGAACCAATTCATCAGACCTACAGATTCAAAAAAAACTTTTTTTGAATCTGTAGGTCTGATGAATTGGATTGTTTTTACGATTCCAATGGAATAGATTATGACCATGGAATATTAGTGTTCAAATCTTTTCATTATATACATATATATATAATATATATATATATATATATATATATATATATATATATATATATATATATATATTTATTTTAAAAAACTTCATTACTTTTGGTGTGGCCTCATTCCAAATATCTGTTACACATAATGCCACCATAGACTATTTCAAACTTCCAGCTTTCCAAAGAATAACCGGATGTAGAAAAATGATTTCCAATTATAATAAAGACACCACATTGGTTTTTGAAAATATAAAAGATGGTCAAAAGAATAACATGACAAGAACTTCCAACAGTTTAGCCACAATTTTGTGCACAACACACAACAGCTTATCTAAAAATTTTAAAAATACAATAAAAATTTAAAGACAGATTTTGTTGGTGCTTTTCAATCAATGTTCGGTACATACATACATATATATATATATATATATATATATATATATAAGATTTTTGATGATTTAGTCTGGTAGACATTGATTGCAGTGTTTGTAAATAAACAGTGATGTCTACTTATTAAATATGTGTTCTCTCTAAAATAATGTCTGTAGTAATAAAATATTGTCGGAATAAAAAATCCCATAATCACTTAAATAGCTTTGTTTACATTCTGAGTGCGAAAATAAAAGTAGGTACAGGCACCAGATACACCCAACAAGGAATGTAGATTTCTTAAAATGGGTAATTGAGTCTTGCTGTAAGGATCTGTGTACCATAAAATAAAGTATACCTAATTAAAAGGTAGTTTTCTAGAAAAAAAGGATGCTCTGTATATACACCGATCATTTAAGTACACGAGTCATTCAATAAATAAGGTGAATTTTTCGGTATAAGGACTTCTAATACAGATAGAAGCTTACTCTTTTTTCTTTTTTTTTTACTTCTTTTTCACATGGATTTAATTTCTTTTGCAGATTAAAAAAAAAACTTTGAGAGTTTTGGCGATTAACAAAGATGGATAACCAAGAAGCATGCTCCAGGATTGAACAGCGGTCAGTTATCAAGTCTTTGGTTGCTAATGGGTGCAAACCAGTTGAAATTCGTAGGAGAATGTCAGCTGTGTATGGTGCCACGTTTCAGCTAAAAAAATGTCTACAAGTGAGCTAAATTGTGTAAAGAAGGACGGAGCAGTGTTGATGATGATGACAGGCCTGGGAGGCCTACAGAAGTGAGGTATAGTTTTTTTTTTTCAGTTATTACACTCCAAGCAAGGGGCTACTGGGTGTGAAGAGGAGTTTAGAAGGAACTGGAAAACCAATCTTTATTGCCATATTCACAACGTTTCAGCCGTTGTTTGCTCCATCCTTCTTCAGCTGTTATGAACTGGAATTTTGAATCAAACATTTTATTTACTCCACATGGAATAAATAAAGTGCTTGGTTTAAAATTTCAATGTATATAACCTGAAGAAGGCCAGAGCATACAGTGACCAAAACGTTATGCATTTGACAATAAGAATGATGAAAACAACAGTCTGAATGATGTAAATAGTATCTGTCTATATTTCTGAGATGTGGTATTATGTACACTATTTACATTATTCGGATTATATTCCTCATCTTTGTTGCCATATTTATTACGACGTTTCGGACCTTCAGTATCTGTCTATATTTCTGAGATGAGGTATTATGTACACTATTTACATTATTCGGACTATTGTCCTCATCTTTGTTGCCATATTTATTACGACGTTTCGGACCTTCAGTATCTGTCTATATTTCTGAAATGAGGTATTATGTACACTATTTACATTATTCGGACTATTTTCCTCATCTTTGTTGCCATATTTATTACGACTGTTGAGGTTATATTCAGAACAGTTTACCCCAGTGAGAGAAATAAAGGGTTCAGTTCGACATTCCAACCATCTGAAGGCTGGAGCGTACAACGGCCGAAACCTAATAAATATGGCCACAATGATGAGGACAATAGTCCGAATAATGTAAATGGTGATGTAAATAGTATAAATAATTGAAGACATTAGTCGTCCAATTTTATTTTATTTTCTCATCCTGTCCTGGGTATGTTGATAAAGCACGTCCAGCAGCAAGGCCTATGATTGAGAGATCGAAAGGTTTTGAGGAATGTGGAACCACTTCTTCATTGCTGTTGTTCCCAGTTCACACTGATCCAGGGTGGTAGCACCTGTTAGGGTCCCAGCTATGAGCAAATAGTGAACTCTTAAAAAAAACAAAAACATTATGAAATTATAAAAATACATTATGATCATGTGTATCAGCAATATTCCTAAGCGTGGATTAATGATAGACTTATAGATGTGTAAGATAGATTCTAAAGAGAAAAATTGTTTACCACGATACAGTATGCTAACTTCTTCAGCAGCTAACCTAGCAATGGATTCAATGTAGAGTTTCCCTTTCATGTCAGCTGAGTATGTTAGCGCAACGAGTCACTGATTCATCACAAACATTTAGAATGTGAAATTAGTACATACTAAACACTTAAATTACTTTGGTTGGTTGGTTGGTTAGGTTTAATAGCACATCAACCCTGAGGGTCATATAATGCCAAATCTTGTTTATATGTATATATTATGTGTATGATTGGAAAAAAATAAAGATAGTATTATATATATATATGTGTGTAATTTGGCAGCAACTTTTCTTTCAAACATGTAGTGTTGAATGTTAAAGACAACATAGTCTTACATATTTTCTTTTGAATTTTCTCATATTCTCTAATGAGACTTTTTATTTGAAAATAGTTCCGAAATATGTATTTTCCATACGATGACCTAGCGCTTTCGAACATCATTGTTCATCTTCAGGGTCAATATTTTAGTCAAAATTTTTTTTTTTTTTTTTTTTTTTTTTTAAACAAACATTTGCCAATTATCTTGTAGCGTAATCATGTTGCTACTTTTTTACAAACTAAAAACGTTAAATTCCTTTTAAATTCAAAAGACGCGATGATGTTATATCACGTGCATGGCGTAGATTTTTATCATGTGACACCGTGAAAAAGATTTCCAATACACAAGCCAAAAGATCGAAGAATACGCTACAAAATTTAAAAAAATTTAAAAAAAAAAAAAATTTTGACTAAAATATTGACCCTGAAGATGAACAATGATGTTCGAAAGCGCTAGGTCATCGTATGGAAAATACATATTTCGGAACTATTTTCAAATAAAAAGTCTCATTAGAGAATATGAGAAAATTCAAAAGAAAATATGTAAGACTATATATATATATATATATATATATATATATATATATATATATGTGTGTGTGTGTGTGTGTGTGTGTGTATATTTCTGAGATGAGGTACTATGTACACTATTTACATTATTCAGACTATTTCCCTCATCTTTGTTGCCATATTTATCATGTTTCAGATGTTGTATGCTTCAGCCTTCTTCAGATGGTTGGAATGTCGAACTGAACCCTTTACTTTGCTCACTGGGGGAGACTGTTCTAGTTCCATGTGCCATGTCTAATGGATGTCACATGGCACAGTTGATAATGGTTTTAGTTAGATCCAGTGACAGGACCCAAAAAGTTTGAGTTCAATACCTGGTTAAGGTGGTGGAGAACTTGGAGAGAGGAATTAACAGGAGATAACTGATAACTGACCCCCATTAGACATGGCATGTGGAACTAGAACAGTCTACCCCAGCGAGCGAAATAAAGGGTTCAGTTCGACATTCCAACCACCTGAAAAAGGCCGGAGTGTACAACTTCGAAAATGTTGTGTTAAATATGACAACAAAAATGAGGACAATAGTCCAAATAATGCAAATAATATATATATATATATATATATATATATATATATATATATATATATATATATATATATATATATGCTCCTGAAAAATTTATTTCGGTTGAGCTCTCTGGGGAGGATGTGCGGGTTTGTAAACAGTGACTATTACCGCTAATAATGCAAGACTCTTCGGTAAATCGAATCGAGTTCTCTCAGTCACTGTGTGTTTATCTAAAAATAAATACGCTTAAATTCACCTTCTTCTCTGCCGTGAGCCAATGACTTCAGGGTAAAATTTCCGACTGACGCGAATTCAGCCGGTTTTCGATTCTAGCCAGAGGCAACCGGACGTCTAGCCACACTGATGAGCTGTGATACAGCCAAACCGTCTGTCTGTCGATGACAACATATATATATATATATATATATATATATATATATATATATATGTAACATTTATAACTGTTTTGGTTATTTTGTGCATAAGGGTTATGAAAAACTTCATGATATTGGCCAGATTTGGGGTTTATGTTTTTTTGGCATAATTTTTTAAGTTTCAAAGAGGACATGATGTGGTTAATGTTTGAGAATGTGTTTAACAGTGTAGGGGGTTTGGCAGGCTGATCATTTTGGTTGTGGTTCTTGTTTAAGTATAAATGACTATGTAAGTTTGGTGTGACCAGTACTTAGTCGTGATATTGTGACCTCTCCCTATCTGTTTTTTCTAAAGACTGGTTTCCACTCTCCGAAGGAGGAATTGACAGAAAAAAGTTTATTGTCAATGTTTTTTTATTCCAGTGCAACTGCCATACTGTATGGTCGATTTGGGCTTTCAGATTGGTGTAAGGGATCTCAAACTTGCCGGGTTTTAAATCTAGAGCCAATTTCGCTGCTGAGTCTTGGTCTTTGCCTCAATATGGCTCAGGATCCTTACCTTGGTGTATGGATCAATTATAACAACTTTAGTATAGGCGATTAGGAAACTGAATATAGAATAGGCTGTTAGAAGCACAAAACCAAAATAATAACATAAAAACTGGAGATGTTCTTAAATAGTCACGTCAGATGGAGACTTTCATATGAATGCCATGCATGGTGCAAGACTTAATAATATCTAACGTGTTAGCTGCATACAACCTCGGATCAATAATTAAAAATGGTTTCAAGCATGTGAAGAGTGTAGGCCTTGTGAAACTTTGTGTATTGGCACGACGGGATCATGAACAAAGAATTGTATTAGATAACAGAAACCACATCAGTTGAGGACTTACGACAGTAGTAATAATGGACAGTACATGTAACTCAAAGTGTAAATACTGACATCATCATGAAGTAGACATTCCACACTACACCAAGCAAGGCATGAACCCCATCAATACTTGAAAGAGCATTAAAATCTACTGTTTTTAAGAAACTCATTTTTCCCCCAAAAAAATAGTTTTAAAAGAAAGATTTTATAAATTTCAATCAAACGTAGCACTCATGTTGTATAGACCCTTCACACTGGTGGTAGTACTCATATGTTTATTTCTTCTTTCTTAGCCAGGTAATCACTAGTTGGTTTGTTCAGAGGTAAAATGAGAACTTCAACAAAAGGAATTTTGACTTACTACTTTATTAACCACATTGAAGTGTACATTTCTAACTAGCTAGTGGGGTCACTCTATTACACCCCCTGGGGAGCATGTTCTCTGAGACACAAAAATAACCATGTATAATGTGCATGATATTTAAAGCTTAACTTCTTGAAAACACTTTCTAACTCTAACATTCCCACATTCAGCTCAGCCAATCAAAATCAACATCCCTATTTTGTCTACCAGCTGACCCCAATGTCAGCCAAATACACTGCCACTTAAATATAATAGTCTGAAACTATTATTTAACACTCAGTCAATTAAAGCTAAATGTTTCCCCATAAGGAAATAACTAATATTTCCATTACCATTATCTGGTTAATTTCACTGTTTTTAAATAAACAGCGATGTCTACTTAAGCACACATCTCTGTAGTCGTGGGCAAAATTTAATAAACAAAATAAAATAAAAATATTTCTTAAATCCCCTGAAAACTAATACCTACTTATCATCTCCTTAATACCTCATTAACATTAACACTGGCATTCTTAAGGACAGCTCAACCAATTAACTCCGTTTCTGAAAGCAGATACTTGGATAAGCAAAAGAAAAGATAAAAACCCAGTACCAAAGCGAAGAACAATCCTACTATAATCATTACCATCCCCAACCACTTACAAAACTTAATATAAACACAGGAAAAGAGGACATTAAAGACAGTTCTCTCTGCCAGAAATTGAAAAAGCCATATGCACTCTGTTAACCACTAAAGAACTAATCAAGATGTCTGCCTGCTACAAAGAAGGACGACTCTCTTTCTCTCTCTCTCTCTCTCTCTCTCTCTCTCTCTCTCTCTCTCTCTCTGTAACACAAACTACAAACTCTATTGTACAAGAAGGATACAAGTTTGTATTAGTAGATAAATGAAAATAAACTTTCCAAAACAACATTTGCAATATTTTTATGACCAGCTTTCATCCCAATTGTTTCAACTATATGAATTTAAGTGTGTTACTAGATTGGCAATTAGGTCCCACCTGTTTACTGTTGAATAGCTAAATGCCACTGCCAATTCTACTTCAACAGTTTCTCGTTTTTTTTGCACTTCCCTCTTTCTGTTTACTTGCTTCCAAGATAACTATAATCTTCAAAAATTTAAATGCCACGTCAGTTCCCATCTTCTATCTTGCTTGAGGTGAAATGATTAAAAATAAATAAATATCTACTTAAATAATATTTACAGTAACCAGAATAGACTCCTCTTAGCAACCATTAATATTCTGCAATATAAACTAAGTTAGAAACTGCAATTAACTTATTATCTGCCATTAATTTTATACTCTTGAATCCAAAATGATGCAAGACAGAAATGCCAGACTTACTATAAGATAAGTCAAGTCAGGAAAAAAGTTTATTCAATATCAGCAATTAATTTGGATGTTCTTGGATCAGATTGAATACCAGTATCAAAGATCAAAAATTGCATACATGAAAAACCATTCTTCTCGTAAAAATCTTTATCACACTGTCACCTAAGCCAAGTCAGTAAAATTTGTTGATTCAGTGGATGACATTCTGTTGCACCTATTTTGATTCTAGTTGAAGCCAAGATCAAAAAGTAAGACCTGCAGATAAGAAAAATCAGATCTTAGCAGTCTCTATCATACTATCAACTAAGTTAGGTAATAAATTAGTTGATAGCACAGGGAATCCATAAAGTCTCTTTACAATTTAAAAGGTTTATTACAAAGGCAATTGATGAGATATCTTAATCAGATTTGTTCTATTTACTCAGTCGTACATTAAAATTTTTAATCACATTGCATTTGTGTATTCCAAGTATCCTGTTGATGAAGGAGGTAATATTAAATGAACCCCTGACATTACTAGACCAGTGGATTGGAAAGTATGGCCTAAAACCCTGGCCATTTTGTTTACTAGATATCATTCTGTTGGACTTCGTTCTATGGAATTATGTTCAATATATCATGCATTGAACAAAGATATGGGACATCACTGATCTAAAGCAAAAGATCACTGACACCATTGCACCTTTGATGAGGTTATGCTACAACAAATATGGCAAGAAATCAAATACCATCTTGATGTGCTTCGTGCAATGAATGGTTCCCCTATCGAAGTATATTAAATTAGTTAAAAAAACTTCAGTATCTACTCTTTATTTTGTAACTGTTATATTTCATACTAATAGGAATATTTACTTGAAAAAACAAGGTGGATAAAATAAGTAAAGGTTTATTGTAAAACCAATGCAATAAGAATAAAGGTAACAGTTATGCACAAGGTCGTCGCAAGTCAATCCAGTAGTGAGTGCTACTATTGGACGGTCGGTAGTTCTTGCATAAGTCTGAGTCATACTCAACAAATCCCAGCTAGTATAATTACTAACTGCCCCACATGATCAGATGTGGCATGGGGCTGAATTTAATGTGGGGCATCCAAGCCCATAGGCTCAGCCAAAAATTCAGGGTCAGGTAGCTGTTTCCTGAGATGAGACTTTGCCCTTCAATATAGACTCATCTGGGTATCCTCTCTGTCCCGAGGCAGAGAGTTTGACCAGCACAGCTGGAACAGATCCTAGCTAGAATATCTAGAAACTGACCCATGCAGTCACATATGGCACAAGGCCGAATTTAATGTGGGTTCCTGAGCCCATAGGCTCGTCCAAAAAAATCCAGTAGACCCCGCATAAACGGGATTGGGTCTGTCTACCTCCCCGAACGAGACTCTGCCCTTCGGCAGAGAGTTCAACCAGCACAGCTGAAAAAGATTCCAACTAGTATATTTACTAACTTCCCCACGTGATCAGGTTTGTTTTGTTTTACGGCATATCAACGTCAATGGGTCATTTAATACCGACACCTTTTTTTCCTGGTAATATTTTTGTTTTGTCAAAAATCTATTTCTCTTAATATTTATTTCCTCAAAAATGTATAGCTGGTAATGTTATTTTTTCAAAAACATATAGCTGGTAATAGTTTTATTTCAAAAACGTATTGCTGGTCATAGTTTCTCTCTTGAAAAATTTAATTCTGTTAATAATTTTTTACAAAGTATTTATGGTATTAAAACCTATTTTTACACTTTTATAATGCTTTTACCTCAATTTTGGGGTTAACTATTTGCCCATAGCTAGGACCCTAACAGGTGCTACCACTCCGGGTCAAGGTGGACCTGGGAACACCAGCAATTAAGAGGTGGTTCCACGCTCCTCAAAACCTCCTGACCAGAGGTCTTGCTGTTGGGCGTAGTTTATCGTCATACCCAGGACGCGGATGTAGTTTATCGTCATACCCAGGACGGTATTATATTATATTTATTTTATATTATTATATATATTATTATTTATATTATTATATATATTTTATATTATTTAATATTTTATATTATATTTATATTATATTATATATTAATTATTTTCTGTAAATATGTTCATGGTAATTGTCTCTGGTGTGCTTTCATCTTTTGTACCTTGACTTTACAAATTTAAGCACAGTATGAGATTGACAGCAAGGTTTCACCATTTTGTAGTCGAAATGGCTAGATGTAACCGTAAGTTCTATGTTAACAATTTCTTCTCTTGTACTTCTCACTTGTGGAACTAACTTCCAGCATATTGCTTTTCAGTCAACTTCAAAAATTTTAGTGCAATTTCACTTGTTATCTTCTGTCTTTTTAATTCCTGTTCATTTATCGTTCTCTCTCCTTAATAATGTTTTTCTATTTCTCATATTCTCTCACATTCAGTAATCCCTTGTGTCTTAGTGGCTTTATTTTCTGGCTTGGGGTGAAATGATTAAAGAAAATGAGTTATTTCGATGTATGCCTTTAATTTTGTTAATCTTTATGCCCCCAAAACTAAACTTATCTCTTTTAATTATATTGGAGAACCTTTTTTTTCTTTCGTCTTCCATCAACGTTGCTGATTCAAAGCTCAAATTGAGTAACTCATTGCACCTGCTCAGTCTAATGTTACCACTGATATGATTTAGAATGATTATCTCAAGACAATAGTTAATTTTGCTGCTATGAATGTTGGTTTACTGTATTCTGCTAGGTAATTTGCCATTATAAGACTAACATTTTTCCATGCACTGAATATTGTTGCCATATCTAGTCTGGTGCTTCAGCTACATACGCAGATATTCTTGACAAAATCCACAGAAGCATCTGCAATGTTATCAATCCTGACCTGATATCACAGCTACATTTATATTCCAACCTATTCTTAAAATAGCTTCCCTGAGACCTTTATACAAATATTCTCATGGCCAAAGTCCTGATGAGTTCTCCACTTTGGTACCTTGACTTCATGAATTTAAGCATAGGACTACATTGGCAACTAGGTTTGATCATTTTACAGTTAAAATTGCTAAGCGTAACCATTTATTCTGCTCTAATTGTTTTCTTTTCTCACACTAATCGCCTGTGGAACTCTCCTCCAGTGTCTTGCTTCCCTGTCAAATATGATCTGCAAAAATTTAAATGCGACTTCAGTCATCGTTGTCTTTTCCCCTAAATCCTGCTCTCTTCCTATTGTCCTTTTTCCTCAACAATTTTTTCTAATTTTTCTTCACACTCAGTAACCCTTTGCTGTAGCATGCCTATGGACGGTAATGGGTATGTCCCCATTCACATAAATACAGTAGTAAATACTGTATGTTGGTCTGCAGTTGGAGATTCATTGTGGAATTCACTTGACTCACTTCTATCAGTTCACTAATTCTTCTATGCACTGTGTGCTCTGGTGAATCTTATATGTGTTATTCTTGTCTCAAGTATTATCATTCATTACCAACCTTCATTTGATTATTCTATTCAGTAACCTTCTCTAGGTTGCAACACGCTTGTATTTTAGTGGTTTTATCACCTTGTTTGGAGTGAAAGGACTAAAAAATCCTAATAACTGATATCTAGAACTGCAGAGACAGGAAAACAATTTTCTATTAAAAATCTCGATTATGCTCTTAGTTAAGCCAAGAGATGAACAGAGTCAATTGAATTTCATCCATTTATTTAGATATTCCTGGATCTAGATAAATGTGAAATTCAGTTACCAAGAACTTAGATACTGAGAAGCCAGTCCTCTCGTGATGTTATTACTTAAATACCTGAGATGTCTGCCATTAATTTTGATATTCTTAAATGCATATGAATGCAAATATTAAAATGCCAAGAATTGAAGACAAACAGAAGCCAGTCTTCTCTTAATCTTGATTGTACAGTGCACTAAGCCAAGCTAATTACCTGCGATAATTCAATATCAGTATTCAATATTTGATTAATTTTGTATTCATTTTTTGATTAATTTTGATATTTTTGGATCAGAATTAATGCTAAAACTGAACTTCAAGAAGCGCCGATATAGAAAACTCTGAGCAATTTTGATGATAGTGTGAGATACATCAAATCAGGAACTGAGTTATGCCAATGTCAACCATTAATTTTCATATTCTTGGATTGGATAAAAGCAAATGGCAAGATGTAGGACTGCAGCGATAATAAACATTTTTTTTTCTGAGAAATCTTCAGAATACTTCTTGCTAATCATATCCAGAGAGTGAGTTAACAAAACTGAAATGAGGGATAAACTTATCTTCTCTAATCAGTCTGGATTAAATGCCATCTAACATCAATTGGATAATCTTGGATAATCTTGAATAATAAAATTAATGCAAAGATCAGAGGTATGTTTATAGATAGAAAGATCAGTCTTCCCTCAGTAACGTTAATATCAAAAGTTTTGTCCTTCTTACAGATGTTTAATCCAAAGCTTAGTACATGTAGACATCTAAAGACTGTTGACAATACTAGTATATTATTACTATTACATATTAAATTGTATTAAAAGTATATTCATTTTTTACTGATCCCATGAGAGGATAAAGTATACTACTACTTGCAATGTTCTCAATCAATTATTTAGACCTCATCCCAAACAGGATTTCTTCAATTTTCTTAGCCTCCAGCGAAGTTCCTCATCTATTATTTATATCTCACCTAATAATTGATAATGCATGTTGCTCTCTAATAATGTTCCCAACCAATTTTTAGATCTCATCCCAGAGAGAATAATGGATGCTTCTTCTTTCAATTCTCTCATTCTGCTGCAATGTTTTTCTAAGTTTTATCTGGACCTCATTCCTGTGAGGACAATATAAGACACTATATTTAATTTTTGTACTGTATAATAATGGTGATTTGGAACCTCATACCAAAGCTGGTAATCTGAAAGGTTATCTCTCTGAATATGATCTACCATATGAATCTTTTCTACTTTATCTTTCTCAAATTCACAAATTTATTTTTATGCCTTTGCTCACAAATGCTCTCCGATCCTTAGTAAATATATGTAAGGATGATACCACAGTGTATGGGTGCACCTCCAAATATCTTGATGATCAGTGTCTGGCAGCTGATCTCTCCTCTAACTTAACTCTTACAGATTAATATGGAGAAAACTGGCAGGTATCATTAAATACCACCAAAACTTAACTCAGACACTAAACTTGCATCAATCCTGATGAGTTGTCCTATCCTCAAAGAGGTTCCTTGCCTAGAACACCTACTGGGTCTAAAGCTCACTCCCAACCTCAAACTTGCATCAATCCTGATGAGTTGTCCTATCCTCAAAGAGGTTCCTTGCCTAGAACACCTACTGGGTCTAAAGCTCACTCCCAACCTCAAACTTGCATCAATCCTGATGAGTTGTCCTATCCTCAAAGAGGTTCCTTGCCTTGAACACCTACTGGGTCTAAAGCTCACTCCCAACCTCAAACTTGCATCAATCCTGATGGGTTGTCATACCCTCAAAGAGATTCCTTGCCTAGAACACCTACTGGGTCTAAAGCTCACTCCCAACCTCAAACTTGCATCAATCCTGATGAGTTGTCCTATCCTCAAAGAGGTTCCTTGCCTTGAACACCTACTGGGTCTAAAGCTCACTCCCAACCTCAAACTTGCATCAATCCTGATGGGTTGTCATACCCTCAAAGAGATTCCTTGCCTTGAACACCTACTGGGTCTAAAGCTCACTCCCAACCTCAAACTTGCATCAATCCTGATGAGTTGTCCTATCCTCAAAGAGGTTCCTTGCCTTGAACACCTACTGGGTCTAAAGCTCACTCCCAACCTCAAACTTGCATCAATCCTGATGAGTTGTCCTATCCTCAAAGAGGTTCCTTGCCTAGAACACCTACTGGGTCTAAAGTTCACTCCCAACCTCAAACTTGCATCAATCCTGATGAGTTGTCCTATCCTCAAAGACGTTCCTTGCCTAGAACACCTACTGGGTCTGAAGCACACTCCCAACCTCAAACTTGCATCAATCCTGATGAGTTGTCCTATCCTCAAAGAGGTTCCTTGCCTTGAACACCTACTGGATCTAAAGCTCACTCCCAACCTCAAACTTGCATCAATCCTGATGAGTTGTCCTATCCTCAAAGAGGTTCCTTGCCTAGAACACCTACTGGGTTTAAAGCTCACTCCCAACCTCAAACTTGCATCAATCCTGATGAGTTGTCATACACTCAAAGAGGTTCTTTGCCTTGAACACCTACTGGGTCTAAAGCTCACTCCCAACCTCAAACTTGCATCAATCCTGATGAGTTGTCCTATCCTCAAAGAGGTTCCTTGCCTTGAACACCTACTGGGTCTAAAGCTCACTCCCAACCTCAAACTTGCATCAATCCTGATGAGTTGTCATACCCACAAAGAGATTCCTTGCCTTGAACACCTACTGGGTCTAAAGCTCACTCCCAAACTCAAACTTGCATCAATCCTGATGAGTTGTCCTATCCTCAAAAAGGTTCCTTGCCTTGAACACCTACTGGGTCTAAAGCTCACTCCCAACCTCAAACTTGCATCAATCCTGATGGGTTGTCATACCCTCAAAGAGATTCCTTGCCTAGAACACCTACTGGGTCTAAAGCTCACTCCCAACCTCAAACTTGCATCAATCCTGATGAGTTGTCCTATCCTCAAAGAGGTTCCTTGCCTTGAACACCTACTGGGTCTAAAGCTCACTCCCAACCTCAAACTTGCATCAATCCTGATGGGTTGTCATACCCTCAAAGAGATTCCTTGCCTTGAACACCTACTGGGTCTAAAGCTCACTCCCAACCTCAAACTTGCATCAATCCTGATGAGTTGTCCTATCCTCAAAGAGGTTCCTTGCCTAGAACACCTACAGGGTCTAAAGTTCACTCCCAACCTCAAACTTGCATCAATCCTGATGAGTTGTCATACCCTCAAAGAGATTCCTTGCCTTGAACACCTACTGGGTCTAAAGCTCACTCCCAACCTCAAACTTGCATCAATCCTGATGAGTTGTCCTATCCTCAAAGAGGTTCCTTGCCTTGAACACCTACTGGGTCTAAAGCTCACTCCCAACCTCAAACTTGCATCAATCCTGATGGGTTGTCATACCCTCAAAGAGATTCCTTGCCTTGAACACCTACTGGGTCTAAAGCTCACTCCCAACCTCAAACTTGCATCAATGCTGATGAGTTGTCCTATCCTCAAAGAGGTTCCTTGCCTTGAACACCTACTGGGTCTAAAGCTCACTCCCAACCTCAAACTTGCATCAATCCTGATGAGTTGTCCTATCCTCAAAGAGGTTCCTTGCCTAGAACACCTACTGGTTCTAAAGTTCACTCCCAACCTCAAACTTGCATCAATCCTGATGAGTTGTCCTATCCTCAAAGAGGTTCCTTGCCTAGAACACCTACTGGGTCTGAAGCACACTCCCAACCTCAAACTTGCATCAATCCTGATGAGTTGTCCTATACTCAAAGAGGTTCCTTGCCTTGAACACCTACTGGATCTAAAGCTCACTCCCAACCTCAAACTTGCATCAATCCTGAGGAGTTGTCCTATCCTCAAAGAGGTTCCTTGCCTAGAACACCTACTGGGTTTAAAGCTCACTCCCAACCGCAAACTTGCATCAATCCTGATGAGTTGTCATACACTCAAAGAGGTTCTTTGCCTTGAACACCTACTGGGTCTAAAGCTCACTCCCAACCTCAAACTTGCATCAATCCTGATGAGTTGTCCTATCCTCAAAGAGGTTCCTTGCCTTGAACACCTACTGGGTCTAAAGCTCACTCCCAACCTCAAACTTGCATCAATCCTGATGAGTTGTCATACCCACAAAGAGATTCCTTGCCTTGAACACCTACTGGGTCTAAAGCTCACTCCCAACCTCAAACTTGCATCAATCCTGATGAGTTGTCCTATCCTCAAAGAGGTTCCTTGCCTTGAACACGTACTGGGTCTAAAGCTCACTCCCAACCTCAAACTTGCATCAATCCTGATGGGTTGTCATACCCTCAAAGAGATTCCTTGCCTAGAACACCTACTGGGTCTAAAGCTCACTCCCAACCTCAAACTTGCATCAATCCTGATGAGTTGTCCTATCCTCAAAGAGGTTCCTTGCCTTGAACACCTACTGGGTCTAAAGCTCACTCCCAACCTCAAACTTGCATCAATCCTGATGGGTTGTCATACCCTCAAAGAGATTCCTTGCCTTGAAAACCTACTGGGTCTAAAGCTCACTCCCAACCTCAAACTTGCATCAATCCTGATGAGTTGTCCTATCCTCAAAGAGGTTCCTTGCCTAGAACACCTACAGGGTCTAATGTTCACTCCCAACCTCAAACTTGCATCAATCCTGATGAGTTGTCATACCCTCAAAGAGATTCCTTGCCTTGAACACCTACTGGGTCTAAAGCTCACTCCCAACCGCAAACTTGCATCAATCCTGATGAGTTGTCCTATCCTCAAAGAGGTTCCTTGCCTTGAACACCTACTGGGTCTAAAGCTCACTCCCAACCTCAAACTTGCATCAATCCTGATGAGTTGTCCTATCCTCAAAGAGGTTCCTTGCCTAGAACACCTACTGGGTCTAAAGCTCACTCCCAACCTCAAACTTGCATCAATCCTGATGAGTTGTCCTATCCTCAAAGAGGTTCCTTGCCTAGAACACCTACTGGGTCTAAAGCTCACTCCCAACCTCAAACTTGCATCAATCCTGATGAGTTGTCCTTTCCTCAAAGAGGTTCCTTGCCTAGAACACCTACTGGGTCTAAAGCTCACTCCCAACCTCAAACTTGCATCAATCCTGATGAGTTGTCCTATCCTCAAAGAGGTTCCTTGCCTAGAACACCTACAGGGTCTAAAGTTCACTCCCAACCTCAAACTTGCATCAATCCTGATGGGTTGTCATACCCTCAAAGAGATTCCTTGCCTTGAACAACTACTGGGTCTAAAGCTCACTCCCAACCTCAAACTTGCATCAATCCTGATGAGTTGTCCTATCATCAAAGAGGTTCCTTGCCTAGAACACCTACTGGGTCTAAAGCTCACTCCCAAACTCAAACTTGCATCAATCCTGATGAGTTGTCCTATCCTCAAAGAGGTTCCTTGCCTAGAACACCTACTGGGTCTAAAGCTCACTCCCAACCTCAAACTTGCATCAATCCTGATGAGTTGTCCTATCCTCAAAGAGGTTCCTTGCCTAGAACACCTACTGGGTCTAAAGCTCACTCCCAACCTCAAACTTGCATCAATCCTGATGAGTTGTCCTATACTCAAAGAGGTTCCTTGCCTAGAACACCTACTGGGTCTAAAGCTCACTCCCAACCTCAAACTTGCATCAATCCTGATGAGTTGTCCTTTCCTCAAAGAGGTTCCTTGCCTAGAACACCTACTGGGTCTAAAGCTCACTCCCAACCTCAAACTTGCATCAATCCTGATTAGTTGTCCTATCCTCAAAGAGGTTCTTGCCTAGAACACCTACAGGGTCTAAAGTTCACTCCCAACCTCAAACTTGCATCAATCCTGATGGGTTGTCATACCCTCAAAGAGATTCCTTGCCTTGAACACCTACTGGGTCTAAAGCTCACTCCCAACCTCAAACTTGCATCAATCCTGATGAGTTGTCCTATCCTCAAAGAGGTTCCTTGCCTAGAACACCTACTGGGTCTAAAGCTCACTCCCAACCTCAAACTTGCATCAATCCTGATGAGTTGTCCTATCCTCAAAGAGGTTCCTTGCCTAGAACACCTACTGGGTCTAAAGCTCACTCCCAACCTCAAACTTGCATCAATCCTGATGAGTTGTCCTATCCTCAAAGAGGTTCCTTGCCTAGAACACCTACTGGGTCTAAAGCTCACTCCCAACCTCAAACTTGCATCAATCCTGATGAGTTGTCCTATCCTCAAAGAGGTTCCTTGCCTAGAACACCTACTGGGTCTAAAGTTCACTCCCAACCTGAAACTTGCATCAATACTGATGAGTTGTCCTATCCTCAAAGAGGTTCCTTGCCTAGAACACCTACTGGGTTTAAAGCTCACTCCCAAACTCAAACTTGCATCAATCCTGATGAGTTGTCATACACTCAAAGAGGTTCTTTGGCTAGAACACCTACTGGGTCTAAAGCTCACTCCCAACCTCAAACTTGCATCAATCCTGATGAGTTGTCCTATCTTCAAAGAGGTTCCTTGCCTTGAACACCTACTGGGTCTAAAGCTCACTCCCAACCTCAAACTTGCATCAATCCTGATGAGTTCTCATACCCACAGAGAGATTCCTTGCCTTGAACACCTACTGGGTCTAAAGTTCACTCCCAACCTCAAACTTGCATCAATCCTGATGAGTTGTCCTATCCTCAAAGAGGTTCCTTGCCTAGAACACCTACTGGGTCTAAAGCTCACTCCCAACCTCAAACTTGCATCAATCCTGACGAGTTGTCCTATCCTCAAAGAGGTTCCTTGCCTTGAACACCTACTGGATCTAAAGCTCACTCCCAACCTCAAACTTGCATCAATCCTGATGAGTTGTCCTATCCTCAAAGAGGTTCCTTGCCTAGAACACCTACTGGGTTTAAAGCTCACTCCCAACCTCAAACTTGCATCAATCCTGATGAGTTGTCATACCCTCAAAGAGGTTCCTTGCCTTGAACACCTACTGGGTCTAAAGCTCACTCCCAACCTCAAACTTGCATCAATCCTGATGAGTTGTCCTATACTCAAAGAGGTTCCTTGCCTAGAACACCTACTGGGTCTAAAGCTCACTACCAACCTCAAACTTGCATCAATCCTGATGAGTTGTCCTATCCTCAAAGAGGTTCCTTGCCTAGAACACCTACTGGGTCTAAAGCTCACTCCCAACCTCAAACTTGCATCAATCCTGATGAGTTGTCCTATCCTCAAAGAGGTTCCTTGCCTAGAACACCTACTGGGTCTAAAGCTCACTCCCAACCTCAAACTTGCATCAATCCTGATGAGGTGTCATACCCTCAAAGAGATTCCTTGCCTTGAACACCTACTGGGTCTAAAGCTCACTCCCAACCTCAAACTTGCATCAATCCTGATGAGTTGTCCTATCCTCAAAGAGGTTCCTTGCCTTGAACACCTACTGGGTCTAAAGCTCACTCCCAACCTCAAACTTGCATCAATCCTGATGAGTTGTCCTATCCTCAAAGAGGTTCCTTGCCTAGAACACCTACTGGGTCTAAAGCTCACTCCCAACCTCAAACTTGCATCAATCCTGATGAGTTGTCCTATCCTCAAAGAGGTTCCTTGCCTAGAACACCTACTGGGTCTAAAGCTCACTCCCAACCTCAAACTTGCATCAATCCTGATGAGTTGTCCTATCCTCAAAGAGGTTCCTTGCCTAGAACACCTACTGGGTCTAAAGCTCACTCCCAACCTCAAACTTGCATCAATCCTGATGAGTTGTCCTATCCTCAAAGAGATTCCTTGCCTTGAACACCTACTGGGTCTAAAGCTCACTCCCAACCTCAAACTTGCATCAATCCTGATGAGTTGTCCTATCCTCAAAGAGGTTCCTTGCCTAGAACACCTACTGGGTCTAAAGCTCACTCCCAACCTCAAACTTGCATCAATCCTGATGAGTTGTCCTATCCTCAAAGAGGTTCCTTGCCTTGAACACCTACTGGGTCTAAAGCTCACTCCCAACCTCAAACTTGCATCAATCCTGATGAGTTGTCCTATCCTCAAAGAGGTTCCTTGCCTAGAACACCTACTGGGTTAAAGCTCACTCCCAACCTCAAACTTGCATCAATCCTGATGAGTTGTCATAACCTCAAAGAGGTTCCTTGCCTTGAACACCTACTGGGTCTAAAGCTCACTCCCAACCTCAAACTTGCATCAATCCTGATGAGTTGTCATAACCTCAAAGAGATTCCTTGCCTTGAACACCTACTGGGTCTAAAGCTCACTCCCAACCTCAAACTTGCATCAATCCTGATGAGTTGTCCTATACTCAAAGAGGTTCATTGCCTAGAACACCTACTGGGTCTAAAGCTCACTCCCAAGCTCAAACTTGCATCAATCCTGATGAGTTGTCCTATCCTCAAAGAGGTTCCTTGCCTAGAACACCTACTGGGTCTAAAGCTCACTCCCAACCTCAAACTTGCATCAATCCTGAGGGGTTGTCCTATACTCAAAGAGGTTCCTTGCCTTGAACACCTACTGGGTCTAAAGCTCACTCCCAACCTCAAACTTGCATCAATCCTGATGAGTTGTCATACCCTCAAAGAGATTCCTTGCCTTGAACACCTACTGGGTCTAAAGCTCACTCCCAACCTCAAACTTGCATCAATCCTGATGAGTTGTCATACCCTCAAAGAGATTCCTTGCCTTGAACACCTACTGGGTCTAAAGCTCACTCCCAACCTCAAACTTGCATCAATCCTGATGAGTTGTCATACCCTCAAAGAGATTCCTTGCCTTGAACACCTACTGGGTCTAAAGCTCACTCCCAACCTCAAACTTGCATCAATCCTGATGAGTTGTCCTATCCTCAAAGAGGTTCCTTGCCTAGAACACCTACTGGGTCTAAAGCTCACTCCCAACCTCAAACTTGCATCAATCCTGATGAGTTGTCCTATCCTCAAAGAGGTTGCTTGCCTTGAACACCTACTGGGTCTAAAGCTCACTCCCAACCTCAAACTTGCATCAATCCTGATGAGTTGTCATACCCTCAAAGAGGTTCCTAGCCTTGAACACCTACTGGATCTAAAGCACACTCCCAACCTCAAACTTGCATCAATCCTGATGAGTTGTCCTATCCTCAAAGAGGTTCCTTGCCTTGAACACCTACTGGATCTAAAGCTCACTCCCAACCTCACACTTGCATCAATTCTGATGAGTTGTCCTATCCTCAAAGAGGTTCCTTGCCTAGAACACCTACTGGGTTTAAAGCTCACTCCCAACCTCAAACTTGCATCAATCCTGATGAGTTGTCATAACCTCAAAGAGGTTCCTTGCCTTGAACACCTACTGGGTCTAAAGCTCACTCCCAACCTCAAACTTGCATCAATCCTGATGAGTTGTCCTATACTCAAAGAGGTTCATTGCCTAGAACACCTACTGGGTCTAAAGCTCACTCCCAAGCTCAAACTTGCATCAATCCTGATGAGTTGTCCTATCCTCAAAGAGGTTCCTTGCCTAGAACACCTACTGGGTCTAAAGCTCACTCCCAACCTCAAACTTGCATCAATCCTGAGGAGTTGTCCTATACTCAAAGAGGTTCCTTGCCTTGAACACCTACTGGGTCTAAAGCTCACTCCCAACCTCAAACTTGCATCAATCCTGATGAGTTGTCATACCCTCAAAGAGATTCCTTGCCTTGAACACCTACTGGGTCTAAAGCTCACTCCCAACCTCAAACTTGCATCAATCCTGATGAGTTGTCATACCCTCAAAGAGATTCCTTGCCTTGAACACCTACTGGGTCTAAAGCTCACTCCCAACCTCAAACTTGCATCAATCCTGATGAGTTGTCATACCCTCAAAGAGATTCCTTGCCTTGAACACCTACTGGGTCTAAAGCTCACTCCCAACCTCAAACTTGCATCAATCCTGATGAGTTGTCATACCCTCAAAGAGATTCCTTGCCTTGAACACCTACTGGGTCTAAAGCTCACTCCCAACCTCAAACTTGCATCAATCCTGATGAGTTGTCCTATCCTCAAAGAGGTTCCTTGCCTTGAACACCTACTGGGTCTAAAGCTCACTCCCAACCTCAAACTTGCATCAATCCTGATGAGTTGTCATACCCTCAAAGAGGTTCCTTGCCTTGAACACCTACTGGATCTAAAGCACACTCCCAACCTCAAACTTGCATCAATCCTGATCAGTTGTCCTATCCTCAAAGAGGTTCCTTGCCTTGAACACCTACTGGATCTAAAGCTCACTCCCAACCTCAAACTTGCATCAATTCTGATGAGTTGTCCTATCCTCAAAGAGGTTCCTTGCCTAGAACACCTACTGGGTTTAAAGCTCACTCCCAACCTCAAACTTGCATCAATCCTGATGAGTTGTCATACACTCAAAGACGTTCCTTGCCTTGAACACCTACTGGGTCTAAAGCTCACACCCAACCTGAAACTTGCATCAATCCTGATGAGTTGTCCTATCCTCAAAGAGGTTCCTTGCCTAGAACATCTACTGGGTCTAAAGCTCACTCCCAACCTCAAACTTGCATCAATCCTGATGAGTTGTCATACCCTCAAAGAGATTCCTTGCCTTGAACACCTACTGGGTCTTAAGCTCACTCCCAACCTCAAACTTGCATCAATCCTGATGAGTTGTCCTATCCTCAAAGAGGTTCCTTGCCTAGAACACCTACTGGATCTAAAGCTCACTCCCAACCTCAAACTTGCATCAATCCTGATGAGTTGTCCTATCCTCAAAGAGGTTCCTTGCCTTGAACACCTACTGGATCTAAAGCTCACTCCCAACCTCAAACTTGCATCAATCCTGATGAGTTGTCCTATCCTCAAAGAGGTTCCTTGCCCAGAACACCTACTGGGTTTAAAGCTCACTCCCAACCTCAAACTTGCATCAATCCTGATGAGTTGTCATACCCTCAAAGAGGTTCCTTGCCTTGAACACCTACTGGGTCTAAAGCTCACTCCCAACCTCAAACTTGCATCAATCCTGATGAGTTGTCCTATACTCAAAGAGGTTCCTTGCCTAGAACACCTACTGGGTCTAAAGCTCACTCCCAAGCTCAAACTTGCATCAATCCTGATGAGTTGTCCTATCCTCAAAGAGGTTCCTTGCCTAGAACACCTACTGGGTCTAAAGCTCACTCCCAACCTCAAACTTGCATCAATCCTGATGAGTTGTCCTATCCTCAAAGAGGTTCCTTGCCTAGAACACCTACTGGGTCTAAAGCTCACTCCCAACCTCAAACTTGCATCAATCCTGATGAGTTCTCATACCCACAGAGAGATTCCTTGCCTTGAACACCTACTGGGTCTAAAGCTCACTCCCAACCTCAAACTTGCATCAATCCTGATGAGTTGTCCTATCCTCAAAGAGGTTCCTTGCCTAGAACACCTACTGGGTCTAAAGCTCACTCCCAACCTCAAACTTGCATCAATCCTGATGAGTTGTCCTATCCTCAAAGAGGTTCCTTGCCTTGAACACCTACTGGATCTAAAGCTCACTCCCAACCTCAAACTTGCATCAATCCTGATGAGTTGTCCTATCCTCAAAGAGGTTCCTTGCCTAGAACACCTACTGGGTTTAAAGCTCACTCCCAACCTCAAACTTGCATCAATCCTGATGAGTTGTCATACCCTCAAAGAGGTTCCTTGCCTTGAACACCTACTGGGTCTAAAGCTCACTCCCAACCTCAAACTTGCATCAATCCTGATGAGTTGTCCTATACTCAAAGAGGTTCCTTGCCTAGAACACCTACTGGGTCTAAAGCTCACTACCAACCTCAAACTTGCATCAATCCTGATGAGTTGTCCTATCCTCAAAGGGGTTCCTTGCCTAGAACACCTACTGGGTCTAAAGCTCACTCCCAACCTCAAACTTGCATCAATCCTGATGAGTTGTCCTATCCTCAAAGAGGTTCCTTGCCTAGAACACCTACAGGGTCTAAAGTTCACTCCCAACCTCAAACTTGCATCAATCCTGATGGGTTGTCATACCCTCAAAGAGATTCCTTGCCTTGAACACCTACTGGGTCTAAAGCTCACTCCCAACCTCAAACTTGCATCAATCCTGATGAGTTGTCCTATCCTCAAAGAGGTTCCTTGCCTAGAACAACTACTGGGTCTAAAGCTCACTCCCAACCTCAAACTTGCATCAATCCTGATGAGTTGTCCTATCCTCAAAGAGGTTCCTTGCCTAGAACACATACTGGGTCTAAAGCTCACTCCCAACCTCAAACTTGCATCAATCCTGATGAGTTGTCCTATCCTCAAAGAGGTTCCTTGCCTAGAACACCTACTGGGTCTAAAGCTCACTCCCAACCTCAAACTTGCATCAATCCTGATGAGTTGTCCTATCCTCAAAGAGATTCCTTGCCTTGAACACCTACTGGGTCTAAAGCTCACTCCCAACCTCAAACTTGCATCAATCCTGATGAGTTGTCCTATCCTCAAAGAGGTTCCTTGCCTAGAACACCTACTGGGTCTAAAGCTCACTCCCAACCTCAAACTTGCATCAATCCTGATGAGTTGTCCTATCCTCAAAGAGGTTCCTTGCCTTGAACACCTACTGGATCTAAAGCTCACTTCCAACCTTAAACTTGCATCAATCCTGATGAGTTGTCCTATCCTCAAAGAGGTTCCTTGCCTAGAACACCTACTGGGTTAAAGCTCACTCCCAACCTCAAACTTGCATCAATCCTGATGAGTTGTCATACCCTCAAAGAGGTTCCTTGCCTTGAACACCTACTGGGTCTAAAGCTCACTCCCAACCTCAAACTTGCATCAATCCTGATGAGTTGTCCTATACTCAAAGAGGTTCATTGCCTAGTACACCTACTGGGTCTAAAGCTCACTCCCAAGCTCAAACTTGCATCAATCCTGATGAGTTGTCCTATCCTCAAAGAGGTTCCTTGCCTAGAACACCTACTGGGTCTAAAGCTCACTCCCAACCTCAAACTTGCATCAATCCTGATGAGTTGTCATACCCTCAAAGAGATTCCTTGCCTTGAACACCTACTGGGTCTAAAGCTCACTCCCAACCTCAAACTTGCATCAATCCTGATGAGTTGTCCTATCCTCAAAGAGGTTCCTTGCCTTGAACACCTACTGGGTCTAAAGCTCACTCCCAACCTCAAACTTGCATCAATCCTGATGAGTTGTCATACCCTCAAAGAGGTTCCTTGCCTTGAACACCTACTGGATCTAAAGCACACTCCCAACCTCAAACTTGCATCAATCCTGATGAGTTGTCCTATCCTCAAAGAGGTTCCTTGCCTTGAACACCTACTGGATCTAAAGCTCACTCCCAACCTCAAACTTGCATCAATTCTGATGAGTTGTCCTATCTTCAAACAGGTTCCTTGCCTAGAACACCTACTGGGTTTAAAGCTCACTCCCAACCTCAAACTTGCATCAATCCTGATGAGTTGTCATACACTCAAAGACGTTCCTTGCCTTGAACACCTACTGGGTCTAAAGCTCACTCCCAACCTGAAACTTGCATCAATCCTGATGAGTTGTCCTATCCTCAAAGAGGATCCTTGCCTAGAACATCTACTGGGTCTAAAGCTCACTCCCAACCTCAAACTTGCATCAATCCTGATGAGTTGTCATACCCTCAAAGAGATTCCTTGCCTTGAACACCTACTGGGTCTTAAGCTCACTCCCAACCTCAAACTTGCATCAATCCTGATGAGTTGTCCTATCCTCAAAGAGGTTTCTTGCCTAGAAAACCTACTGGATCTAAAGCTCACTCCCAACCTCAAACTTGCATCAATCCTGATGAGTTGTCCTATCCTCAAAGAGGTTCCTTGCCTTGAACACCTACTGGATCTAAAGCTCACTCCCAACCTCAAACTTGCATCAATCCTGATGAGTTGTCCTATCCTCAAAGAGGTTCCTTGCCTAGAACACCTACTGGGTTTAAAGCTCACTCCCAACCTCAAACTTGCATCAATCCTGATGAGTTGTCATACCCTCAAAGATGTTCCTTGCCTTGAACACCTACTGGGTCTAAAGCTCACTCCCAACCTCAAACTTGCATCAATCCTGATGAGTTGTCCTATACTCAAAGAGGTTCCTTGCCTAGAACACCTACTGGGTCTAAAGCTCACTCCCAACCTCAAACTTGCATCAATCCTGATGAGTTGTCCTATCCTCAAAGAGGTTCCTTGCCTAGAACACCTACTGGGTCTAAAGCTCACTCCCAACCTCAAACTTGCATCAATCCTGATGAGTTGTCCTATCCTCAAAGAGGTTCCTTGCCTAGAACACCTACTGGGTCTAAAGCTCACTCCCAACCTCAAACTTGCATCAATCCTGATGAGTTGTCCTATCCTCAAAGAGGTTCCTTGCCTAGAACACCTACTGGGTCTAAAGCTCACTCCCAACCTCAAACTTGCATCATTCCTGATGAGTTGTCCTATCCTCAAAGAGGTTCCTTGCCTAGAACACCTACTGGGTCTAAAGCTCACTCCCAACATCAAACTTGCATCAATCCTGATGAGTTGTCATACCCTCAAAGAGATTCCTTGCCTTGAATACCTACTGGGTCTAAAGCTCACTCCCAACCTCAAACTTGCATCAATCCTGATGAGTTGTCCTATCCTCAAAGAGGTTCCTTGCCTAGAACACCTACTGGGTCTAAAGCTCACTCCCAACCTCAAACTTGCATCAATCCTGATGAGTTGTCATACCCTCAAAGAGATTCCTTGCCTTGAACACCTACTGGGTCTAAAGCTCACTCCCAACCTCAAACTTGCATCAATCCTGATGAGTTGTCCTATCCTCAAAGAGGTTCCTTGCCTTGAACACCTACTGGGTCTAAAGCTCACTCCCAACCTCAAACTTGCATCAATCCTGATGAGTTGTCATACCCTCAAAGAGGTTCCTTGCCTTGAACACCTACTGGATCTAAAGCTCACTCCCAAGCTCAAACTTGCATCAATCCTGATGAGTTGTCCTATCCTCAAAGAGGTTCCTTGCCTTGAACACCTACTGGATCTAAAGCTCACTCCCAACCTCAAACTTGCATCAATCCTGATGAGTTGTCCTATCCTCAAAGAGGTTCCTTGCCTAGAACACCTACTGGGTTTAAAGCTCACTCCCAACCTCAAACTTGCATCAATCCTGATGAGTTGTCATACCCTCAAAGAGATTCCTTGACTTGAACACATACTGGGTCTAAAGCTCACTCCCAACCTCAAACTTGCATCAATCCTGATGAGTTGTCATACCCTCAAAGAGATTCCTTGCCTTGAACACCTACTGGGTCTAAAGCTCACTCCCAAACTCAAACTTGCGTCAATCCTGATGAGTTGTCCTATCCTCAAAGAGGTTCCTTGCCTAGAACACCTACTGGGTCTAAAGCTCACTCCCAACCTCAAACTTGCATCAATCCTGATGAGTTGTCCTATCCTCAAAGAGGTTCCTTGCCTAGAACACCTACTGGGTCTAAAGCTCACTCTCAACCTCAAACTTGCATCAATCCTGATGAGTTGTCCTATCCTCAAAGAGGTTCCTTGCCTAGAACACCTACTGGGTCTAAAGCTCACTACCAACCTCAAACTTGCATCAATCCTGATGAGTTGTCCTATCCTCAAAGAGGTTCCTTGCCTAGAACACCTACTGGGTCTAAAGCTCACTCCCAACCTCAAACTTGCATCAATCCTGATGAGTTGTCATACCCTCAAAGAGGTTCCTTGCCTAGAACACCTACTGGGTCTAAAGCTCACTCCCAACCTCAAACTTGCATCAATCCTGATGAGTTGTCATACACTCAAAGAGGTTCCTTGCCTAGAACACCTACTGGGTCTAAAGCTCACTCCCAACCTCAAACTTGCATCAATCCTGATGAGTTGTCCTATCCTCAAAGAGGTTCCTTGCCTAGAACACCTACTGGGTCTAAAGCTCACTCCCAACCTCAAACTTGCATCAATCCTGATGAGTTGTCATACCCTCAAAGAGGATCCTTGCCTAGAACACCTACTGGGTCTAAAGCTCACTCCCAACCTCAAACTTGCATCAATCCTGATGAGTTGTCCTATCCTCAAAGAGGTTCCTTGCCTAGAACACCTACTGGGTCTAAAGCTCGCTCCCAACCTCAAACTTGCATCATTCCTGATGAGTTGTCCTATCCTCAAAGAGGTTCCTTGCCTAGAACACCTACTGGGTCTAAAGCTCACTCCCAACATCAAACTTGCATCAATCCTGATGAGTTGTCCTATCCTCAAAGAGGTTCCTTGCCTAGAACACCTACTGGGTCTAAAGCTCACTCTCAACCTCAAACTTGCATCAATCCTGATGAGTTGTCCTATCCTCAAAGAGGTTCCTTGCCTAGAACACCTACTGGGTCTAAAGCTCACTACCAACCTCAAACTTGCATCAATCCTGATGAGTTGTCCTATCCTCAAAGAGGTTCCTTGCCTAGAACACCTACTGGGTCTAAAGCTCACTCCCAACCTCAAACTTGCATCAATCCTGATGAGTTGTCATACCCTCAAAGAGGTTCCTTGCCTAGAACACCTACTGGGTCTAAAGCTCACTCCCAACCTCAAAGTTGCATCAATCCTGATGAGTTGTCATACACTCAAAGAGGTTCCTTGCCTAGAACACCTACTGGGTCTAAAGCTCACTCCCAACCTCAAACTTGCATCAATCCTGATGAGTTGTCCTATCCTCAAAGAGGTTCCTTGCCTAGAACACCTACTGGGTCTAAAGCTCACTCCCAACCTCAAACTTGCATCAATCCTGATGAGTTGTCATACCCTCAAAGAGGTTCCTTGCCAAGAACACCTACTGGGTCTAAAGCTCACTCCCAACCTCAAACTTGCATCAATCCTGATGAGTTGTCCTATCTTCAAACAGGTTCCTTGCCTTGAACACCTACTGGGTCTAAAGCTCACTCCCAACCTCAAACTTGCATCAATCCTGATGAGTTCTCATACCCACAAAGAGATTCCTTGCCTTGAACACCTACTGGGTCTAAAGCTCACTCCCAACCTCAAACTTGCATCAATCCTGATGAGTTCTCATACCCACAGAGAGATTCCTTGCCTTGAACACCTACTGGGTCTAAAGCTCACTCCCAACCTCAAACTTGCATCAATCCTGATGAGTTGTCCTATCCTCAAAGAGGTTCCTTGCCTAGAACACCTACTGGGTCTAAAGCTCACTCCCAACCTCAAACTTGCATCAATCCTGATGAGTTGTCCTATCCTCAAAGAGGTTCCTTGCCTTGAACACCTACTGGATCTAAAGCTCACTCCCAACCTCAAACTTGCATCAATCCTGATGAGTTGTCCTATCCTCAAAGAGGTTCCTTGCCTAGAACACCTACTGGGTTTAAAGCTCACTCCCAACCTCAAACTTGCATCAATCCTGATGAGTTGTCATACACTCAAAGACGTTCCTTGCCTTGAACACCTACTGGGTCTAAAGCTCACTCCCAACCTGAAACTTGCATCAATCCTGATGAGTTGTCCTATCCTCAAAGAAGTTCCTTGCCTAGAACATCTACTGGGTCTAAAGCTCACTCCCAACCTCAAACTTGCATCAATCCTGATGAGTTGTCATACCCTCAAAGAGATTCCTTGCCTTGAACACCTACTGGGTCTTAAGCTCACTCCCAACCTCAAACTTGCATCAATCCTGATGAGTTGTCCTATCCTCAAAGAGGTTCCTTGCCTAGAACACCTACTGGATCTAAAGCTCACTCCCAACCTCAAACTTGCATCAATCCTGATGAGTTGTCCTATCCTCAAAGAGGTTCCTTGCCTTGAACACCTACTGGATCTAAAGCTCACTCCCAACCTCAAACTTGCATCAATCCTGATGAGTTGTCCTATCCTCAAAGAGGTTCCTTGCCTAGAACACCTACTGGGTTTAAAGCTCACTCCCAACCTCAAACTTGCATCAATCCTGATGAGTTGTCATACCCTCAAAGAGGTTCCTTGCCTTGAACACCTACTGGGTCTAAAGCTCACTCCCAACCTCAAACTTGCATCAATCCTGATGAGTTGTCCTATACTCAAAGAGGTTCCTTGCCTAGAACACCTACTGGGTCTAAAGCTCACTCCCAACCTCAAACTTGCATCAATCCTGATGAGTTGTCCTATCCTCAAAGAGGTTCCTTGCCTAGAACACCTACTGGGTCTAAAGCTCACTCCCAACCTCAAACTTGCATCAATCCTGATGAGTTGTCCTATCCTCAAAGAGGTTCCTTGCCTAGAACACCTACTGGGTCTAAAGCTCACTCCCAACCTCAAACTTGCATCAATCCTGATGAGTTGTCCTATCCTCAAAGAGGTTCCTTGCCTAGAACACCTACTGGGTCTAAAGCTCACTCCCAACCTCAAACTTGCATCATTCCTGATGAGTTGTCCTATCCTCAAAGAGGTTCCTTGCCTAGAACACCTACTGGGTCTAAAGCTCACTCCCAACATCAAACTTGCATCAATCCTGATGAGTTGTCATACCCTCAAAGAGATTCCTTGCCTTGAACACCTACTGGGTCTAAAGCTCACTCCCAACCTCAAACTTGCATCAATCCTGATGAGTTGTCCTATCCTCAAAGAGGTTCCTTGCCTAGAACACCTACTGGGTCTAAAGCTCACTCCCAACCTCAAACTTGCATCAATCCTGATGAGTTGTCATACCCTCAAAGAGATTCCTTGCCTTGAACACCTACTGGGTCTAAAGCTCACTCCCAACCTCAAACTTGCATCAATCCTGATGAGTTGTCCTATCCTCAAAGTGGTTCCTTGCCTAGAACACCTACTGGGTCTAAAGCTCACTTCCAACCTCAAACTTGCATCAATCCTGATGAGTTGTCCTATCCTCAAAGAGGTTCCTTGCGTAGAACACCTACTGGGTCTAAAGCTCACTCCCAACCTCAAACTTGCATCAATCCTGATGAGTTGTCATACCCTCAAAGAGGTTCCTTGCCTTGAACACCTACTGGATCTAAAGCTCACTCCCAAGCTCAAACTTGCATCAATCCTGATGAGTTGTCCTATCCTCAAAGAGGTTCCTTGCCTTGAACACCTACTGGATCTAAAGCTCACTCCCAACCTCAAACTTGCATCAATCCTGATGAGTTGTCCTATCCTCAAAGAGGTTCCTTGCCTAGAACACCTACTGGGTTTAAAGCTCACTCCCAACCTCAAACTTGCATCAATCCTGATGAGTTGTCATACCCTCAAAGAGATTCCTTGACTTGAACACATACTGGGTCTAAAGCTCACTCCCAACCTCAAACTTGCATCAATCCTGATGAGTTGTCATACCCTCAAAGAGATTCCTTGCCTTGAACACCTACTGCGTCTAAAGCTCACTCCCAAACTCAAACTTGCGTCAATCCTGATGAGTTGTCCTATCCTCAAAGAGGTTCCTTGCCTAGAACACCTACTGGGTCTAAAGCTCACTCCCAACCTCAAACTTGCATCAATCCTGATGAGTTGTCCTATCCTCAAAGAGGTTCCTTGCCTAGAACACCTACTGGGTCTAAAGCTCACTCTCAACCTCAAACTTGCATCAATCCTGATGAGTTGTCCTATCCTCAAAGAGGTTCCTTGCCTAGAACACCTACTGGGTCTAAAGCTCACTACCAACCTCAAACTTGCATCAATCCTGATGAGTTGTCCTATCCTCAAAGAGGTTCCTTGCCTAGAACACCTACTGGGTCTAAAGCTCACTCCCAACCTCAAACTTGCATCAATCCTGATGAGTTGTCATACCCTCAAAGAGGTTCCTTGCCTAGAACACCTACTGGGTCTAAAGCTCACTCCCAACCTCAAACTTGCATCAATCCTGATGAGTTGTCATACACTCAAAGAGGTTCCTTGCCTAGAACACCTACTGGGTCTAAAGCTCACTCCCAACCTCAAACTTGCATCAATCCTGATGAGTTGTCCTATCCTCAAAGAGGTTCCTTGCCTAGAACACCTACTGGGTCTAAAGCTCACTCCCAACCTCAAACTTGCATCAATCCTGATGAGTTGTCATACCCTCAAAGAGGTTCCTTGCCTAGAACACCTACTGGGTCTAAAGCTCACTCCCAACCTCAAACTTGCATCAATCCTGATGAGTTGTCCTATCCTCAAAGAGGTTCCTTGCCTAGAACACATACTGGGTCTAAAGCTCGCTCCCAACCTCAAACTTGCATCATTCCTGATGAGTTGTCCTATCCTCAAAGAGGTTCCTTGCCTAGAACACCTACTGGGTCTAAAGCTCACTCCCAACATCAAACTTGCATCAATCCTGATGAGTTGTCCTATCCTCAAAGAGGTTCCTTGCCTAGAACACCTACTGGGTCTAAAGCTCACTCTCAACCTCAAACTTGCATCAATCCTGATGAGTTGTCCTATCCTCAAAGAGGTTCCTTGCCTAGAACACCTACTGGGTCTAAAGCTCACTCCCAACCTCAAACTTGCATCAATCCTGATGAGTTGTCATACCCTCAAAGAGGTTCCTTGCCTAGAACACCTACTGGGTCTAAAGCTCACTCCCAACCTCAAAGTTGCATCAATCCTGATGAGTTGTCATACACTCAAAGAGGTTCCTTGCCTAGAACACCTACTGGGTCTAAAGCTCACTCCCAACCTCAAACTTGCATCAATCCTGATGAGTTGTCCTATCCTCAAAGAGGTTCCTTGCCTTGAACACCTACTGGGTCTAAAGCTCACTCCCAACCTCAAACTTGCATCAATCCTGATGAGTTGTCATACCCTCAAAGAGGTTCCTTGCCTAGAACACCTACTGGGTCTAAAGCTCACTCCCAACCTCAAACTTGCATCAATCCTGATGAGTTGTCCTATCTTCAAACAGGTTCCTTGCCTTGAACACCTACTGGGTCTAAAGCTCACTCCCAACCTCAAACTTGCATCAATCCTGATGAGTTCTCATACCCACAAAGAGATTCCTTGCCTTGAACACCTACTGGGTCTAAAGCTCACTCCCAACCTCAAACTTGCATCAATCCTGATGAGTTGTCCTATCCTCAAAGAGATTCCTTGCCTTGAACACCTACTGGGTCTAAAGCTCACTCCCAACCTCAAACTTGCATCAATCCTGATGAGTTGTCCTATCCTCAAAGAGGTTCCTTGCCTAGAACACCTACTGGGTCTAAAGCTCACTCCCAACCTCAAACTTGCATCAATCCTGATGAGTTGTCCTATCCTCAAAGAGATTCCTTGCCTTGAACACCTACTGGGTCTAAAGCTCACTCCCAACCTGAAACTTGCATCAATCCTGATGAGTTGTCCTATCCTCAAAGAGGTTCCTTGCCTAGAACACCTACTGGGTCTAAAGCTCACTCCCAACCTCAAACTTGCATCAATCCTGATGAGTTGTCCTATCCTCAAAGAGATTCCTTGCCTTGAACACCTACTGGGTCTAAAGCTCACTCCCAACCTCAAACTTGCATCAATCCTGATGAGTTGTCCTATCCTCAAAGAGGTTCCTTGCCTAGAACACCTACTGGGTCTAAAGCTCACTCCCAACCTCAAACTTGCATCAATCCTGATGAGTTGTCCTATACTCAAAGAGGTTCCTTGCCTTGAACACCTACTGGATCTAAAGCTCACTCCCAACCTCAAACTTGCATCAATCCTGATGAGTTGTCCTATCCTCAAAGAGGTTCCTTGCCTAGAACACCTACTGGGTTTAAAGCTCACTCCCAACCTCAAACTTGCATCAATCCTGATGAGTTGTCATACCCTCAAAGAGGTTCCTTGCCTTGAACACCTACTGGGTCTAAAGCTCACTCCCAACCTCAAACTTGCATCAATCCTGATGAGTTGTCCTATACTCAAAGAGGTTCCTTGCCTAGAACACCTACTGGGTCTAAAGCTCACTCCCAAGCTCAAACTTGCATCAATCCTGATGAGTTGTCCTATCCTCAAAGAGGTTCCTTGCCTAGAACACCTACTGGGTCTAAAGCTCACTCCCAACCTGAAACTTGCATCAATCCTGATGAGTTGTCCTATCCTCAAAGAGGTTCCTTGCCTAGAACACCTACTGGGTCTAAAGCTCACTCCCAACCTCAAACTTGCATCAATCCTGATGAGTTGTCCTATCCTCAAAGAGGTTCCTTGCCTAGAACACCTACTGGGTCTAAAGCTCGCTCCCAACCTCAAACTTGCATCATTCCTGATGAGTTGTCCTATCCTCAAAGAGGTTCCTTGCCTAGAACACCTACTGGGTCTAAAGCTCACTCCCAACATCAAACTTGCATCAATCCTGATGAGTTGTCCTATCCTCAAAGAGGTTCCTTGCCTAGAACACCTACTGGGTCTAAAGCTCACTCTCAACCTCAAACTTGCATCAATCCTGATGAGTTGTCCTATCCTCAAAGAGGTTCCTTGCCTAGAACACCTACTGGGTCTAAAGCTCACTACCAACCTCAAACTTGCATCAATCCTGATGAGTTGTCCTATCCTCAAAGAGGTTCCTTGCCTAGAACACCTACTGGGTCTAAAGCTCACTCCCAACCTCAAACTTGCATCAATCCTGATGAGTTGTCATACCCTCAAAGAGGTTCCTTGCCTAGAACACCTACTGGGTCTAAAGCTCACTCCCAACCTCAAACTTGCATCAATCCTGATGAGTTGTCATACACTCAAAGAGGTTCCTTGCCTAGAACACCTACTGGGTCTAAAGCTCACTCCCAACCTCAAACTTGCATCAATCCTGATGAGTTGTCCTATCCTCAAAGAGGTTCCTTGCCTAGAACACCTACTGGGTCTAAAGCTCACTCCCAACCTCAAACTTGCATCAATCCTGATGAGTTGTCATACCCTCAAAGAGGTTCCTTGCCTAGAACACCTACTGGGTCTCAAGCTCACTCCCAACCTCAAACTTGCATCAATCCTGATGAGTTGTCCTATCTTCAAACAGGTTCCTTGCCTTGAACACCTACTGGGTCTAAAGCTCACTCCCAACCTCAAACTTGCATCAATCCTGATGAGTTCTCATACCCACAAAGAGATTCCTTGCCTTGAACACCTACTGGGTCTAAAGCTCACTCCCAACCTCAAACTTGCATCAATCCTGATGAGTTGTCCTATCCTCAAAGAGATTCCTTGCCTTGAACACCTACTGGGTCTAAAGCTCACTCCCAACCTCAAACTTGCATCAATCCTGATGAGTTGTCATACCCTCAAAGAGGTTCCTTGCCTAGAACACCTACTGGGTCTAAAGCTCACTCCCAACCTCAAACTTGCATCAATCCTGATGAGTTGTCCTATCTTCAAACAGGTTCCTTGCCTTGAACACCTACTGGGTCTAAAGCTCACTCCCAACCTCAAACTTGCATCAATCCTGATGAGTTCTCATACCCACAAAGAGATTCCTTGCCTTGAACACCTACTGGGTCTAAAGCTCACTCCCAACCTCAAACTTGCATCAATCCTGATGAGTTGTCCTATCCTCAAAGAGATTCCTTGCCTTGAACACCTACTGGGTCTAAAGCTCACTCCCAACCTCAAACTTGCATCAATCCTGATGAGTTGTCCTATCCTCAAAGAGGTCCCTTGCCTAGAACACCTACTGGGTCTAAAGCTCACTCCCAACCTCAAACTTGCATCAATCCTGATGAGTTGTCCTATCCTCAAAGAGGTTCCTTGCCTTGAACACCTACTGGATCTAAAGCTCACTCCCAACCTCAAACTTGCATCAATCCTGATGAGTTGTCCTATCCTCAAAGAGGTTCCTTGCCTAGAACACCTACTGGGTTTAAAGCTCACTCCCAACCTCAAACTTGCATCAATCCTGATGAGTTGTCATACCCTCAAAGAGGTTCCTTGCCTTGAACACCTACTGGGTCTAAAGCTCACTGGCAACCTCAAACTTGCATCAATCCTGATGAGTTGTCCTATACTCAAAGAGGTTCCTTGCCTAGAACACCTACTGGGTCTAAAGCTCACTCCCAAGCTCAAACTTGCATCAATCCTGATGAGTTGTCCTATCCTCAAAGAGGTTCCTTGCCTAGAACACCTACTGGGTCTAAAGCTCACTCCCAACCTCAAACTTGCATCAATCCTGATGAGTTGTCCTATCCTCAAAGAGGTTCCTTGCCTAGAACACCTACTGGGTCTAAAGCTCGCTCCCAACCTCAAACTTGCATCATTCCTGATGAGTTGTCCTATCCTCAAAGAGGTTCCTTGCCTAGAACACCTACTGGGTCTAAAGCTCACTCCCAACATCAAACTTGCATCAATCCTAATGAGTTGTCCTATCCTGAAAGAGGTTCCTTGCCTAGAACACCTACTGGGTCTAAAGCTCACTCTCAACCTCAAACTTGCATCAATCCTGATGAGTTGTCCTATCCTCAAAGAGGTTCCTTGCCTAGAACACCTACTGGGTCTAAAGCTCACTACCAACCTCAAACTTGCATCAATCCTGATGAGTTGTCCTATCCTCAAAGAGGTTCCTTGCCTAGAACACCTACTGGGTCTAAAGCTCACTCCCAACCTCAAACTTGCATCAATCCTGATGAGTTGTCATACCCTCAAAGAGGTTCCTTGCCTAGAACACCTACTGGGTCTAAAGCTCACTCCCAACCTCAAACTTGCATCAATCCTGATGAGTTGTCATACACTCAAAGAGGTTCCTTGCCTAGAACACCTACTGGGTCTAAAGCTCACTCCCAACCTCAAACTTGCATCAATCCTGATGAGTTGTCCTATCCTCAAAGAGGTTCCTTGCCTAGAACACCTACTGGGTCTAAAGCTCACTCCTAACCTCAAACTTGCATCAATCCTGATGAGTTGTCATACCCTCAAAGAGGTTCCTTGCCTAGAACACCTACTGGGTCTAAAGCTCACTCCCAACCTCAAACTTGCATCAATCCTGATGAGTTGTCCTATCTTCAAACAGGTTCCTTGCCTTGAACACCTACTGGGTCTAAAACTCACTCCCAACATCAAACTTGCATCAATCCTGATGAGTTCTCATACCCACAAAGAGATTCCTTGCCTTGAACACCTACTGGGTCTAAAGCTCACTCCCAACCTCAAACTTGCATCAATCCTGATGAGTTGTCCTATCCTCAAAGAGATTCCTTGCCTTGAACACCTACTGGGTCTAAAGCTCACTCCCAACCTCAAACTTGCATCAATCCTGATGAGTTGTCCTATCCTCAAAGAGGTTCCTTGCCTAGAACACCTACTGGGTCTAAAGCTCACTCCCAACCTCAAACTTGCATCAATCCTGATGAGTTGTCCTATCCTCAAAGAGGTTCCTTGCCTTGAACACCTACTGGATCTAAAGCTCACTCCCAACCTCAAACTTGCATCAATCCTGATGAGTTGTCCTATCCTCAAAGAGGTTCCTTGCCTAGAACACCTACTGGGTTTAAAGCTCACTCCCAACCTCAAACTTGCATCAATCCTGATGAGTTGTCATACCCTCAAAGAGGTTCCTTGCCTTGAACACCTACTGGGTCTAAAGCTCACTCCCAACCTCAAACTTGCATCAATCCTGATGAGTTGTCCTATACTCAAAGAGGTTCCTTGCCTAGAACACCTACTGGGTCTAAATCTCACTCCCAAGCTCAAACTTGCATCAATCCTGATGAGTTGTCCTATCCTCAAAGAGGTTCCTTGCCTAGAACACCTACTGGGTCTAAAGCTCACTCCCAACCTGAAACTTGCATCAATCCTGATGAGTTGTCCTATCCTCAAAGAGGTTCCTTGCCTAGAACACCTACTGGGTCTAAAGCTCACTCCCAACCTCAAACTTGCATCAATCCTGATGAGTTGTCCTATCCTCAAAGAGGTTCCTTGCCTAGAACACCTACTGGGTCTAAAGCTCGCTCCCAACCTCAAACTTGCATCATTCCTGATGAGTTGTCCTATCCTCAAAGAGGTTCCTTGCCTAGAACACCTACTGGGTCTAAAGCTCACTCCCAACATCAAACTTGCATCAATCCTGATGAGTTGTCATACCCTCAAAGAGATTCCTTGCCTTGAACACCTACTGGGTCTAAAGCTCACTCCCAACCTCAAACTTGCATCAATCCTGATGAGTTGTCCTATCCTCAAAGAGGTTACTTGCCTAGAACACCTACTGGGTCTAAAGCTCACTCCCAACCTCAAACTTGCATCAATCCTGATGAGTTGTCATACCCTCAAAGAGATTCCTTGCCTTGAACACCTACTGGGTCTAAAGCTTACTCCCAACCTCAAACTTGCATCAATCCTGATGAGTTGTCCTATCCTCAAAGAGGTTCCTTGCCTTGAACACCTACTGGGTCTAAAGCTCACTCCCAACCTCAAACTTGCATCAATCCTGATGAGTTGTCATACCCTCAAAGAGGTTCCTTGCCTTGAACACCTACTGGATCTAAAGCTCACTCCCAACCTCAAACTTGCATCAATCCTGATGAGTTGTCCTATCCTCAAAGAGGTTCCTTCCCTTGAACACTTACTGGATCTAAAGCTCACTCCCAACCTCAAACTTGCATCAATCCTGATGAGTTGTCCTATCCTCAAAGAGGTTCCTTGCCTAGAACACCTACTGGGTTTAAAGCTCACTCCCAACCTCAAACTTGCATCAATCCTGATGAGTTGTCATACACTCAAAGACGTTCCTTGCCTTGAACACCTACTGGGTCTAAAGCTCACTCCCAACCTCAAACTTGCATCAATCCTGATGAGTTGTCCTATCCTCAAAGAGGTTCCTTGCCTAGAACATCTACTGGGTCTAAAGCTCACTCCCAACCTCAAACTTGCATCAATCCTGATGAGTTATCATACCCTCAAAGAGATTCCTTGCCTTGAACACCTACTGGGTCTTAAGCTCACTCCCAACCTCAAACTTGCATCAATCCTGATGAGTTGTCCTATCCTCAAAGAGGTTCCTTGCCTAGAACACCTACTGGATCTAAAGCTCACTCCCAACCTCAAACTTGCATCAATCCTGATGAGTTGTCCTATCCTCAAAGAGGTTCCTTGCCTTGAACACCTACTGGATCTAAAGCTCACTCCCAACCTCAAACTTGTATCAATCCTGATGAGTTGTCCTATCCTCAAAGAGGTTCCTTGCCTAGAACACCTACTGGGTTTAAAGCTCACTCCCAACATCAAACTTGCATCAATCCTGATGAGTTGTCATACCCTCAAAGAGGTTCCTTGCCTTGAACACCTACTGGGTCTAAAGCTCACTCCCAACCTCAAACTTGCATCAATCCTGATGAGTTGTCCTATACTCAAAGAGGTTCCTTGCCTAGAACACCTACTGGGTCAAAAGCTCACTCCCAAGCTCAAACTTGCATCAATCCTGATGAGTTGTCCTATCCTCAAAGAGGTTCCTTGCCTAGAACACCTACTGCGTCTAAAGCTCACTCCCAACCTCAAACTTGCATCAATCCTGATGAGTTGTCCTATCCTCAAAGAGGTTCCTTGCCTAGAACACCTAATGGGTCTAAAGCTCACTCCCAACCTCAAACTTGCATCAATCCTGATGAGTTGTCCTATCCTCAAAGAGGTTCCTTGCCTAGAACACCTACTGGGTCTAAAGCTCACTCCCAACATCAAACTTGCATCAATCCTGATGTGTTGTCATACCCTCAAAGAGATTCCTTGCCTTGAACACCTACTGGGTCTAAAGCTCACTCCCAACCTCAAACTTGCATCAATCCTGATGAGTTGTCCTATCCTCAAAGAGGTTCCTTGCCTAGAACACCTACTGGGTCTAAAGCTCACTCCCAACCTCAAACTTGCATCAATCCTGATGAGTTGTCATACCCTGAAAGAGATTCCTTGCCTTGAACACCTACTGGGTCTAAAGCTCACTCCCAACCTCAAACTTGCATCAATCCTGATGAGTTGTCCTATCCTCAAAGAGGTTCCTTGCCTTGAACACCTACTGGGTCTAAAGCTCACTCCCAACCTCAAACTTGCATCAATCCTGATGAGTTGTCATACCCTCAAAGAGGTTCCTTGCCTTGAACACCTACTGGATCTAAAGCTCACTCCCAACCTCAAACTTGCATCAATCCTGATGAGTTGTCCTATCCTCAAAGAGGTTCCTTGCCTTGAACACCTACTGGATCTAAAGCTCACTCCCAACCTCAAACTTGCATCAATCCTGATGCGTTGTCCTATCCTCAAAGAGGTTCCTTGCCTAGAACACCTACTGGGTTTAAAGCTCACTCCCAACCTCAAACTTGCATCAATCCTGATGAGTTGTCATACACTCAAAGACGTTCCTTGCCTTGAACACCTACTGGGTCTAAAGCTCACTCCCAACCTGAAACTTGCATCAATCCTGATGAGTTGTCCTATCCTCAAAGAGGTTCCTTGCCTAGAACATCTACTGGGTCTAAAGCTCACTCCCAACCTCAAACTTGCATCAATCCTGATGAGTTGTCATACCCTCAAAGAGATTCCTTGCCTTGAACACCTACTGGGTCTTAAGCTCACTCCCAACCTCAAACTTACATCAATCCTGATGAGTTGTCCTATCCTCAAAGAGGTTCCTTGCCTAGAACACCTACTGGATCTAAAGCTCACTCCCAACCTCAAACTTGCATCAATCCTGATGAGTTGTCCTATCCTCAAAGAGGTTCCTTGCCTAGAACACCTACTGGGTTTAAAGCTCACTCCCAACCTCAAAATTGCATCAATCCTGATGAGTTGTCATACCCTCAAAGAGATTCCTTGCCTTGAACACATACTGGGTCTAAAGCTCACTCCCAACCTCAAACTTGCATCAATCCTGATGAGTTGTCATACCCTCAAAGAGATTCCTTGCCTTGAACACCTACTGGGTCTAAAGCTCACTCCCAACCTCAAACTTGCGTCAATCCTGATGAGTTGTCCTATCCTCAAAGAGGTTCCTTGCCTAGAACACCTACTGGGTCTAAAGCTCACTCCCAACCTCAAACTTGCATCAATCCTGATGAGTTGTCCTATACTCAAAGAGGTTCCTTGCCTAGAACACCTACTGGGTCTAAAGCTCACTACCAACCTCAAACTTGCATCAATCCTGATGAGTTGTCATACCCTCAAAGAGGTTCCTTGCCTAGAACACCTACTGGGTCTAAAGCTCACCCCCAACCTCAAACTTGCATCAATCCTGATGAGTTGTCCTATCCTCAAAGAGGTTCCTTGCCTAGAACACCTACTGGGTCTAAAGCTCACTCCCAACCTCAAACTTGCATCAATCCTGATGAGTTGTCATACCCTCAAAGAGGTTCCTTGCCTAGAACACCTACTGGGTCTAAAGATCACTCCCAACCTCAAACTTGCATCAATCCTGATGAGTTGTCATACACTCAAAGAGGTTCCTTGCCTTGAACACCTACTGGGTCTAAAGCTCACTCCCAACCTCAAACTTGCATCAATCCTGATGAGTTGTCCTATCCTCAAAGAGGTTCCTTGCCTAGAACACCTACTGGGTCTAAAGCTCACTCCCAACCTCAAACTTGCATCAATCCTGATGAGTTGTCATACCCTCAAAGAGGTTCCTTGCCTAGAACACCTACTGGGTCTAAAGCTCACTCCCAACCTCAAACTTGCATCAATCCTGATGAGTTGTCATACACTCAAAGAGGTTCCTTGCCTAGAACACCTACTGGGTCTAAAGCTCACTCCCAACCTCAAACTTGCATCAATCCTGATGAGTTGTCATACTCTCAAAGAGGTTCCTTGCCTAGAACACCTACTGGGTCTAAAGCTCACTCCCAACCTCAAACTTGCATCAATCCTGATGAGTTGTCATACACTCAAAGATGTTCCTTGCCTTGAACACCTACTGGGTCTAAAGCTCACTCCCAACCTCAAACTTGCATCAATCCTGATGAGTTGTCATACCCACAAAGATATTCCTTGCCTTGAACACCTACTGGGTCTAAAGCTCACTCCCAACCTCAAACTTGCATCAATCCTGATGAGTTGTCCTATCCTCAAAGAGATTCCTTGCCTTGAACACCTACTGGGTCTAAAGCTCACTCCCAACCTCAAACTTGCATCAATCCTGATGAGTTGTCCTATCCTCAAAGAGGTTCCTTGCCTAGAACACCTACTGGGTCTAAAGCTCACTCCCAACCTCAAACTTGCATCAATCCTGATGAGTTGTCCTATCCTCAAAGAGGTTCCTTGCCTTGAACACCTACTGGATCTAAAGCTCACTCCCAACCTCAAACTTGCATCAATCCTGATGAGTTGTCCTATCCTCAAAGAGGTTCCTTGCCTAGAACACCTACTGGGTTTAAAGTTCACTCCCAACCTCAAACTTGCATCAATCCTGATGAGTTGTCATACCCTCAAAGAGGTTCCTTGCCTAGAACACCTACTGGGTCTAAAGCTCACTCCCAACCTCAAACTTGCATCAATCCTGATGAGTTGTCCTATCCTCAAAGAGGTTCCTTGCCTAGAACACCTACTGGGTCTAAAGCTCACTCCCAACCTCAAACTTGCATCAATCCTGATGAGTTGTCATACCCTGAAAGAGATTCCTTGCCTTGAACACCTACTGGGTCTAAAGCTCACTCCCAAACTCAAACTTGCATCATTCCTGATGAGTTGTCCTATCCTCAAAGAGGTTCCTTGCCTAGAAAACCTACTGGGTCTAAAGCTCACTCCCAACCTCAAACTTGCATCAATCCTGATGAGTTGTCATACCCTCAAAGAGATTCCTTGCCTTGAACACCTACTGGGTCTAAAGCTCACTCCCAACCTCAAACTTGCATCAATCCTGATGAGTTGTCCTATCCTCAAAGAGGTTCCTTGCCTAGAACACCTACTGGGTCTAAAGCTCACTCCCAACCTCAAACTTGCATCAATCCTGATGAGTTGTCCTATCCTCAAAGAGGTTCCTTGCCTAGAACACCTACTGGGTCTAAAGCTCACTACCAACCTCAAACTTGCATCAATCCTGATGAGTTGTCATACCCTCAAAGAGGTTCCTTGCCTAGAACACCTACTGGGTCTAAAGCTCACTCCCAACCTCAAACTTGCATCAATCCTGATGAGTTGTCCTATCCTCAAAGAGGTTCCTTGCCTAGAACACCTACTGGGTCTAAAGCTCACTCCCAACCTCAAACTTGCATCAATCCTGATGAGTTGTCATACCCTCAAAGAGGTTCCTTGCCTAGAACACCTACTGGGTCTAAAGCTCACTCCCAACCTCAAACTTGCATCAATCCTGATGAGTTGTCATACACTCAAAGAGGTTCCTTGCCTAGAACACCTACTGGGTCTAAAGCTCACTCCCAACCTCAAACTTGCATCAATCCTGATGAGTTGTCATACTCTCAAAGAGGTTCCTTGCCTAGAACACCTACTGGGTCTAAAGCTCACTCCCAACCTCAAACTTGCATCAATCCTGATGAGTTGTCATACTCTCAAAGAGGTTCCTTGCCTTGAACACCTACTGGGTCTAAAGCTCACTCCCAACCTCAAACTTGCATCAATCCTGATGAGTTGTCATACCCACAAAGATATTCCTTGCCTTGAACACCTACTGGGTCTAAAGCTCACTCCCAACCTCAAACTTGCATCAATCCTGATGAGTTGTCCTATCCTCAAAGAGATTCCTTGCCTTGAACACCTACTGGGTCTAAAGCTCACTCCCAACCTCAAACTTGCATCAATCCTGATGAGTTGTCCTATCCTCAAAGAGGTTCCTTGCCTAGAACACCTACTGGGTCTAAAGCTCACTCCCAACCTCAAACTTGCATCAATCCTGATGAGTTGTCCTATCCTCAAAGAGGTTCCTTGCCTTGAACACCTACTGGATCTAAAGCTCACTCCCAACCTCAAACTTGCATCAATCCTGATGAGTTGTCCTATCCTCAAAGAGGTTCCTTGCCTAGAACACCTACTGGGTTTAAAGTTCACTCCCAACCTCAAACTTGCATCAATCCTGATGAGTTGTCATACCCTCAAAGAGGTTCCTTGCCTAGAACACCTACTGGGTCTAAAGCTCACTCCCAACCTCAAACTTGCATCAATCCTGATGAGTTGTCCTATCCTCAAAGAGGTTCCTTGCCTAGAACACCTACTGGGTCTAAAGCTCACTCCCAACCTCAAACTTGCATCAATCCTGATGAGTTGTCCTATCCTCAAAGAGGTTCCTTGCCTAGAACACCTACTGGGTCTAAAGCTCACTCCCAAACTCAAACTTGCATCATTCCTGATGAGTTGTCCTATCCTCAAAGAGGTTCCTTGCCTAGAAAACCTACTGGGTCTAAAGCTCACTCCCAACCTCAAACTTGCATCAATCCTGATGAGTTGTCATACCCTCAAAGAGATTCCTTGCCTTGAACACCTACTGGGTCTAAAGCTCACTCCCAACCTCAAACTTGCATCAATCCTGATGAGTTGTCCTATCCTCAAAGAGGTTCCTTGCCTAGAACACCTACTGGGTCTAAAGCTCACTCCCAACCTCAAACTTGCATCAATCCTGATGAGTTGTCCTATCCTCAAAGAGGTTCCTTGCCTAGAACACCTACTGGGTCTAAAGCTCACTACCAACCTCAAACTTGCATCAATCCTGATGAGTTGTCATACCCTCAAAGAGGTTCCTTGCCTAGAACACCTACTGGGACTAAAGCTCACTCCCAACCTCAAACTTGCATCAATCCTGATGAGTTGTCCTATCCTCAAAGAGGTTCCTTGCCTAGAACACCTACTGGGTCTAAAGCTCACTCCCAACCTCAAACTTGCATCAATCCTGATGAGTTGTCATACCCTCAAAGAGGTTCCTTGCCTAGAACACCTACTGGGTCTAAAGCTCACTCCCAACCTCAAACTTGCATCAATCCTGATGAGTTGTCCTATCCTCAAAGAGGTTCCTTGCCTAGAACACCTACTGGGTCTAAAGCTCACTCCCAACCTCAAACTTGCATCAATCCTGATGAGTTGTCCTATCCTCAAAGAGGTTCCTTGCCTAGAACACCTACTGGGTCTAAAGCTCACTACCAACCTCAAACTTGCATCAATGCTGATGAGTTGTCATACCCTCAAAGAGGTTCCTTGCCTAGAACACCTACTGGGTCTAAAGCTCACTCCCAACCTCAAACTTGCATCAATCCTGATGAGTTGTCCTATCCTCAAAGAGGTTCCTTGCCTAGAACACCTACTGGGTCTAAAGCTCACTCCCAACCTCAAACTTGCATCAATCCTGATGAGTTGTCATACCCTCAAAGAGGTTCCTTGCCTAGAACACCTACTGGGTCTAAAGCTCACTCCCAACCTCAAACTTGCATCAATCCTGATGAGTTGTCATACACTCAAAGAGGTTCCTTGCCTAGAACACCTACTGGGTCTAAAGCTCACTCCCAACCTTAAACTTGCATCAATCCTGATGAGTTGTCATACTCTCAAAGAGGTTCCTTGCCTAGAACACCTACTGGGTCTAAAGCTCACTCCCAACCTCAAACTTGCATCAATCCTGATGAGTTGTCATACTCTCAAAGAGGTTCCTTGCCTTGAACACCTACTGGGTCTAAAGCTCACTCCCAACCTCAAACTTGCATCAATCCTGATGAGTTGTCATACCCACAAAGATATTCCTTGCCTTGAACACCTACTGGGTCTAAAGCTCACTCCCAACCTCAAACTTGCATCAATCCTGATGAGTTGTCCTATCCTCAAAGAGATTCCTTGCCTTGAACACCTACTGGGTCTAAAGCTCACTCCCAACCTCAAACTTGCATCAATCCTGATGAGTTGTCCTATCCTCAAAGAGGTTCCTTGCCTAGAACACCTACTGGGTCTAAAGCTCACTCCCAACCTCAAACTTGCATCAATCCTGATGAGTTGTCCTATCCTCAAAGAGGTTCCTTGCCTTGAACACCTACTGGATCTAAAGCTCACTCCCAACCTCAAACTTGCATCAATCCTGATGAGTTGTCCTATCCTCAAAGAGGTTCCTTGCCTAGAACACCTACTGGGTTTAAAGTTCACTCCCAACCTCAAACTTGCATCAATCCTGATGAGTTGTCATACCCTCAAAGAGGTTCCTTGCCTAGAACACCTACTGGGTCTAAAGCTCACTCCCAACCTCAAACTTGCATCAATCCTGATGAGTTGTCCTATCCTCAAAGAGGTTCCTTGCCTAGAACACCTACTGGGTCTAAAGCTCACTCCCAACCTCAAACTTGCATCAATCCTGATGAGTTGTCCTATCCTCAAAGAGGTTCCTTGCCTAGAACACCTACTGGGTCTAAAGCTCACTCCCAAACTCAAACTTGCATCATTCCTGATGAGTTGTCCTATCCTCAAAGAGGTTCCTTGCCTAGAAAACCTACTGGGTCTAAAGCTCACTCCCAACCTCAAACTTGCATCAATCCTGATGAGTTGTCATACCCTCAAAGAGATTCCTTGCCTTGAACACCTACTGGGTCTAAAGCTCACTCCCAACCTCAAACTTGCATCAATCCTGATGAGTTGTCCTATCCTCAAAGAGGTTCCTTGCCTAGAACACCTACTGGGTCTAAAGCTCACTCCCAACCTCAAACTTGCATCAATCCTGATGAGTTGTCCTATCCTCAAAGAGGTTCCTTGCCTAGAACACCTACTGGGTCTAAAGCTCACTACCAACCTCAAACTTGCATCAATCCTGATGAGTTGTCATACCCTCAAAGAGGTTCCTTGCCTAGAACACCTACTGGGTCTAAAGCTCACTCCCAACCTCAAACTTGCATCAATCCTGATGAGTTGTCCTATCCTCAAAGAGGTTCCTTGCCTAGAACACCTACTGGGTCTAAAGCTCACTCCCAACCTCAAACTTGCATCAATCCTGATGAGTTGTCATACCCTCAAAGAGGTTCCTTGCCTAGAACACCTACTGGGTCTAAAGCTCACTCCCAACCTCAAACTTGCATCAATCCTGATGAGTTGTCATACACTCAAAGAGGTTCCTTGCCTTGAACACCTACTGGGTCTAAAGCTCACTCCCAACCTCAAACTTGCATCAATCCTGATGAGTTGTCCTATCCTCAAAGAGGTTCCTTGCCTAGAACACCTACTGGGTCTAAAGCTCACTCCCAACCTCAAACTTGCATCAATCCTGATGAGTTGTCATACCCTCAAAGAGGTTCCTTGCCTAGAACACCTACTGGGTCTAAAGCTCACTCCCAACCTCAAACTTGCATCAATCCTGATGAGTTGTCCTATCCTCAAAGAGGTTCCTTGCCTAGAACACCTACAGTGTCTAAAGTTCACTCCCAACCTCAAACTTGCATCAATCCTGATGGGTTGTCATACCCTCAAAGAGATTCCTTGCCTTGAACACCTACTGGGTCTAAAGCTCACTCCCAACCTCAAACTTGCATCAATCCTGATGAGTTGTCCTATCCTCAAAGAGGTTCCTTGCCTAGAACACCTACTGGGTCTAAAGCTCACTCCCAACCTCAAACTTGCATCAATCCTGATGAGTTGTCCTATCCTCAAAGAGGTTCCTTGCCTAGAACACCTACTGGGTCTAAAGCTCACTCCCAACCTCAAACTTGCATCAATCCTGATGAGTTGTCCTATCCTCAAAGAGGTTCCTTGCCTTGAACACCTACTGGATCTAAAGCTCACTCCCAACCTCAAACTTGCATCAATCCTGATGAGTTGTCCTATCCTCAAAGAGGTTCCTTGCCTAGAACACCTACTGGGTTTAAAGCTCACTCCCAACCTCAAACTTGCATCAATCCTGATGAGTTGTCATACACTCAAAGAGGTTCTTTGCCTTGAACACCTACTGGGTCTAAAGCTCACTCCCAACCTCAAACTTGCATCAATCCTGATGAGTTGTCCTATCTTCAAAGAGGTTCCTTGCCTTGAACACCTACTGGGTCTAAAGCTCACTCCCAACCTCAAACTTGCATCAATCCTGATGAGTTGTCATACCCACAAAGAGATTCCTTGCCTTGAACACCTACTGGGTCTAAAGCTCACTCCCAACCTCAAACTTGCATCAATCCTGATGAGTTGTCCTATCCTCAAAGAGATTCCTTGCCTTGAACACCTACTGGGTCTAAAGCTCACTCCCAACCTCAAACTTGCATCAATCCTGATGAGTTGTCCTATCCTCAAAGAGGTTCCTTGCCTAGAACACCTACTGGGTCTAAAGCTCACTCCCAACCTCAAACTTGCATCAATCCTGATGAGTTGTCCTATCCTCAAAGAGGTTCCTTGCCTTGAAGACCTACTGGATCTAAAGCTCACACCCAACCTCAAACTTGCATCAATCCTGATGAGTTGTCCTATCCTCAAAGAGGTTCCTTGCCTAGAACACCTACTGGGATTAAAGTTCACTCCCAACCTCAAACTTGCATCAATCCTGATGAGTTGTCATACCCTCAAAGAGGTTCCTTGCCTTGAATACCTACTGGGTCTAAAGCTCACTCCCAACCTCAAACTTGCATCAATCCTGATGAGTTGTCCTATCCTCAAAGAGGTTCCTTGCCTAGAACACCTACTGGGTCTAAAGCTCACTCCCAACCTCAAACTTGCATCAATCCTGATGAGTTGTCATACACTCAAAGAGGTTCCTTGCCTAGAACACCTACTGGGTCTAAAGCTCACTCCCAACCTCAAACTTGCATCAATCCTGATGAGTTGTCCTATCCTCAAAGAGGTTCCTTGCCTAGAACACCTACTGGGTCTAAAGCTCACTCCCAACCTCAAACTTGCATCAATCCTGATGAGTTGTCCTATCCTCAAAGAGGTTCCTTGCCTAGAACACCTACTGGGTCTAAAGCTCACTCCCAACCTCAAACTTGCATCAATCCTGATGAGTTCTCCTATCCTCAAAGAGGTTCCTTGCCTTGAACACCTACTGGATCTAAAGCTCACTCCCAACCTCAAACTTGCATCAATCCTGATGAGTTGTCCTATCCTCAAAGAGGTTCCTTGCCTAGAACACCTACTGGGTTTAAAGCTCACTCCCAACCTCAAACTTGCATCAATCCTGATGAGTTGTCATACACTCAAAGAGGTTCTTTGCCTTGAACACCTACTGGGTCTAAAGCTCACTCCCAACCTCAAACTTGCATCAATCCTGATGAGTTGTCCTATCTTCAAAGAGGTTCCTTGCCTTGAACACCTACTGGGTCTAAAGCTCACTCCCAACCTCAAACTTGCATCAATCCTGATGAGTTGTCATACCCACAAAGAGATTCCTTGCCTTGAACACCTACTGGGTCTAAAGCTCACTCCCAACCTCAAACTTGCATCAATCCTGATGAGTTGTCCTATCCTCAAAGAGATTCCTTGCCTTGAACACCTACTGGGTCTAAAGCTCACTCCCAACCTCAAACTTGCATCAATCCTGATGAGTTGTCCTATCCTCAAAGAGGTTCCTTGCCTAGAACACCTACTGGGTCTAAAGCTCACTCCCAACCTCAAACTTGCATCTATCCTGATGAGTTGTCCTATCCTCAAAGAGGTTCCTTGCCTTGAACACCTACTGGATCTAAAGCTCACACCCAACCTCAAACTTGCATCAATCCTGATGAGTTGTCCTATCCTCAAAGAGGTTCCTTGCCTAGAACACCTACTGGGATTAAAGTTCACTCCCAACCTCAAACTTGCATCAAACCTGATGAGTTGTCATACCCTCAAAGAGGTTCCTTGCCTTGAACACCTACTGGGTCTAAAGCTCACTCCCAACCTCAAACTTGCATCAATCCTGATGAGTTGTCCTATACTCAAAGAGGTTCCTTGCCTAGAACACCTACTGGGTCTAAAGCTCACTCCCAAGCTCAAACTTGCATCAATCCTGATGAGTTGTCCTATCCTCAAAGAGGTTCCTTGCCTAGAACACCTACTGGGTCTAAAGCTCACTCCCAACCTCAAACTTGCATCAATCCTGATGAGTTGTCCTATCCTCAAAGAGGTTCCTTGCCTAGAACACCTACTGGGTCTAAAGCTCACTCCCAACCTCAAACTTGCATCAATCCTGATGAGTTGTCCTATCCTCAAAGAGGTTCCTTGCCTAGAACACCTACTGGGTCTAAAGCTCACTTCCAACCTCAAACTTGCATCAATCCTGATGAGTTGTCATACCCTCAAAGAGATTCCTTGCCTTGAACACCTACTGGGTCTAAAGCTCACTCCCAACCTCAAACTTGCATCAATCCTGATGAGTTGTCCTATCCTCAAAGAGGTTCCTTGCCTTGAATACCTACTGGGTCTAAAGCTCACTCCCAACCTCAAACTTGCATCAATCCTGATGAGTTGTCATACCCTCAAAGAGGTTCCTTACCTTGAACACCTACTGGATCTAAAGCTCACTCCCAACCTCAAACTTGCATCAATCCTGATGAGTTGTCCTATCCTCAAAGAGGTTCCTTGCCTAGAACACCTACTGGGTTTAAAGCTCACTCCCAACCTCAAACTTGCATCAATCCTGATGAGTTGTCATACACTCAAAGACGTTCCTTGCCTTGAACACCTACTGGGTCTAAAGCTCACTCCCAACCTCAAACTTGCATCAATCCTGATGAGTTGTCCTCTCCTCAAAGAGGTTCCTTGCCTAGAACATCTACTGTGTCTAAAGCTCACTCCCAACCTCAAACTTGCGTCAATCCTGATGAGTTGTCCTATCCTCAAAGAGGTTCCTTGCCTAGAACACCTACTGGGTCTAAAGCTCACTCCTAACCTCAAACTTGCATCAATCCTGATGAGTTGTCATATCCTTAAACAGGTTCCTTGCCTTGAACACCTACTGGGTCTAAAGCTCACTCCCAACCTCAAACTTGCATCAATCCTGATGAGTTGTCATACCCTCAAAGAGGTTCCTTGTCTAGAACACCTACTGGGTCTAAAGCTCACTCCCAACCTCAAACTTGCATCAATCCTGATGAGTTTTCATACCCTCAAAGAGGTTCCTTGCCTAGAACACCTACTGGGTCTAAAGCTCACTCCCAACCTCAAACTTGCATCAATCCTGATGAGTTGTCATACACTCAAAGAGGTTCCTTGCCTTGAACACCTACTGGGTCAAAAGCTCACTCCCAACCTCAAACTTGCATCAATCCTGATGAGTTGTCCTATCCTCAAAGAGGTTCCTTGCCTAGAACACCTACTGGGTCTAAAGCTCACTCCCAACCTCAAACTTGCATCAATCCTGATGAGTTGTCCTATCCTCAAAGAGGTTCCTTGCCTAGAACACCTACTGGGTCTAAAGCTCACTCCCAACCTCAAACTTGCATCAATCCTGATGAGTTGTCCTATCCTCAAAGAGGTTCCTTGCCTAGAACACCTACTGGGTCTAAAGCTCACTACCACCCTCAAACTTGCATCAATCCTGATGAGTTGTCATACCCTCAAAGAGGTTCCTTGCCTAGAACACCTACTGGGTCTAAAGCTCACTCCCAACCTCAAACTTGCATCAATCCTGATGAGTTGTCCTATCCTCAAAGAGGTTCCTTGCCTAGAACACCTACTGGGTCTAAAGCTCACTCCCAACCTCAAACTTGCATCAATCCTGATGAGTTGTCATACCCTCAAAGAGGTTCCTTGCCTAGAACACCTACTGGGTCTAAAGCTCACTCCCAACCTCAAACTTGCATCAATCCTGATGAGTTGTCATACACTCAAAGAGGTTCCTTGCCTTGAACACCTACTGGGTCTAAAGCTCACTCCCAACCTCAAACTTGCATCAATCCTGATGAGTTGTCCTATCCACAAAGAGGTTCCTTGCCTAGAACACCTACTGGGTCTAAAGCTCACTCCCAACCTCAAACTTGCATCAATCCTGATGAGTTGTCATACACTCAAAGAGGTTCCTTGCCTTGAACACCTACTGGGTCTAAAGCTCACTCCCAACCTCAAACTTGCATCAATCCTGATGAGTTGTCCTATCCTCAAAGTGGTTCCTTGCCTAGAACACCTACTGGGTCTAAAGCTCACTCCCAACCTCAAACTTGCATCAATCCTGATGAGTTGTCATACCCTCAAAGAAGTTCCTTGCCTAGAACACCTACTGGGTCTAAAGCTCACTCCCAACCTCAAACTTGCATCAATCCTGATGAGTTGTCATACACTCAAAGAGGTTCCTTGCCTAGAACACCTACTGGGTCTAAAGCTCACTCCCAACCTCAAACTTGCATCAATCCTGATGAGTTGTCATACCCTCAAAGAGGTTCCTTGCCTAGAACACCTACTGGGTCTAAAGCTCACTCCCAACCTCAAACTTGCATCAATCCTGATGAGTTGTCATACACTCAAAGAGGTTCCTTGCCTTGAACACCTACTGGGTCTAAAGCTCACTCCCAACCTCAAACTTGCATCAATCCTGATGAGTTGTCCTATCCTCAAAGAGGTTCCTTGCGTAGAACACCTACTGGGTCTAAAGCTCACTCCCAACCTCAAACTTGCATCAATCCTGATGAGTTGTCATACCCTCAAAGAGGTTCCTTGCCTAGAACACCTACTGGGTCTAAAGCTCACTCCCAACCTCAAACTTGCATCAATCCTGATGAGTTGTCCTATCCTCAAAGAGGTTCCTTGCCTAGAACACCTACTGGGTCTAAAGCTCACTCCCAACCTCAAACTTGCATCAATCCTGATGAGTTGTCATACCCTCAAAGAGGTTCCTTGCCTAGAACACCTACTGGGTCTAAAGCTCACTCCCAACCTCAAACTTGCATCAATCCTGATGAGTTGTCATACACTCAAAGAGGTTCCTTGCCTTGAACACCTACTGGGTCTAAAGCTCACTCCCAACCTCAAACTTGCATCAATCCTGATGAGTTGTCCTATCCTCAAAGAGGTTCCTTGCCTAGAACACCTACTGGGTCTAAAGCTCACTCCCAACCTCAAACTTGCATCAATCCTGATGAGTTGTCATACACTCAAAGAGGTTCCTTGCCTAGAACACCTACTGGGTCTAAAGCTCACTCCCAACCTCAAACTTGCATCAATCCTGGTGAGTTGTCATACACTCAAAGAGGTTCCTTGCCTTGAACACCTACTGGGTCTAAAGCTCACTCCCAACCTCAAACTTGCATCAATCCTGATGAGTTGTCATACCCACAAAGAGATTCCTTGCCTTGAACACCTACTGGGTCTAAAGCTCACTCCCAACCTCAAACTTGCATCAATCCTGATGAGTTGTCCTATCCTCAAAGAGGTTCCTTGCCTAGAACACCTACTGGGTCTAAAGCTCACTCCCAACCTCAAACTTGCATCAATCCTGATGAGTTGTCATACCCTCAAAGAGGTTCCTTGCCTAGAACACCTACTGGGTCTAAAGCTCACTCCCAACCTCAAACTTGCATCAATCCTGATGAGTTGTCATACACTCAAAGAGGTTCCTTGCCTTGAACACCTACTGGGTCTAAAGCTCACTCCCAACCTCAAACTTGCATCAATCCTGATGAGTTGTCCTATCCTCAAAGAGGTTCCTTGCCTAGAACACCTACTGGGTCTAAAGCTCACTCCCAACCTCAAACTTGCATCAATCCTGATGAGTTGTCATACCCTCAAAGAGGTTCCTTGCCTAGAACACCTACTGGGTCTAAAGCTCACTCCCAACCTCAAACTTGCATCAATCCTGATGAGTTGTCATACACTCAAAGAGGTTCCTTGCCTTGAACACCTACTGGGTCTAAAGCTCACTCCCAACCTCAAACTTGCATCAATCCTGATGAGTTGTCATACCCACAAAGAGATTCCTTGCCTTGAACACCTACTGGGTCTAAAGCTCACTCCCAACCTCAAACTTGCATCAATCCTGATGAGTTGTCCTATCCTCAAAGAGGTTCCTTGCCTAGAACACCTACTGGGTCTAAAGCTCACTCCCAACCTCAAACTTGCATCAATCCTGATGAGTTGTCATACCCACAAAGAGATTCCTTGCCTTGAACACCTACTGGGTCTAAAGCTCACTCCCAACCTCAAACTTGCATCAATCCTGATGAGTTGTCCTATCCTTAAAGAGGTTCCTTGCCTAGAACACCTACTGGGCCTAAAGCTCACTCACAACCTCAAACTTGCATCAATCCTGATGAGTTGTCCTATCCTCAAACAGGTTCCTTGCCTAGAACACCTACTGGGTCTAAAGCTCACTCATAACCTCAAACTTGCATCAATCCTGATGAGTTGTCCTATCCTCAAAGAGTTTCCTTGCCTAGAACACCTACTGGGTCTAAAGCTCACTCCCAACATCAAACTTGCATCAATCCTGATGAGTTGTCCTATCCTCAAAGAGGTTCCTTGCCTTGAACACCTACTGGGTCTAAAGCTCACTCCCAACCTCAAACTTGCATCAATCCTGATGAGTTGTCATACCCACAAAGAGATTCCTTGGCTTGAACACCTACTGGGTCTAAAGCTCACTCCCAACCTCAAACTTGCATCAATCCTGATGAGTTGTCCTATCCTCAAAGAGGTTCCTTGCCTAGAACACCTACTGGGTCTAAAGCTCACTCCCAACCTCAAACTTGCATCAATCCTGATGAGTTGTCCTATCCTCAAAGAGGTTCCTTGCCTAGAACACCTACAGGGTCTAAAGCTCACTCCCAACCTCAAACTTGCATCAATCCTGATGAGTTGTCCTATCCTCAAAGAGGTTCCTTGCCTAGAACACCTACTGGGTCTAAAGCTCACTCCCAACCTCAATCTTGCATCAATCCTGATGAGTTGTCATACCCTCAAAGAGGTTGCTTGCCTAGAACACCTACTGGGTCTAAAGCTCACTCCTAACCTCAAACTTGCATCAATCCTGATGAGTTGTCCTATCCTCAAACAGGTTCCTTGCCTAAAACACCTACTGGGTCTAAAGCTCACTCCCAACCTCAAACTTGCATCAATCCTGATGAGGTGTCCTATCCTCAAAGAGGTTCCTTGCCTAGAACACCTACTGGGTCTAAAGCTCACTCCCAACCTCAAACTTGCATCAATCCTGATGAGTTGTCATACCCTCAAAGAGATTCCTTGCCTTGAACACCTACTGGGTCTAAAGCTCAATCCCAACCTCAAACTTGCATCAATCCTGATGAGTTGTCCTATCCTCAAAGAGGTTCCTTGCCTAGAACACCTACAGGGTCTAAAGCTCACTCCCAACCTCAAACTTGCATCAATCCTGATGAGTTGTCCTATCCTCAAAGAGGTTCCTTACCTAGAACACCTACTGGGTCTAAAGCTCACTCCCAACCTCAAACTTGCATCAATCCTGATGAGTTGTCCTATCCTCAAAGAGGTTCCTTGCCTAGAACACCTACTGGGTCTAAAGCTCACTCCCAACCTCAAACTTGCATCAATCCTGATGTCTTGTCATACCTTCAAAGAGGTTCCTTGACTTGAACACCTACAAGTGGAGCAAGTTAAAAAAAAGCATGTGCGATACTCTGCCCTTGTCTGCCACAAACAAAGGGAGGCAACACAGTTTTGTTGGCTAAGGTGGTACTGCCATCCCTGGTGGCACCAGCAGCTTTTGCCACCAAACAGGGTATTGTTTTTTGTGTAGATGTGTTAGTCTATTTCAATTTTTTTCACAACCGCAAGTCAGATTTTTAATGTTGTGTTAAAAGCATTTGCATTTAACCGATACACAATGATGTGTTTCATGTTGGAAGTAGCATTGTGTTGCAAGCATGGTTTTAATTAACTTTATTTATTCTGGATCTTGAACAGATTCAACTCGATGCCTGTTGAGCTGTGGTCTGGACATGATGTGAAGCAAACTTCAGGCTCCAGCCAGTGATGCCTACCTTCAAAAGGAAGGAAACAATTCACTGTGCAAGGAATTCATGGCACCTGACCTCAGTAGGTAGCACATGATATGTCCACTCCTTTTCTATACATAGATAAATACTCATTACGTGTTAACAGTACAGGTTGTTTTGTTCAACTGATATAAAGAGGGGACTCCCTGACAATATTTGGCCTTACAAGCATTTATAAAAGATGAACACTCATAAAAATATTCCCATCCCAAATGATTAATAATCTGAGCTCAAACACAAATGACCAGCAAGTTAAACATTAACCTGTATTTTTAAGGCATTTTTATGTTTATACATTCTTTTTATAATGTGTGACATCATTTGTTTACATTTGGATACACTTTGAGCAGATATGAATGTACGTGAGAGATTCATTGAAGATTGTAGTTTAATGACAGTAAAATCGACCTTGCTAATCAAACGATCCTCTGTAGCTCAATTGGTTGGGGCACATCATGTTATGTGACGGTTCCGTATAGGATACAGGTTCAATTCCTGTTGGAGGACGAATATTTTCTATACAAAGTTCTCGGACATTCAGGCCGGTAAATGTTATTAATACTGTTTATTATAAAACAGAGCATTTACTTAAATATTTGTATCTATAAAAAGTATGTATAAACATAAAAATGTCTTTATATATATATATATATATATATATATATATATATATATATATATATATAATTGTCGGACTTTGCCCATTTCATTAATCTGTATCCATCATGAAGAAAGTTAATTAGTATTTCAGTGGTAGAGACATTTGTCACTCATGGTTCAACAGAAATAATTTCACACATTGTAAATGATTCAAATCTTGATACCATCCCATTACACAGACTGAAATATTTCACAGCCGTTTTTCTCTTGTTGGGCAAGGTGAGAGGATATATTCAAACAAAAAAGTACTAACAATTAAATAGTATATAATAAATCAGTCATTGAGAGAAAGTAATAGATAGTCATGTCCTTTAATGAAAACTCTTAACCGTCTCACCAGTTTAAAGCTCACATATTTACTAAGATACAATTTGTAATGCTTATAAGAATTTGAAGTCGACGAAATAGTTCTGTGGCATTTGCCGATATTCCTATTCTGGGAGGTATATGTTTCTTCAGTAGGACTTCTTGAACTAGGCTGGTTGATATTGATGTCAATATCAAAGAAAAGAAAAAATCTGATGTAGTTTCAATATTTTTTCCAATCTCATCATCAGTAAATTTCACAGGGGACAGGGGAGGAGTTCGGTCCCCTTAACATGCAACATGCAGGTCCACTGGTGTGTGGATACGCCCTGGTGCCCATGAACCAAACCCCAGCTATGGGTTAAATAGCTCCACTGCCTTGTTGTAATCTTCAGGAGATGAAAAGGCTGAGGAGTAAAGCCTACACAAATCCAGTGTGGAGCCTCTTAAGGCGGATGGACAGCACTCTGTGCTACGTTCCGGCAACTCCTGCAGCCGTGTTGGTACCAAACTCTATTGGTTCATCCTCTCCTTTGGACTGCTAGCGAGTGGGGGAACTAGATGTCCAGGCAGCCCTAGTTATCCATACATCCCGCCTTGGTTCGTAGCACACTTGCACCACTCCCTCGTCTCCTGAGACAGACGGATGCTGATGACGATGAGTAAATTTCAGAAATTAGGTGATACATCATTTGATGACACTATGAAAATAGAAGTTAATTTTCAGAAGAGATCGCTTGAATTTCAGACAAGTACGTTCCTCTCAAAGCAGGTATATGGTAGAATTTGACCTGCTGGCTCCAAATGTCCTAGGATGTATGGTTTGCCAAAAGTTCATAAAATAAATGTTCTACTTTGGCCCATTTTGTCTATGGTGGGCTCTGAAGATTGTGGCGGTTTCACTCACATCATAGCAGCAAAAATTAGGCTTGTGTTCACAGAGATAAAAGCATACTTGACAGGAAATCAACTTGTTAAGAAATAACAGAAAATTTATTTTTTATTTAATTTATTATTAATAAAGTTTAAATGTTATTGTTTTATTAAAAAAAACAAAAAAAAACACCTCCTCACAGTTGTTACTGAGAGATGAAAACAGTGACACCACAAAACGATGGCAAGAAACATAAAAAATTAGCCCTGAACAAATCAAAACAAACTGCAGAACGCTCTTCAAAACAACCACCTCAACAAATACAGCAACACAAAAACCCACAACTACATGCCATGCTCATATAAAAAACAACACGAAAAAGAACAATGATTATTTTTACTTCAAATAGTCATCTGTCACTAGCGAGTAGTTCTGCTAATTTGGTGGGTATGTAATGTAGGAATATTATTATTATTACAAATAAATAAAAATAAAATATAAAATAATAATAATAATAATGAAATTTATAAATAAAATAAAACAATAACACAAAAACGTCCTATAAAACAAATTAAATAAAAATTACAAATGATAAAAATACTTCCAGCATGCAACAAAAACTGTTCCTGCTGGAAATACGGACATCCCGCCAAAAGACATTAAATTGAACCTCTTCACCACGAACCTTGTTACGGGCAACACATGTCCAACTTATATCTGAATATGGCTTGTAATACTACAGAGCAACTTCTCCTTTTTATCACATGCACCATAAAACAATTGTAACCTAAAAACTACACACACTAATATACACAAAAAATACAAGTAAATTGTATGAAATTAAGATACAATTTACCATGCTTTCCTGTCATTTCTGTACATGTATGTTTTTATCTCCATGAACACAAGGTTAATTTCTGCTGCTACGATGTGAGTGAAGCCCTACAGTGTCACCAAAACAAACATTAGACTAAAAATTTCTAAGTTTAATGAAATTAAAACATTTGGTTCACTTAAGTACTCTCTACATGAGATTATCTTGGATTGGCTTGTATAGTCAATCGTGCTCTGATAAGATCACCTCAACTGTCATGTACTGCTTCAATTCTGTAATAGTATGAAACATCTTTTCTACTAGGAGTGCTTTCTCATCTCTCTATAAGGATGCCTTGCCCACCAATCAACAGAGTTCTGTTATTTATCATTTTAAGTGTCGGTGTGAGGCTGGCTATGTGGGTAGAGCTGAGGATTGCACAGTAGTATTGGACTTTATATGTAGACATGATCCATTAGCATCCTGCCACTCACAGCCACATGAGTTTGCCATCAGAGACTATTAATTGAGTTCTGTCACTTGTGGGTCTAACTATTCAGCGCATTTCTTCTCTGTGCTGCATAGGGCTTTGATGAAACAACATAGGGCTTGGATGAGACAGGACTTTGAGGCAGTTGTTATCAACATGTCTTATATGACTGACACTCTTCGGTGAGTCTTTGTCTTGTTCTGGGCAACTTTAAAATTATAATAATCGTAACATTACATGTTTTGCATTTTATTTGCCATGTCCTTTAAGGATTTGGACAGTCATGACTTCCTATACTTTGTAGATCTAAGCAATATTTTTCCCCTTACTATCCCTACCATTCCTTGTTCTGCCATCCATTTACAGAAGCTTAGGTTACTTAATATTTCCTATAGGGCATTTTGCCATCAATATATTCTGTGAGTATCGATTTTCAAGCCATATTTCCTCATTGTGTATCTTAGAAATTTCAGGTATTTGTTTCTGATTCTAAGGATAAGCATCCTTTTTGTATTCATCATCCTAAAAATTTCCTCAATGCTTATATGTTCCATCCATGGTATTCTCAGCATCCCTTTGGTAAAACCAACATTTCTGTTACTTCAAGTCTCTTCTTCATCTATGAGGAAACTGTCCAGCATTCACTGACATATAGAACAATTGAACTTACATAACAGCCCTGATCTGTCATCTCGTCTGCAGTCGCTCTCTCACAGACGCGATGTTGCCTCGCTCTGCCTTTTTTACAAATACTTCCACAGTAATTGCTCTGAGGAGTTGCATACGCTTGTCCCCAGGCCTCGTGAATTTAAACGCCCCACCAGGCTGGCATTCCACTCCCACCCCTACACCATGGAAACTGTTAGATGTAGACGTCTCTTCTACTCCAATAGCTTCATGTCTCGCACATCCCGCCTATGGAACTCCCTTCCCTACTACTGTTTCCCTGACAAATACAATCTCCAACGGTTTAAGTGTAGCGTCAATCGACATCTCCAGTTGCCTTGATCTATCCACTTCCCTTCTCCACATCCTTTCTTTCCTCATTCCTATCTGCTCTCGCTCCGGATCTTTTGTGGCCCGCTTGCCTTGATCGACCCACTGTCTTTCTCTTCTTCCTCATCCCCTCCATTGCCACTCTTATCTGCTCTTCCTCCAACCCTTCTTTAACCCCTTGCGCGATAGTGGCCTCTGGTGATATGATTAAAAAAAAAAAAAAGTTCAGTACTTTTTGTTTCTAATGAAATTTTCCTGTTGCTTAATACTTTGCTTAAAGTTTGGAAAGCATCTTTCAGTATACCAACATGTCTTCAGATTTTGGTGTTACACTTTCTGTCCGCTGCTAAAACAATTTCCAGATATTTAAATTTTTGCACTTTTTTTTGATTATGGTATCAGCAAATTACAATTTGCATGTTAGATTGTTCCTTTTGCTGACAACCATTCTGTCTTCTTGCAATTGGGGTTTAGTCCTTTCTTCTTGCTTTCTTTCACTGTCCAGATATTTCAATTGTTGTACTAGATTGATTCTAATGTGTAGATGTTGGGGATAATAGAAAATCCCATGCAAATAAAAACAAGAGAACTTGCTAGGTGACACTTTTACTTAATTGTGTGGAAGTGTTAGGGGATAATGCAAATAACACACAGGACAATTTTGACGGTGACATTTTCTCCCAAAGGAAATGAGCAGCACCAGGAACAAATACTTGAAGGAAACATAACTAATGATGACACTGATGATGATTTTTTTTTGCCATCTCCCTAACTGCCCATGTTTTTATTCACAAGTAATGTGAGACAAAAGCCCAGATTGAAGAATCGCCGAAATAAACCTGGATGGAAGCCCTGACGCCAGAAGCCTGAATGGAAACACTGCCGACAGAAGGCCAGGTGCAACAGGTTTCAAAACTGGGATCACATTTCTGCCTGTTTTTTTTTCTTTTTCTTTTCTTTTCTCTTGAACAATATAGACATTATTCAGGGCTTTATTTAAAAAAAAAAAAAGAGCATGTAAATCTCCACAACAAAATGTCTCCAATTCATAGTTCCCATCTTAGACTGTCTCTCTCTCAAATGGCCATGTAAGCTCCCTTCTTACATTTAACAGTTAGTTCTTTCTTCTTTCTTTCTCTTATTATCATCTGTAGGAGTTCCTACCATCTTCTTTCTATGTCTGCCATCCACCCAGTGTTATCTGTACATCTTACACCAAGATTTATTGCTGTCAGACTAAACAAATAAGCTTATTTGTCAAGTTACCTAATATTTCCTGTATATCTCTAGATATACCACATATCACTTGAAATCAGTCTAGTATAGAGTGCAGAATAGTTCACATTCCTGTAGATTATTTACATTTAGTGGAAGTAAGTCATATGGGTCATATAACAGTTGCTTAGTGACGTCACTTCATACAGTAGCAAAAGTGGTCAGTCATTCACTTTGTTTACAGCAGCCAAACTGACAGTTTGCCTTCTTTAGATGCCTGGGCAGAGGCTAAATCTGCCTCCCCAGTGCTTGGTTCCCTATCTCCTTAGAAATATATCTTCCCAAGATAAAGAAAGAAACTCCAGCTCACAGTCCTCAATTTGTTTCCTGTTTGCAGAATATGCCCTCATCTGGAACTTAACAGATGAATCCGGTCTGTTTGAATCTGGAGACTTGAACATGGCTTCTCCAGAAACACTGAAGAATTTCAATATTGTATATAAAACCCTATCTTTTCATTCTCTTTGCATTCTGCTTTGCTGTGTAGATATGATATAATATTCTCTGCATGGGACACATGTAAATATGGATATATAGTTTTGTGTATGTTTCAATGATATGAAAGTCTCTCTGAGAACAAAGCATATTTTTCATTCTGTTGCTTTCTACTATTCTGTTCAGTCTGTAAAATGTGGGGTGATTATGTCATGGATATAATAATGCCCATAATGGGGGAAAATATAAATAGGAGAATAAACCTTTCTTCCCTAGCTCTCTTCTGTTATACTCCCATTAAATAGTGTTTCAAAAGTAGGTCATTCAAGAACATTTCAGCACACCTTATTTTCTGCTTATATCCTCCATCTTTGAGGAAGATATTTCATACAGTTGCAATAACACATTAGAAGCCAAGGAACATAAAGGAAACCAATGTCTGTAAAAAAATTGTTTTATTTCTTTTTGGAAAAGATCCATTTTAAAACAGGGAACAGCTAAAGCATGTGCACAAAGTGTTTAGACTGAAAAAAAAACCCGATTCTCTCAATTACTGCATTTCTATTTCCTCACCTTCAATTCTGCTCTCATCGTCTCTTCGGTAAGTGACTTGACTGATGACTAACTAACTTTTCCTGAATAACACTTAACTAACTCTTCACTCTGAGCTGACAGTGAACCAAAATAGCTTTCTCCTTACTTTGTTCTGTCATTTTAGTACTATCTTCCCATCCATCAGGTTTTGCTTTGTAAGTCAAAAATTGGAGATCACTGATAGATACCAAAGAAAAATAGGGGAAGGATATTGTTTTTAAGGTTGCCATGATGTTGTATACAAAAATAGATATTTATGCATCGTAAAATAAAATTCAAGAAATTTTTGGTACTTTTATATTTATGACAAAAGTAGATAACAATTATGAATTTCACAATAAACATGAGAAGAGGATATAAAATTTAATTTACATCTGGCTTGATGCTGTTTAAAAAATCAACATAAATTATGAAATATAAAATAAAAATTACAAAATAATAATAAATTTCATTAACGTTCAGATTGCTGCCTGGATTTTCCTGCTTGTGTCACATGGTGCAGAATCCTATTATCAGACATAGGATCTTCCAGCAGCTACCTTCTTGACTCAGGGCAGCACTACCTCCTCAAGGCATTTGATGTAGGCCTCTGTTTTGAGTCTGAAGCCTTGTGGGTTGATGAATGGAGGCATAGTGTCACCATAACTAATGATCACTCCAAACACCATGATGTATCATCGAACTTTTTTCGAATACTCTGCACTGTCCTCAACATCTAAACACTCTGAAATGTTCATATTAGAGCTTCTGGTGGGAATACTAAGCAATACGGCAAAAGCTTTTCAAATTTGTGGTCGAGTGAATTGCGCCATGGTGATCTTTTTCTCACAGACAGTGTCCAATTGAACCTGCTATACTGTGTAGTTGACAAAATCAAAAACAAACAAGGTGCATGTGCGAAAATTAAAAATATAAAATGGCAACAAATTCCCCATTGCACCCTGTATTTTATTTGCGTCTGCATTAATACTATTTAAAAATGAATATCAAACATAAATTTAAAAATAAGAATTAGATAAAGATAGTGTCGCAGTTAGCTCCTCCTCATTTCCTTAATCCTTCAACAGGGGTCTCTCTCCCACAAGTATAAATACTGGCTGACCCTTCTCTCTCTCTCTCTTTTTACGGCTTACGCACACGTGCGGCCAGCTGTCTCGACTCAGGCCTCGGGCCGCAAACCTCGCGCGTGAGGCGAGGTAAAAAAAACTTTCTCTTTTTTTTACTTATTCCAGTATGTGACCTCTCACACATACAGTGTTTCCCATATTCTGGGAACACGCTAAAAACAATATACGCGTTCGTACGGACACTCAACACACTCACCATAACTTCTCCATACAACACTCTGTAACCCTTCATGTCATTGTAATTTGTTATTAATATATATTTGTTTGCATACATGTATGTCGGTCGTGTTTGTTTCTTTATCTTCTTTGGACTCCATTATAGTCCAACATTCCTATGTAGCTGGACTGGCCAACGGGAAAGTTTAACCCAGAGAGATTTCCTCCTCACTTTCACACCCCGCACGCTCCTCTACAATAGTATATTTTATTTAAGTCTCGATTGCTGGTGTTTAAAACTGAAGAGAAAAGAATATGAAATTACATTTAAGCCCAGCTCAATTTTGGATTTAAAAAAACGATACCAGTATTAAGATAAAAATGAAGAAAATATATTAAATTTAAGCCTGGGTTGCAGTTATTTAAAAATAAATATCAAATATGAATTGTAAAATAAAATGAGAAAAGGATATAAATTTTATTTAAATTTTGATATTGTTCAAAAATAGATAACTTTTTTTTTAAGCATTTCAGACCAAGCATGCAAGGGGTTACAGAGAGTGAGAGCAAAGGGAAAGAGGGGTGTTTGAGGAAAGGATATAGAGAAGGACGGGGATCAGGATCAAGAATATTTGAAGATTATAGTTATCAGGAAATCAAGTAAGAGGAAAGGAGGTCCCATCTCTGTCCCATAATGATTGTTCCATTTATGTACATATTTCATAGACTAAATGGAACAATCATTATGGGACAGAGGTTGAATAATATAGAAGAATGGCTACTTTAATAATCAGATTAAATTGAAAGAGGAAACCTTTTTTTAAGCATTTCACCACAAGCAAGATGGGAGTGCCACTAGCATGCACGGGGTTACAGAGTGTGAGAGCAAGAGTAAAGAGGGGTGCTTGAGGAAAGGAAATAGAGAAGGAAGGGGATCAGGATCAAGGCATTAGAAGATGTCGATTGACATTACATTTGAATATTTAAAAGTTATAGCTATCAGGGAAGCAAGTGAGAGGAAGGGAATTTCATTGTAGGGAAGTGTGAGAGAAGAAGCTGTTGGATTAGAAGAGGTGGCTACATTTAACCATTTTGACAGTGAAAGGGTGGGACCAAAATGCCAACCTAGTAGTACGCTTAAATTCATCTAGTTGTGTTACCAGTGAAAGTAGCTCATCAGAGTAGTTGCAATGAAAGTATTTGTAGAAAAGACAGAGGGAAGCCACATCATATCTGTGAGAAAGTGACTGTAGACAAGATGCTAGATCAGGACATATCACATTTAGAAAATAAAAACTGGAAATGGATGTTAAATTACAGCTATGAAAATCCTGATATTGCAAACAATAATTTCTAAATTATCAAATAAAAATAAGGTGAGTATGTCGGAAATCCTGTCATTAAAATATTGTGTCATTAAAAAATTCTGTCACTAAAATATTGTGTCATTAAAAAATTCTGTCATTAAAATATTGTGTCATTAAACAATTCTGTCATTAAAATATTGTGTCATTAAACAATTCTGTCATTAAAAATCCAAACTTCCAAATTCCAAACAATGATAAAATAAACATGAAGTAAACACGCCCATACCTGTTAAATAAATCATTTTTATATACAAACATATGTACACAACATTCAAAAGAATTACAAAGGAGTAAAAATGATCTCTAGTTCAGTTAAATTCTTCAGATAGTTGGTCTACAGAAAAATCTGATTGGGGTTTAGACAAGAATTTGATTGTCAGCAAAGATTCATTGACCATCCAAGATGCTATTTTTGGAGATGATTTGTTTGAAGTCATCAACCCATGTTTCTTTCAGCATGCATAAAAGAGAAGGAAAAAGCTATGTAGCCATGCCATCTCTTGGGTTTGAACAATCACATCACTGATCTAAAAGTCAAAATCTGTGAATTAAGATTTTTTCCCAAAAGCAAGCTTGAGAAAAAATAAATTTTTAGTTTTCTCTGATTGGTCAAATATTTCACATGGTGACATCCATTTCTAACCAATAGACTTGCTATGTTATAGAGCAGGTTGATTTTTCACATTTTTCAGAAAATCAACATGGCACATAATGCAAGAGCTGGGGATTGATCTGTTAAGTACTGACACCAAAAAATTAGATTCATAGATTTTACCAATTTTTAAGCATTGAGGTATGAATACTGTCTGGAAAAAAATTACAGAAATACCTAATTTTCACAGATATTTCCTTATATAGTGACTTCATAATTTTATTATTTCAAGAATAAAACAAAATAAAGTTGATATCTCTTGTATCAGATATGTTGAATTGAAAATATATTCAAACCAAAATTCTAATTATGAATCACCACAAGCAAAATATACAATATTTTACAGAATTTGTTGAAAACTGTAAAAATTGTAATTGATTACAAAAAAAGCTAATCAATGATTATGATATTACACCATTTATTGGGCTATAATTAATGAAAACAAAAAGTAAAAGTACTATCAATAAAAGAAATATGCACAAACAAATAAGAAAATTAACAGGACAGAAGACATGCTTGTCAACAGGCTGCCTAAAATCAAAGGAGGGAACACTCATATTAGAGAAGGAAAAAATACTTCAAAGCTGGAGCAAGTATATTGGAGAACTCTTCCACAATGTAAGGGAACAACCAACAATACACAGAACTACCGACAGACCTGGAATTCTGAAAATTGCTGTGCATTAATTATAAGAGAAAATATTACATGGCACTAATTATAAGACGTAATATTATAAAAGCACTAATTATAAGATGAAATATTACAAGGCACTAATTATAAGACAAAATATTTTAAATTGTTTATTGAAAAACATTGTACTGTATAACATGTTACATTATAATTTGTTCACTCTGATTTCCCTTTGAAATAAATGAAGGTCTTATTTCATGGCACAATGATTTAATAATGTTCCTGTGCCTAGCTTCTTGTCAATACACAATTTGTGAAGCTTCAGTTGTTAATTGAACTGCTCTTTCCACACCTTGCAAATGTGCAGGTAACTTCGGCAACTCAAATGTTGTTCTATCCATTACTTGTAGTTCATTACATGAAAAGCTTTTTGTAAGTACAGCTTCACAAACTTCATTTTATAAGAGGTTAATTTGACCAGAGTGTTGCTTCAGAATTGAATATCATATTTTAATCTCTCTTCTGGTGGCTCACTACTTCTGAAACAAAAAAGTATTTCTGGGCTGTAAATTTTTTAATGCATTTCGGTCGACTCTTGATTCATTCTCAGGATCATGTTGAAGATATATAGTAGTCGGTTATGAAATTTATTATTCTTTTTGATTTCAAACCAACTAACGGCATATGTTTCAATTATAAATTTTATAAGGCTGTACAATTTTTAAAAGTGTTCTGACGGAGAGGCACCTCTGTTCCATAAACACATTAACCTGATGGCTAAAGTTGGTTCCAGGCAGAAAATCTAGGGTTCACTTTCCCTCAAAAAATTCTTGCTGCATATTGAAGGGACCAGCCAGTGATGTGCAACTTTCTTTTAGGTTTTTTCTGCAGAGGTGTGACAAGCTCTGCTTTACAACCAGTGTTTGTTCTGGTATTCTCCGCAAGAACGGCCTTAACGAAATTGCCTTAATGGAATTTATGTTGTTGAATTCTTCTAAAACAGCAGCAAAATCCTCTGCAAAAACAACACCAATTGCACCAATGTTAAGTATAATTCTACATCTACTCCTGGTGTCTATCTCTGGTGAAAGTCAAATGGCACCCTGGCCCTTTGGTTCTTCTTAATTTTGTTTTGCTGTTTTCCTTTTTTAATCTCTTTGTATTGCAAAATGTCTTTATCAACTCTTTATCAACTCTGCAATTCACACTAATGCAGATGATATTTTCATGGTTCTGAATGGGCTTCTGACTGGGGGTTACTTTTACCATTTCCCTGTCTATTTTTGACTTATCAATGATAATGTCTTTTAAGTTAAGTCCTGGATGAAGAAAACCCACATCTTGTGGGTCTACTAAAAAGGCATTAGCAAGCCACGCCCCACGGTGGGAAGATACATGACCCTTGATAAGTTCCATGGCATATCTAGACACGGTAAGTTATCTTAGACTGTCAGTCTGGCTCAAAACTGTCTTCGGTTGTTTCTTCGTGGGAAGAAATTGGTGGGAAAATATCTGATGTACAGGGGTTGGACAAAATAATTGAAACAGGTGCAAATTCCACTCCTATATTTCAAAGATCTATTATATTAAGAAATTTAACTAAAACTTCGTAATTGCAGTTTATATCTATTGCAAATACGTTTATTTATCTAATTTACTGTCGTTGTCTTATTTATTTTTAGAATTTAGTAAAATTTAAGCTAAATGCGTGACCTCTCCGAGTTCGAAAAAGGGCAAATTGTTGGAGCTTGCATGGCAGGAGCCTCGATCACTAAGGTTGCTGATCAGTTTGGTTTTTCTAGAACTACCATATCAAGAACTATGACGCAATTCGAGAAACAGGGAAAAACCTCTAGCAACTGTAGCAATTTGGGCCAGACTTGCAAACTTACTGACAGGGACTGACGTGCATTTAAACGTAATGTGGCAAAAAATCATCAGACTACTGTGGCCAAAGTGACTGATGAGTTTAATAATCATCTGAATAGTCCAGTTTCTACTAAAAATGTTTGTCATGAGCTCGATAAGGCTGGATATCGTGGAAGAGCTGCTGTAAGGAAACCTCTTCTCTTCATTCGCAACATTCAGAAGAGGTTGAAGTGGTGCAGAGATCACAATGCCTGGTCTGCAGACCAATGGAAGCAAATCATATTCTCAGATGAGTCCAGTTTTTCTCTTTTCCCAACTTCAGGGCGAGTTTATATGTAGAGGCAGCCCAAAGAAGCTTACAACCTTGACTGCCTTCTTTTAAGAGTGAAGCATGGAGGTGGATCAATGATAGTTTGGGCCACCATATCATGGAAATGTCTTGGTCCAATAGTTGCCCTACATGGTAGAACCAACAGCAAAGATTGCCTGAACATTTTGGGAGATCATGTTCATCCAATGGCCCAGACTTTATTCTCTGATGGTGACTGCATCTTCCAAGAGGATAATGCTCCAATACATACCGCTCAAGTGGTTAAGAATTGGTATGAAGAGCATGAAAGTGAGCTAGAACACATGGAGTAGCCTCCCCAATCTCTAGATATCAATATTATTGAACAATTGTGGTGCATTTTGGAGTGACAAGATAGGAGCTGCTATCCTCCACCGTCGTGTCTTAAAGAGCTGGAGCAGGTGTTAATGGAAGAATGGCTGAAAATTCCTCTGGATGAAGTCAGGAAGCTGTATGATTCCATTCCTAGACGTATTAAAGCTGTATGTGAGGCTAAAGGAGGACCAACTCCATATTAAGTAAATTTTCTTTGAATTTAACAAGTGTTTTAATTATTTTGTCCAACCCCTGTAGGATCAACATGGGCAGAATCCTGTTGTTGTTGTCTATCTCTATGCTTCAGATACATATTTTTTGATATTTTTGACAGCATCCTTGTCAACAGTTCCAAGCGGGAATCTGCTTTTTGGTCCTGTTTTCTCTCTCTGAGCTTTTAAATATTCCCTTTTCTCAATGGAAACCTGAAATTACAAAATGTGTATAAGTTTCAAAACAGATCAAGCACATATGTTAAAATATCACAATATTATTTACCAGAGAAATGAAGATGTTAAAATATCACAATATTATTTACCAGAGAAATGAAGATTATCAAAGGTAAATTTATATTTTTCAATTAATTTAAATTTTGAAAATCAGGATGTAAACTTGTCCAAATTAAACAAAGAAAAAGAAAAACAAGCACAATATTAACATTAATTTCTTGCGAGGAGGACAAGTACAAACATTACCCTATTTAAAAAAATCTCAAAGGTAAATTTGAAAAAAAAAAGAGATTGAAACTGTATTACTTACCTAAATGGAAATATAGTTTCTTCCATGGAAATAATAATGTTTTAAATACCAATTAGGTTTATAATACCAAGAAATTCATGCACGGATGTCCTCAAGGACACATGGCACAGTGGATAAAGGTGTTGGTTCGATCCAGTGACAGGACCCAAAGATTGTGAGTTCAATACCTGGTTAATTAACAGGAGATAGCTGATAACTGACATCCATTAAACATGGCACGTGGAACTAGGACAGTCTACCCCAGTGAGTGAAATAAAGGGTTCAGTTTGACATTCCAATCACCTGAAGAAGGCCGGAGCGTACAATGGCCAAAACGTTCTAATAAATATGGCGACAAAGATGAGGACAATAGTCCAAATAATGTAAATTATGTTAAAATATATATATTTAAAAAAAAATGAATTTAAACATAAACATCAGTTTAAATGACATCTAAAAGATGATATTTAATAAAAAGGTGGTGGAAATATAAACAAATAAGAAAATGAAATATAGATATTTAAAAGAACACATGGCACAGTGGAAAAGGAGTTGGTTAGATCCAGTGACAGGACCCAAACAGTGTGAGTTCAATACCTGGTTAAGACAGTGGAGAACTTGGAGAGTGGAATTAACAGGTGATAACTGATAACTGACATCTATTAAACATGGCATATGGAACTAGAACAGTCTACCCCAGTGAGCGAAATAAAGGGTTCAGTTTGACATTCCAACCACCTGAAGAAGGTCGGAGTGTACAATGGCCAAAACGTTCTAATAAATATGGCGACAAAGATGAGGACAATCGTCCGAATAATGTAAATAGTCCACATTTTTTAATTGGCAAAACTGTTTTGAGTGAGCAGTGCTTATCATGTATCTTGCATTGCCTAAAGTCATTCAATGGTGATAGAAACAAAATTTTACATTTAAGATTTCCTTGATTTTGTCATACAAAAGCAGTTATCATTTAGGAATTTTAAAATAAAAAGTAGGAAAATGTTATTAAATGACATTTAGACATGTTTTGCTTTAGTAAACAGAAAATAGCTATCATTTACGTATTACAAAATGAAAAGAGGGTGAAGATATTTAATTATGTACAAAACGTCTTTGATGGCACCAACAAAAATAAGCGTAATTTATTGTAAAACAATAAACAGGAAGACAATGGAAAGTTACATTTTGAAAAAATCATTAAATTGCCATAAGCAAGATTCCAATCTCAAGAATTGATTTTATAATTTAGGGAAATAAATTCTCTTTGAATATTTTTGACAATTTTGAATAGTTTCTAAAGTGAAAAATTTAAATCACATCAACCTTGTGACGACGTTTCTTTGATATGTTGCTATTAGACATTCATTGACTTGTCAGATCTGGACTTTCATATGGATATCAACTTGTTTTTAAATGGCTGAACTATCGGCTGTATACAAACCTTTTCTCAGATCAATGGTTCATAATGACTTCAAGTGAATCAATTTTTAGGTCATAAAGAAAACAATACAGCAGCAGAAACAAAGACCCTTTAACAAATAACAAAATCATTTAAAGACTTCCAACAGAAGCAACAAAAAAAATGGATAGAATATATAACTATAATTGAAAATAATGGCATAATCAGCATATTAACTTTCTACACTACTTTAATGAAAAGGCTTTTATTAAAGCAAATTTACCCAAGCAAGACAGTAAAGTGACTAAGGCACAAGGGGTTACTGGGTGTGAAAGAATCTAGCGAATTCAAATGTAAATTGATGAGACCTTGTTACCAATACATCCAAAGATAATCCAAACATTTACCATGAAAGTATTTATAGAAAAGGTATAGGATGGAAATATGAACGTTAAAAGGCTGTGGTGTTGTGTGTATTTTAGGCGGAGGTATTTGTTCAGTATGTAAATAAAGATAGAAACGTACAAAAACTTGAGTTTCTACTATGGACATTTATTTCTTTATGGTGAATGTATTGAAACAAAGTTCTCAATGTCTTTCGAGTATGTCTGTTTTCTTTTTTCGTTCAGAAGTAAGTTATGAGAAGTAAGGGTAAAAGAAGAAGATAAAAGTGGTTGAGCTTAAGTCAGCCTTGCACTGAGTTGGAACAACCAAATCATTTACTTTATGAGTTTCAATGCCAAAACATGTCCAAACAATAATGTTAGAAAGTGGAAAAGAGAAAGATTCTGTCCTTTCTGGGAGTAGGATAAAATCATGCATGTGACCAGAAACCTTTTCCAGTTTCTTTATACCTTGCATCAGGGGAAAATTAATTTCTTTTTTATTGTCATTTTATTTATTGATTTTATTTCATTATCCTGCTAAAGTAAACTTTTATCAGTACTAGAATGAGTTATAACAGCTAGTAGACTTGAGAAATCTGTAGTGATAACAACAAATAAATCACTAAATAACCTCTAACCCTAAAGTACTAGACTATATAGTAGTACAAAACCCAAATAATAAATAATTAATAATAAAAGAAAATTTAAAAGTTTAGTAATCAAATTACTTTAAAATATAGATAAGAATGATAATTAAGAAACAATAAAAAAAAAGTGATATTATAATATAATATTGAAATAAATATGACAACTTTCACCATGCACCAGAACAGGCGATTTTTCCACCAAATGAAACAGAAATCAAATTTTCTCTCTTCATCTTTGATGGTCAAATGTAGCAAATGTCTGAAAACATTACTCTGACAGACTATGCACAAACTTTTTATCACTGTATATATTCTTTAAGATATACAATTTTCTCTAAAAATTATATCATTTTTATTCAATTTTATAATTTTTGTTTATACTTATTGTGTTGAAGCTTGTATATAACTTGTTTGTAATTTATATATTTCTGTTGGGCTGATGATAGTCTTTTAACCCCAAACAAAATTACATACATATAAAAAAGAAGTACATTCAGACAAGTACAATGTATCGTCAATGCAACCCACATCTCATTACTCTAAAACCTGTTAAAAGAAAAAGTTTTAATAAATTACAGCCAATAAGGGTGCAAAAGTAATGATATACCCAAACAAAAGGCTAGGAAGGAAACTCCCACCTGTAATAGAAAGGCCAATGATAGAAGACATGGGAATACCAATTTCCTGAAAAATTGTTTTAAGAAAATGATTTTATAAATTTCATTTGATAATTGTAATGCCAGTGAATACCAAATATTTCCTGTATGGAAACAGTTAAACTCACTATTCTTTAGTAAATGAACAATCACAGCTCTCCACAATTTCCTGTCCTTTGTAACTCATAGTAATCTTTGTCATTTCACTATATCTCCTAATCTCTGTTCTGCCAACCATTTATCCAAGCTCATAAGGTAGCCTACTTGCTACATTCTTGTGACCCTCTTACCATCAATATGTCTGTGAGTATCAAATTTACCAAGCCCTCTTTCTTCATTATATACCCTAGAAAATTCAATCATCTCTTTCATTATCTAAGTATAAGTTCCTTTTTGCGTTCATTTTCTTTAAAACTTCCTTGTTGTCCACATGTTATGTCCATGGTATCCTCAGCATCCTTCTGTAGAATCACATTTCTGTTGCCTCAAGTCTCTTCTTCATCTGTGCAGGGATTGTCCAGCATTCGCTGCCATACAGGAGGACTGATATTACATAACAGTTCAATACTATTTTCTTTGTTTCTGTTGCATCAAGTCTCTTTTTCATCTGTGAGGAGATTGTCCAGCATTCACTGCCATATAGAAGAAACAATATTACATAACAGTTCAGTACTCTTTTCTTGTTTCTGTTGCTTCAAGTCTCTTCTTCATCTGTGGGGAGATTGTCCAGCATTCACTGCCATATAGGAAGACTGATATTACATAACAGTTCAGTACTCTCTTCTTTGTTTCTAATGAGATTTTCCTGTTTCTCACTACTTTGCTTAGCTTTTGGAAAGCATATTTTTGATATCCCAATGCAGCTTCAGAATTCACTGTTGCATTTTCCATGCTCGGTTAAAGCATTTCTAAAATATTTACATTTCTGCATTTGCTGATGACTATATTTTGTCTCCTTATGACTGATGATTAGTCCTTTCTTCTTGCTTTCCTTTACTACCTTCTGCAGGAGTTTCTGTGGTTCCCCTTCTGTGTTTTTTATCAACACTGTGACATCATTAATATTAAACTCAAAATTCTAAATTTTAATATTACTTCATTCTAACATGATTTTTTTTATAAAGGTGATAAACATGATTGCATCATTGCAGTAATTCTTAATTATTTTCATTTTCAATGCCTTTCACCTATCACCCAATTCTCACCAGTTTTAAAGTTTTATCCCTTGTTTCCTATTTAGGAATCAGTTTCTGGTTCCTTATAAAGTCTTCTCATTCTCTTTCACTTCTAGTAAACTTGTGCATCTTAGTGGCTTTATTGCCTTGCTTGTGGTGAAATATTTTATTTCCCTGCATTTCCTTCTCTTTCTTATTTTCATTCATTCACAGACGTTCATTTTTTTGCTTCCAATTCTAATCTAGTGTCACAATAAAAAATTAAAATGGAGATAAATTCTGTTGTCTCTTAACCTTTTATCGTATTCACAAAATGTTGTCACTACCTCATTAATTAATGTTTAGATTTGCTGTATCAAATTCGACCAAACAGCATTAGTAACAACAATAATAGATTTTACATTGGTAACTCAAAAATTGGTACTTTCCTTGTTTGTCATTATGTTTACTATTATTATTATTATTATTATTATTATTATTATTATTATTATTACCTGAATGTATTATGGTAACATTGTTGTGTCAATGCCTTGAGTACCAGGGAAGATGGTGCCTGCCAAGACACACAGTACATTTCTAAATATGGTTGCTCTACCAAAAAGAGGGAAGATTTTTGTAGCATTTGCAAAGTGTATTTTACACAAAGTCGTTGATATATTCTTTAAACTTCAGTCAGTTGGATTTCTGATCTTTTCTATTTGGCTTGCTGTTATATTGTAGTCAGCAGGTTTGGCCAGATTAATTATTTGGCATTCATTTTCAGTTATGTTGGGGATGACTAAATCTGGTCTTCACTGTTCAATAATATCTGTTGGAAAGACATAGTACTGGACTATGGGGTATAATGGTTAGCTAGCTTGTCTCGCTAGAACAACTATGACTGACTTGTGAGCTCTGATAAAAAAAGGAATTAAATACAATATCAAAATAAAACATATAAACAAAAATAAAAAGAATTAACATTAAAATAAGGCATTTGCGCTTTACTTTAAAACCCTTATATCTTTCTTTCTCTATCTCTCAACTTCTCTCTCTCTCTTTCTCTCTCTCTCTGAAGGTCTTTCTATATACTCTTCTCTCTCAACTAACGAGAGGCCAACCCTCAAATAAAAAGAATTGAAATTAAAATAAGGCAATTGTGCTTTTCTTTAAAACCCTTATATCTTTCTTTCTCTATCTCTCAACCTCTCTCTCTCTCTTTCTCTCTCTCGCTGAAGGTCTTTCTATATACTCTTCTTTCTCAACTAATGAGAGGTCAACCCTCAAATAAAAAGAGGAAGAAAAAGAATAAAAAGAATTGAAATTAAAATAAGGCAATTGTGCTTTCCTTTAAAACCCTTATATCTTTCTTTCTCTATCTCTCAACTTCTCTCTCTCTTTCTCTCTCTATCTATCTATCTATCTATCTATCTATCTATCTATCTATCTATCTATCTATCTCCATTTACCTCTCGCTCTCTCTTTTTTATTCTTTGCTTTCTCCATTCTTCTCTACTTTTCCCATTTGTTTTACTATCATTGATTTTTCTTTCTCTCAGATTACTTCTCTCTCTATCGAAATTATTTCACTGTTTCCATCTTTTACTCCCGCTCATTTACTCCGCCTTCTCACTCCCTACCTATCTCTATATCTGTATCGATCTCTCCCTCCATCCCTCTCTCCTCATTTCTTTTTCTCTCCTTCTTTACTTTTCCTCTCCCTCTCCTACTACCTTTGTTAAACAATCGTTATTCTTATTCATAAACAATACACGTTCACGCTGTTAGTTTTCTCTTTTTTTTCTTTTTTCCTTCACGCATTCTCTCTTTCCTCCCGTCTCTTTAGCTCTATTTTTTATTTATTTTTTATTTATTAAATAAAATCTATTTAAACCTATAGGTTGTCTATTTTCTAATTAAATTAATTTATATATATATATATATATATATATATATATATATATATACATACATATATATATGTGTGTGTGTGTGTGTGTGTGTGTGTGTGTGTTAGCTCTATTACTGAGATTGCAGACTTTCCAATAACTATTGTGCATATAAAATAATATATATAAAAAATATGTGTGTGTGCGTGTGTGTGTGTGTGTGTGTGTGCTCTGTTTGGACACATTCTGACATTAAGTGGCACTCAACATCTCAGTCAGTTATGTGTCATGCATAATAACATGCTTAGGCGACAATGCAGATTTTTTCCCGCAGTATGTTGCCATTTCTTTTTGGTCCTGTTTTCTCTCTCTGAGCTTTTAAATATTCCCTTTTCTCAATGGAAACCTGAAATTACAAAATGTGTATAAGTTTCAAAACAGATCGAGCACATATGTTAAAATATCTCAATATTATTTACCAGAGAAATGAAGATTATCAAAGGCAAATTTATATTTTTCAATTGATTTAAATTTTGAAAATCAGGATGTAAACTTGTCCAAATTAAACAAAGAAAAAGAAAAACAAGCACAATATTAACATTAATTTCTTGCGAGGAGAACAAGTACAAACATTACCCTATTTTAAAAAATCTCAAAGGTAAATTTGAAAAAAAAACGAGATTGAAACAGTATTACTCACTTAAATGGAAATATAGTTTCTTCCATGGAAATAATAATGTTTTAAATACCAATTAGGTTTATAATACCCAGAAATTCATGCACGGATGTCCTCAAGGACACATGGCACAGTGGATAAAGGTGTTGGTTCGATCCAGTGACAGGACCCAAAGAGTGTGAGTTCAATAGAAGAACTTTCAGAGGGGAATTAACAGGTGATAACTGATAACTGACATCCATTAAACATGGTCCGAATAATGTAAATTATGTTAAAACTTTCTGCGGTAGACCAGTTGCCACCCAAGATTATAGAACCCAATCTGTCCTGCTATTTACCCATAGCTGGGGGGAGAAGAAGAGGATTCATATCTTTCCCAAGGGTATTAGCACGTAAACGAATGTAATGGATTCGACTGGAATTCGAACTCGGCTCTCTGATTCCTCAATCTCAGCATCTACAGTACTTATATTTTCTATATTTTCTTCTGAGTCGATGTGCAGTTTCAACTGTAAAATGATAAAACCTTGCCATCAATCTAGTACTGCATTTAAATCTATAAAGTCTCTGTACCATAGTGAAAAGAAGAATTAGCATGAAATTATTTAAAGGAAAGGCACAGGAAAGCTACATTATGGTGGTAGGAAAGTGACTGAAGCCGAGACGCCAATAAGTGAATCTTATGCGAGAGAAGAAACTGTTAGCATTGAACTTACGGTTACATCTAGCCATTTCAACTGTAAAATGATGAGACCTTGCCACCAATCTAGTACTGCACTTAAATTCATAAAGTCTCTGTACCATAGTGAAAAGAAGAATTAGCATGAAATTATTTAAAGGAAAGGCACAGGAAAGCTACATTATGGTGGTAGAAAAGTTACTGAAGCCGAGATGCCAATAAGTGAATATTTTGTCAGCAGGTCTTCCTAGGTATCTTTCTAATGTTTCTTTCTCTACCTGTTTTTAATCATAACCAGGGATCCAATTATTACATGTAATTCTTTATTTTTTCAGTTTCCACACGTGGCATCAATTCCAAGATTAGATGGAAGATTTCTAGATAGATACTAAGCCATGCCTTCTCACTAGCTCCACACAACTTCCTATGTTTAAGTGCTAGATCCTGTGTGAGAATACATCTCAACACCAGTTTGCATATATGCTTTACTGCATGCAAACCTGGCAGAAGTGGTCACTCCTCACACTAATCCTGCGCAACTTGGACCCCAATGACACAGTAGAGTATCCTTCTGTAATATGCTATTGTTTTCGGGGTGCATTGTATCTATAAATGGATTGAAATAGTCTTGAAACAATGCAAGATAGACTAGGGTGAATTTAAAGGGAATTGTAAATGGCATAGGGTCAAATAATTTTGTCACACCCTTCGGTTAAATAACAAAGTATAATTGACTCTCGGGTCAACCAGTTCAAAAGAAAAAACAGTCAGAATTCCAAACCGTGCTGAAGGCAATGGGAATAAACTCTTGGGAAAGATAACAAAGGTTATAAACTCCACCATCTTGAAGAAGATAGAGCATACTACTGTCATGTCACTGATAATAAAGAAATTAACCTATAGAGATTCCTGATCACTAAACTTGTCAAGGAAAATAGCATAGAAGAATATATTACTGCCCAATATACACAGTTTTTATATTGTCAGAGTTACCTTCTCCTTAATTCCCATATTGTCACCAGGGGTCTCTCTCCCTATACTATAAATACAGGGAAACTTCTTGCTTCTTTCTCTTTTTCCTTCAGGCATCGTGTCAAATCCCACCTTGCGTTTAGGTGAGGTAAATCTCTCATTCTTCTTCATTTCAGCGACAAGATGTAACCTCTTAGAAGATCAGAGTTTCCCATTTCTGGGAAGATGCTATGAACGTTACAAACATACACGTACGTACGAACACTCACCAAAATACGAACATTCACCAAAGAACAAACACAAATGTTCACACACAAACACAAGGTTAACTGTCTATGTGTTTTGTAATTGTTTTGTTTAATACATATATTTGTTTATATATATATATCAGTCTTGTTTGTTTGTCTTCTTTATCTTCAGTTGGACTTAATTCAAGACCGACATTTTCATGTAGCTGGACTTTTTTCAACTTCACTCCCTGGTCCTCTACAATATTTTTTATTTTTTTTAACAGACATATTTTTATCTGGCATCACTACGTTATTTATGAGAAGACATTTTTTTTGTTTGTTTGTAGTCTTTAATCACAATGTCTGCTCTATTAGATTTTATGGGTCTGCCAGTGTTAATGGTAAAGTACCCAAAACAGTGGCCTCTTGGTTTTCAATGAACGCTTCAGAGTAATGTTCATTCTATTTTTCAGCATGTGGCACTCTATAATATTAAGATATCTTCCAATGGACACACTGGTCAATCTAATCATATCAATCTTTGTATTCCTTCAGTGTCCAGATTGAACTGCCAGATACTTAGTTCACAATAGTCTCAACATGTTCAAATTAATCTACAAATTGAGTCAGTACCATTATTTAATATATTTCCCTTGTAATGCCTAGTGGTTCATATTAATATTAAAATATGTTCTAATGGATACATTGCCTAATCTAATCATGGTTATTATTATTATTATTATTATTTTTTATTTCCTTTGATTTCTGGCATTTACATATTTCTTTCTGGGTCCTGCCCAGGGACCTAAGGTTAGAAATGGCATCATGACACTTTCCACTGACAAAAAAAAAAAAATGACATAGATAAAGCCCTTCATAAAGTGTGGCCTGTACTTGTGAGAACAATTTTTGTATCTCTTTGAAGCATGGACTTCCAGGAATCCCTTCAATTAGTCTACTGGAATCTTTTCTAACCAATCCTAGGGCTCCAGCTACTACAGGGATTGTTGATGTTCCCATGTGCCACATTTTTGAGATTTCTATTTCAAGGTCCTTGTATTTTGACAGTTTTTCGAATATCTTCAAAGACACATTGCAGTCTGCAGCGACTGCCATATCAATAAGGAGGTACTTTTTGTTTGTGGTCTCTAATAATAAAATGTGGGTGGTTGGCTTTGATTCTTCTGTCAGTGTGTATTGTGTCGTCCCATAGAATTGTAACAGGTCATATCTCCGTAACCGGGTCTGGGTGGTGTTCGTACCAGTTATTATTATTATTATTAACATGATCATTATTATTATTATTATTATTATTAACATTAATATGCATTTTTAACCTTTTTATTTAAAAACACACATCATTGACTTCTTTGAAAAGACAGTGTAATGGTTCCCTGTTGCTTTCACAAAGGTTATGAATTCAGTGTTGTCCTTCTCCAAATATAACCATTTTAAATGCCCTATCACTGGGGAGGATAGCGGAGTGGTTTCCTTTTGTTTCTGCTATGGTTTTCAATTCATGGTTGGACATCTCCAAATGTAAACATTTTTAATGTCCTCTCACTTCAGGTCATAAGCAGTCTTGGCTCTCCACAGATTCCTTTTTTTATTCTCTCTGAATTTGCATGACTTCCTGGGGAAGATAGCGGAGTGGTTTCCCTTTATTTCTTCTATGGTTTTCAATTCATTGTTGTACAGCTCTAAAGGTAAACATATTTAATGACTTTTTCCTGCAGGACATAGGCAGTCATGGCTCTCCACAGATTCCTTTCTTTTATTCTCTGTGAATTGGCAAGCCTTCCAGGGCAAGATATCGGAGTGGTTTCCTTTTGTTTCTTCTTTTGGTTTTCAATTCATAGTTGTACATCTCCAAATGTAAACATTTTTAATGTCCCCTCCCTTCAGGACATAGGCAGTCATTGCTCTCCACAGATTCCTTTTCTTTATTCTCTATGAATTTACATGACTTCTTGGGAAAGATCTTGGAGTGGTTTCCTGTTATCTTCTTATTTTTCTCCATCATATTCATAGTTGTCCTTGTCCTAGACTGGCTTCAAACCATGGGAGCCAATTATTGCCTGCAATTTAACCTGTAATTGGAGAGAAAAGGGAGATGGAGTCATGCCTTTTCCAAGGCTACTAGAGTGGAGAGTATCTTAAGGGGTTTTAACCCTCCACTTGTAATGCTGCCAAATGTTACAGGACCAGGAAGTCCCTATTTTACTTTATTTACATATTATCTAAGTCCCCATGTTTATGCCTCTCTGCTAACTTTTCTATTATTTCTTAAGAAATGCTAAATTTCCTTCAAGGAACCTTAAAATCAGAAGTGCTCAAAGAAGTAGAACTCAAGGCTAACAAAGCTTCTGTTTCCAAAACGGAAACCATGAACTGGAATTTGAATGTAAGCACTTATAGCAGATTTTTTAATGATTTCCCCACAAGCAAGGTAATATGCCACTAGTACAGAGAGTGCTACAGGGAGTGAAAGTGGAAGAAAAGCCTGAATATAAGGAGGATTGAGGAAAGGACAAAAGATGAATGGAATTCAAGAAGATAGAAGATGGCAATTGATGTTGTGTTTAAATTTTTGAAGATTGTAGTCATCAGGGAAACAAGTAAATGGAAGGGAGTTCCACAGAAGTGCGAGAAAAGAAACGGTTGAAGTCGAAGTGATGGTTGCATTTAGCTATTTCAATAGTAAATGAGTGGGACCTAGATGTCAATTTAGTAGCATTCATGTAGTCAGGTCAGCAGTGGAAAAAGCTTTTCAGTGCAGTTACCATGAAAATATTAGTAGAAAAGATAGAAGCCATGCCACATCGGTGAGAAATTGAATGAAGTCGAGATGCCAAGTCAGGACCGATTACATTGCAGATCTTCTTTGGATTTTGTCAAGAACATCGAGATGAATAGCAGGAGAACCAGACCAGATATAGCAGAAGTATTCAATGCACGGATGAATGGTAGATTTATAAATGTGCAAGATCAAGTGGCCAATCTAGTAGTACGCTTAAATTCACGCAGTTGGGGATTAAGGGAAAAGATCTCATCAGAACAGTCGACATGAAAATATCTGTAGAAAAGACAGAGAGAAGCCATGCCACATTGGTGAGAAAGTGACTGAAGTTGTGATGCCAGGTCAGGATCGATTACATTACAGACCCTTCTTTGGATTTTTTCAAAGAAGTCGAGATGCTTTGAATCCATCAAAAAATTCAGCGTGTGGACCTAGTAAATACTAAACACTTCAAATATCTCGGTGTATGGATTAGTTAAAACGAATTTAGTATAGGAGACAAGGAAAATGAACATTTTATAGGCTGCACTATATGTACAGTGATAAAAGTGACTCACCTGATTTTTTTACTTAAAATTTTTTTCGCCTTTTTGTTTTTGGTGTCAAACTAATTTTTAATCTTACTAATATAAAGACCCCTTCCCCACCACCTAGTAAAAAAGTTTACTCACCCTAAGGTATACTATTGATAATTATAATTTTGGATATAAATGAGATTTAGGGAAAAACTCTGTGCAAAAAAAGAGACTCACTTATTTCCTGCAACTAGTAATCAATAGAAACATAACCGAACAGCTTTAAATAAAGAATAATAGAGGTATATATTTTATTTATAATAGGTAATATAGTTTGAAATATTTAATAATCTATGGGTCCTCCTTTATTTTGAATAACCTTTTCAACCCTATTTGACATTGACTTGATTAGGTTCGGGCAAATCTCATCTCCAAGCATTGAATTCCATTCGGATATGAAATTCACAATCAAATCCTCTTTGATCAAATCCTTTCTCCTTTCTTGAGAGCCTGTACTTTATAATGCTCCATAAATTTTCTATGGGGTTGAGGTCAGGAGATTGGGGCGGCCATGTTATGACACTCACCTGCTTCTCATCAAAGTATTCCTTCATCAATTTTGATTTGTGACAGGGAGCATTATCCTGCATAAAAATGAGCTTCGTGGGGTCGATTTGCACCCTTTCAGCAGAAGGGAGCAGACAAGACTCTTAAATTCTCTTGAAACTGCTCGCTCCTTAGGGTCTTTTCAATAGGTTTTAAGAAACCAGTTCCATGAAAAGAAAAGCATCCCCAGAATATTATACTGAATGGATGCTTGACAGTACTTACTGCTAAATTCAAAGAGCTTTCAAAGCTTCTTCTTCGGATGTTAGATCGCTTATCCTTTGAATTAGCTCAACTTTCGTTTCATCGGAGAAGAGAACATTTAGTAAAAAAATCAGGTGAGTCACTTTTATCGAACTTATCGGGTTATCTCCTCTTCGTTTCGTAACCCTTTCAACAGGGGTCTCTCTCTCTCTCCCGGGAGTATAAATACGAGCTGACCTTTCGCCTCTTTCTCTTTCCACGGCTCTTTTCCACGGCTTCGCCCACGTGCGGCCAAACTGCCTCTCCTGTGGCTTTAAACCGCGAACGTGGGGCGAGGTACAAAAACTTTCTCTTAACATCTCCAGTATGCGAACCCTAATACACAACCAGCGTTTCCCATGTTCAGGGAACACGCTAAAAACAAAATTCACCCGTACGGACATTTCAATTCAACACAAACAACTTTCCATACAGACACTAACGCTTTATTCATGTTTTAAATGATGTATTTGTAATTCTTGTATCAATCTGTTTGTCAATAATATATATTTGTTTTGTACATATATATCTGTCTTGTCCGTTTTATTTTGCTTTCTTTGGACTCCATCATAGTCCAACATTCTCATGTAGCGGGACTGGCCAGCAGGAAGTCTTAGTCCAGAGATTTTATCCTCACATTAACCCGCCGGTCCCCTACAAACTACACCGTAGTTCTATAGTATACCACAAAATCCTACGCAAACAAAATATTAATCCAAGAATTAGAGTCATGTTCTTAAATAGCCTTGCCAGATAAAGACTCTTATACAACCATTTTCTCAGAATTGCTTTGAGCAAATGATATAGAGGACCATCTTTCTTTGAATGTCATCGACCAGCACAACAGAATCCTAAATAAAGAGCTGTATCACATGATAGAAATCACTTCAAAAGAGAGCAACAGCAATAACTAAAATGGATAGCAGATATAATTCATAGAGAGAATAAGGACATACTCAAAATGTTGACCCTTCACACTACCGCCAACAAAAAGTTAGGAAGAAAACTGTTATCAATACTGGGAAGAGTGATAACAGTTATTGGGCTTAAAAAAACTACTTTCATTGAAAATTGTTTTAATAGGAACATTTTATAAATTTTAACCAGCCCAGCAGTAATGGTAAATTTTAGCCAGCAGTAATGGTAAATTTTAACCGGTAGTAATGGTAAGTTTTAACCAGCAGTAATGGTAAATTTTAACTGGCAGTAATGGTAAATTTTAACCAGCAGTAATGGTAAATTTTCAGTTAATGAATGCTGAATGTTTCCTTATACGGAAACGGTTAATTTAACTATTACCATTTAATTTAAATAAATAATAATGCTGTGTCAACTGTAAACACTTAAAATGAAAATTGCATAATATTGCAGGCTATACGATGCTTGCATTATTATTTCTCCCCCTCCCTATTCCATGCATATATAATTCCGTTAACAAAAACATTACTTTAGTCTGAAGAACTCAATTGTGAGGATGAAACACATTACCTGGATTTACCTTTACAGGCAGACATTGCAAAATTTTTCACCAAGATCAAAACTATGACTTTTGCCTTACAAGTTTGAAGCAAGTCAAACCCAACTCATTTTCTTCAAGGGTACCACCAGAATTTACAAGCTGTTATATTCCGTGCTAATAGGAATATGGAATGGATACACATGGTGGATAAATAATAACAGGTTTATTGTAGAAACCAATACAACAACTAAGGAAGTAATAATTATGTGTATGGTCATTGCAAGTCAGTACAGTGTTGTGCATGCTGCTATCGGAAGGCTGCTAGTTCTCACAGATCCCAGCTCAACTCTCCTGTCCACTGTCCTAACGGATACTTATAGGTGGTTACCCAGGTTATCCCATTACATCACAAGTTAACCTACACAGGCCACATGAGAAAATACCATTCAAACACCATGAAAGCCAAGTCCATTTTCAATTTTAAATAACACTGTTTCTCCTAGGCTCAACAGATAAAGTGTGAAATAATTCCAACGGCAACTCGCTGATCTTTTACACTCTTCAAAGAAGTTAACATCAACAAACTAAGAAATCTGCAAGTACGATTTAATAATACAAAGAGATAGCTGTATCTCCAAGAAAAAATCAACAATAATAGCAGATATCTTAAGTTCTCATATTCAACTCATGATAGCAATTTCATCAATATCAGCTGTACAACTTTACAAACTGACGCTTCTTCTATTAAAATTTTGTACACCAACATCACCAGCACACAGCAAGCAAAGGAGGCCTTCCAAACAAAATCAACTCAATGTGGAGTATTGGAAAAAATTTTTAATACCAACTCATGAACTCGTCTTTTCTGCATTATCAACATATCTTCCATGATGTGCTACAACTCAGACAAACTAGAGAATTATATAGCACTACGATGACATGGTGCTTTAGGCAAGTCCATTTTCATTGACATGTTTAAGCACACATTGCAACCACGTGGCTCAAAACTTTTTCTTATTGTCTATGTATAATCATGTTTTGTTAATACATATTTATCGTTTGTTTTTGTATATATATATATATATATATATATATATATATATATATTGTTATTTCGTTGTTTTTTTTACCTAGATTCACATTCCAAGTCTGCTATTTTTGTTGTGGGAAATATATACCAGAAGACTCATGTTTTCCAATTTAAACACTCAACCAGCATACTTCTGCAACAAGGCTAATAAAAGAGTGCTCTATAACAGAGCTATAATTTATATTAATTATATACATTTCCCCACCAGTAGCACAACTCTGAGTTTGATGCACAATGCAGTTGTCAGTTGCTGATTGAGACCTGACAATTGCATTGGGTTTGAAACTTGTTGTGCTATTGCTGAGGAAAATAATTATTTATCATTATTATTATTATTATTATTATTAATATATATATATATTTTTATATATATATATATACATATATATATATATATATGATAGATAGATTGTTAAGTCATATTAGATATATATATATACATGTAAATATACAAAAATTATACCTACACATACACACACATACATATAGGTATATATATTGTCTTGTATGTGCATTGTATTTGTATATGTTTTTCATGAGCATATATCCTTAAATTTATATATTAGTACTTATATGTCATACTTATGTATACATTTTTTATATTCTTTTTACTTCGATTCTCTCTCTTTACACATACACATGCAGACACACACACACATATATATATATACATACATATATATATATATATATGAGTGTGAGTGTTCACAAGATAGAAGATATATAATAGTAGGTAAAACGAAATAAATGTATAATACAAAACATGGCAGTGTAGATGTTTTCTTTTTACAACTGCTTCGCAGAGGACAAAAAGCAACGTGAGCCTCATTGTCGTGTTGTCATACTTCAACACGTCACGTCTCCATTCTTCACCTCTGAATGTTTTCCTCCTCCATTTGCAATGTCATTTTATTCTGCTCACAGGTGTTATGTTGGCTGATTCAAATAAAAAAAGCAGAATTAAATGAAAGCTAATAAAAAGTTTCTAAAATCGCATGAAAGTCTTTCAAAAGCATAATGAAGTAAATAATGGACAAGTTATAACAGATATGGATAAATGATGAAGGAAAGATAGACTGAGGGCTCATGGGAAGGGTTGGCCTCTCTTGTTTATGTTGACAACTTGTTTCCAGCAAAAAATAAAAATGAAGAAATCATTATAATATGAGAACTGGTGGCAGTTTTATTGTGAATTGGTAAAGCAAATAGCAATTTAAGAGTAAAAGTAAATAATTATAAAAAAGTAAAAATAAATAAAGTAAAGTTACTCCTTCAAGAAATCCTTACTTCTCTTGAATGTTCTTAACACATGGATTCTTTTATTTACGTCCTACTTGTCACCAGGTAGAAAAAAACTAATTCTGGAGAAGTAATAATAATGGTAATGTTAATATTAGCTGTTTCCTTATAAGGAAATATTTGTCAATCATTGACCGAAGCACCAGTGATACTCTATGGTGAAATCTTTTTCAGGAAAATAACAACTGTTAGTCCAGTAACTGTTATTGCTCTTTCTAATATTGATGGAGGTTTCCTTCCTAACCTTTTGTTTGATGTCGTCTGGAACGTCAACATCTTGAGTATATCATTGCTTTCTCTTCAAGTTATATTTGGAGTAATAACCTTGAGTAACAATGGTCTAAGTGAAGGAAAGATTTTGAATTCAAAACTCTGTGTTGCCCTTGTGAAGCACATACTATGCATCTAAGAAAAAGATTGTTTACATTGACTCGATGATCTTGACTACTGTCAATTTCTGTACGTCATATCCATTTTAGTTGTTGCTGCTGTTGAAAATACTCAAATGATGTCGTCTCTACATTTGGTAAATTTCTTTCTTTGTGATTCTACCACACTAGTCCAAGAATTTCAAAAAAGTATGGTCATTTCTATGACCTTACATGCTTCGTTTGTTCAAAGCTATTTTTAATCCGAAAAACTGTTGTATACATTTGAAACATTTCTCAATGATTTGGATGCCATGCATGACATCTGCATGAGAGTCTAGATCCAACAAGGCCGTTTTGTTTAATGTTTTGGTTTTGTGGCATCTTATGGTCTTAGGAAAAACTATCCCTGGTGCAGTCTAATCAGAAATTCAAGTAGTATGTTCAACATATCGACCACATCCAGATATTATGTGGTAAATTGTCTGCAGATGTTCTCCAAATATGTGGCAGGGTGGATTTCAGGACGTTACATTGGTAGTCCCTGGTTTGATGGCACTGCTCCTGGACAGAAACTATGAATACTTTACTTTCTGGCTTGAGATCAGCAGGAGTGGATCCAACATTTTCAGCTAGAGGGGGCGTGTTCCTCAGTAAAAATCTCAATTCAAAATCTATATTATCTATATAGAGTATAAATGAGTAGAGAGTATTTATATATATATATATATATATATATATATATATATATATATATATATATATATATATATATATATATATATATATATATACACATTTTGGAAACATATTTTCAATTAAACATGTTTGGTTAAATAATTTAGTCATATTATGTCTATTTGTTCTTGGCGGCCGTCGAAAATTGATGAAGAAAAATAATAAAATTTTCCTTCAAATAATTTTTATTTTCCAAAGTACTTTCAATCTCATCTGATACCATCTTCAATTTTTCAAATTTTGATTTATCTTATTTTGATTATCATTTTCAAATTTTGATTTATTTTATTTTGATTATCATTTTCAAATTTTGATTTATTTTATTTTGATTATCATTTTCAAATTTTGATTTATTTTATTTTACTTATCATTTTCAAATTTTGATTTATTTTATTTTGCTTATCATTTTCAAATTTTGATTTATTTTATTTTGATTATCATTTTCAAATTTTGATTTATTTTATTTTGATTATCATTTTCATATTTGATTTATTATATTTTGATTATCATTTTCAAATTTTGATTTATTGACATCAGTAAGATTGAAATCGTTTCATAAGATTAGATTCAAGTTTATGGCAATGGGTTGATGCTGACTTAAGTTTAGTTCCTTCTACGCCACCTTGTATTAGCTTACTTTGTAACAAAAATATTTTTTCGGAAAGTTTATGGTGATTTGCACCCTCTTCCCACTCTCTGGATACTCCACTGATCAGGGCTAGCCAGCCTCTGATATGTAAGACTTCGATCTACATCAGGATACCTGGCTTTCATAGGGTATTTGCCATGCTGAGGGGTTTTCTCTCATTTCTCCATCGTGTTTTTAAGGCAAATTTGTTTTAATGCATTTTTTGTTTTGCCTCTTTAATCGGGAATGCACTTTCTTCAGTCTCTGATTCGTTTAGCTGCATTTTCTAAAAATATATTATAGAATCTTTTGTCACAGAGTAATAATTATTATTATTTGTGTATGTTGTTGGAGTTTTTGGGTATCTTGGTGTACTAGTGAGCCAGACAAAATGAGCTGACTCATTTTATAGTTCACCGATAAAAGGCTCAACATATTCAATCCGACGTGTATAAAGGCGGCCATGTTTTTTTCCGAAATATTCACTGCCAGCCTTTGATATCGAAGACTGAAGGATTACGGAACAGCTGCTGGTGGTATTGGCGATATAGTCAGATTCAGTAGCGTGTCTGACTCGTGAGTGTTAATCTTTAACGTTGTTTCATTGAACAGATTACGTGCTGCGCTGTATTCTATATTTATAGACTAGGGTGAACATGGTCAACATATGTTATGTTTTCTATCCTGTAGAGATGGGTCTAAACTATCAACCTTAGGCCCTATAAGAGAATTGTAATTTAACTGCTAGTACTTTTCTTAGTATATCGGATGTTACTAGTAGGGCGATATTCTGAGCAACTTGGATGTTTTTGCTACCTCGGAAAATTTAGTAAAATTGTCCATTCCTTCTCTCACGAGGCCCAGAGCTCCGATTACTATTCATACAGTCTCAGTCTTCATTTCCCAGATCCTGTTAATCTCGATCAAAAAATAGGATCCAAAATTTGTGGGTCCTGGAATTTGATTGGACAGTGCAGTCACGTGTAATGCTTACGACTACATCGGTACGTTTGAACTTCAAATGAACTCTTCACTGGGTGCTACCCCACGTAAACTGAAAAGCTTTCGTTTGGAGTCAATCACGTGATTAGGATAATTACATATATACCGATTTTGATGGCAATAAAACACACGGAGCAAAAACTCAGCAATCAGCTGGGCGTGGATTACTCGTCGATGACAGGCGGTTGGGTCTGTAAACACCCAACCAGAATTCTCTTGTTACCGTGACAGCAACTCAGTCAGCGACGACTACACACCATTCAAAAGAATCTTCACACAACTGAAAGAAACATTCATAGCCATAGAAAAAAGTAAGTCTGATTACCTATCTGTATGACCATTTCCTTTTGGAGTCACCACAATCAGATTTCACGTATTAGCACTCACACATGCTTCACCCACACATACACACTCAGTCAGCAGCCACGCATACACTCCATTAAAATGTGCTACAGACACAATTATATACACATTTTATATTGTCCAAGGCATATGGATTTATAAACTACCCTTTAACATATGAAAATTTTGTCGAACATTTGAACTTTGGTTGTTTTTGACTAGAACAAACACATGTTTACCATGTAAAAACAAATGTTAATGTGTACATAAATATACGATTATTTCAATCTGGTTTTCCTTTTTGCCTACGTAAAAAAAAAATTATGTTATGTTGTATTTGTGGGCACGACACTCGGATTTTAATTTTTCAATTTTATTCCGGGTAGATTCACCCTACGAACCAGTGACCAACCGACGCGTGTCGAACTAGCAATATTCTGATTCGAAAGAACAAGGCTTGAATAAAATGGCTCAGCCACACCCACAAGGCGGTGACAGAAACATAACCACACCAAGACGTAGAAAATGGACGCAAACACCACTGAAACCGTGGAAGCTGAAATAACTGTAAATTTACCCATTTACAACTCGACAAATGTGTAAACCTGGTTTTCTCACTTAAACGCAATGTTTAACTTAAAGAAAATCACATCGCAAAGCTCACGATATGCCTACGTTGTCGAAAAACTCACCGCAGACGTGGCCATAGAGGTAGTCGATCTCCTTGAGGCGATACCAGAAGAAAAAAACTTACAACGCGTTGAAAAAATGAAATCATTAAAGTAAACGTGTCGGAAAATCGGACGATAGAAGGTTACACGATCTATTCAATAATTTGAATCTGGGACACATGAAACCTTCACAGCTTCTGTGGAAAATGCGATCGTTATTAGGAGACAATTCCATGGCCGAAGCAGTATTAAAATAATTATGAACAAACTACAAACGCACACAACACAGATACTCGCATCTCTCCACGATGGTTTAGATTTAGAGAGTGTATCAAAAATAACGGACAAAATACATGACAATAACAAAGACAAAGGCGTATATGCACAACTACAGCAACACAAACCGACAGGTCAGAAGATTTGTCTCAGATAGATCAAAATATAGCCAACCTCACAATACAAGTACAAGTACGAAGGCAAAAATCCCAGCGTTCTTGTCCAGAGATCAAAAATCAATCCTACACACCATGCAGAAGTAGGGACAGTTCGAACTAATTCCTCAGAGAACGACTTACCTACGATACCTGTTGGTATCATTATAATTTTGGAAAAGAGCCAAAGAAGTATACAACTCCAATTCAAGGACCTCCCACACTTCTACAGAACACCAGACAAACGATTACTCCGGCAGCAAGTAAAGACGACCTTAGCTGCTGAGAATGGGACAAGAATGTCGTTTATTTTACATCTGGGACAGAAATGAATTTAAACGTCCTACGAGGCTGGCATCCCGTTCCCACCCCTTCACCGTTGAAACTGTTAGATGTCGACGTCTCTTCTACTCCAATAGCTTAATGTCTCGCACATCTCGCCTGTGGGACTCCCTTCCTTATTCCTGTTTCCCTGACAAATACAATCTACAACTATTTAAGTGTAACGTCAATCGATATCTCCAGTTGCCTTGACCTATCCACTTCCCTTCTCCACATCCTTTCACCTTTCATTCCTATCTGCTCTCGCTCCAAATCTTCTGTAACCCTCTTGCCTTGATCGATCCACTATCTTTTTCCACATCCTCTCCTTTACCTATCTGCTCTTCCTCCAAACCTTCTGTAACCCCTTGCGTGCTAGTGGTTTCCAGCCTTGCTTGGGGTGATAAGCTTAAATAAAAATAAAAATTAAAATACTGCATATTTTTTTTTAGTCGAGACCGGTATACAAATCAGTTTTTATTCCACCGGATCCAAACCAAAAACATACGCTATCCACATGCACACTACAGGCCGCAAATGGATCAAAAATAGAGACATGGATAGATTTCAATAACGCTCAATTTGGGAGTACGACGATCTTTTCTGTGGATTTTCACACAAACACAAGTGAAATCACCAATTCAAGGAGCGAATTTGTTTTTTATCTCGTTTCGACATATCAGTGAATATGACGACACACTCTCTCATCGACAGTAACACAAAGTTAGACGGAAAGGGAATCACCTCACTCTACACGTCAACAGGAATTAGTTCTGCAATACCGACTGTTAATGTACTTCAGGAATTGATAAAAAAATTCCTACTCTTATTACGCCTTTTAAACATACAAACGAAATTCATCGTATTGCTAAATATTATATCACAACAACTGGACCACCTACACACAAATCACCATGCAGATTGCATCCAGTAAAATATAAAACAGAAAAAGACGAATTTCAACATAAGTTACAATTAGGCATCATACGTGCTTCAAGTAGCCGATAATCCTCTCCACTTGACATGTATAAGTATGAGGTCTCTAGTCACTGGTATGTAATATAATCAGCAAAACAAGCTAACCAAAAACCTCACTTATAAAAAGAACAGGTTTTATTTTACATTAAACAAATACAACAATATACAATATATGCATGTCCTTCTCTAACTTGGAGATAATGACTGACGGACTAACCCAAATGATAGAACAGAGGAAAACCGGTTTCTCAGAGATCTGGTCTCATGGCTGCTGTCACAGATCAAGTCTGAACAGGAAACACCTCATGTGTGTCGCTCGGCGAGACCTGCTGAAAGAGGGAGCTTCTCCACGTGCTACGCTTTTTGTATGGGCGGCCCGTGGCAGGATCGACCAATTGGAGACAACCCCGTCGTCACGTGATCTATCTCTCCACGCATGGGTAAAGACATAGATTTTTACTGCCCCAACACATGGTTCCAGAAGCCAGGCAGTGGCACATGGCGATCTTGGGGTGATTTCAGGAATCTTATCGCAAAAACTACCAGATAAATATCCAATCCCACATTTATACAATTTCACCATAGGTTTACAGGGAATCACAGTTTTCACAAAACTGGATTTGGTGAAGTTATGCTACTAAATTCCAGTAGCTGAAGAAGACTTAAATAAAACAGCAATTACCATTCCTTTCGGATTCTATGAGTTCACAGTGATGCCATTCGGGTTACATAATGCTTCCCTACTTTTCAGAGTCTAATCGACAACGTTTTGAGAGGATTGACTTTTGATTTTGCTTATATTGATGACGTTCTTATCGCTAATCGAGATAGCAAAGAACAGCGTCGCATACAAATTTTCGAGAGACTGACATATTTCGGGTTGAAAATCAATGTAAACAAATGTGATTTTGCTGTTTCGAAATTGAATTTCTTTGGTCATGTGATCGACAAACACAGAATCACACCGGTCCCAGAGAAAGTAGCAGCAATACTACATTTCCCGCAACCAACATCACTGCGACGACTACGTACATTCCTCGGTCTAATAAACTACTACCGTAGGTTTATTCGGGGTTGTGGTGGTCTTCACCGCATTTATTTAACTTAGATTAGGAAACCAAACTGACGTGAAGAAAAAGAGGATAAGCCAAAGACATCATTACACATAAAATTTGTATTTAACGAGATGTACAAACAAGGATGTGAAAGAAAAGTATGCATTGAGTAAAACAAGAGTTGTCTCTCTTTAACTATCAATTGTTCCAAAGTAATAAGGTTGTAATAGTTTCTGGTAATAAATGTTTTCAACAGTTTTGCTGTGTAAGGAAAGAGATTATGTGAGTATAGGGAATATTCAGCATGTGAATGGTGGTGTGAGTGAGAAGATTGTCGCATGGTTTCAACTGTCGTGGATTCCTGTGGCAGCTGAAAGTCTCACTATTTATTTAAGAATATTTCTTTGCTTATATAAGTTTCTATCGGTACCGAAAGCGCTGCGCGGGAAGAATCAGTCTTCACGTGCAGGCAATCTGATTGGTTGGCATTGATCAATCATCGAGCGAGCTTTGGGGCGACTGACGAAAAACTTCTGGGATCCGATTCTCCCAAAAGTGCACGAAATCGACTACATGAAAATATAGCGATTATAAAATTGTCGCATGGCTGCGATTATTAAATTGTCCATTACACAGTAGTGTTGATTTATTATCCAATGAATGCTTGTGGTTGTATAATTTGAATTTGCATAAGTATGTATCACACATTATGAAATGGACAAAGTCCGACAATTATTTAGAGACATTTTTATGTTTAACATTCTTTTTATAGATACAAGTATTTAAGCAAATGCTCTATTTTATAATAAACAGTATTAAATAACATTTACCGGCCTGAATGTCCGAGAAATTTTCATAGAAAATATTCGTCCTCCGACAGGATTCGAACCTGTATCCTATACGGAAGCGTCATTTAGCCTGACGTGCCTTACCGCTCGGCGACAAAGAACCGTTCTGTTGGCATGGTCGAATTTACTGCTTATAAACTTCAATCTTCCATGAATCTCTCACGTACATTCATAACTGCTCATGGCGTATCAAATGTAAACAAATGACGTCACACATTATGAAATGGACAAAGTCCGACAATTATTTAAAGACATTTGTGGCCGAACGGTAAGGCACGTCAGGCTAAATGACGGTTCCGTATAGGATACAGGTTCGAATCCTGTCGGAGGACGAATATTTTCTATGAAAATTTCTCGGACATTCAGGCCGGTAAATGTTATTTAATACTGTTTATTAATAAACAGAGCATTTACTTAAATACTTGTATCTATAAAAAGAATGTTAAACATAAAAATTTCTTTAATATATATATATATATATATATATATATATATATATGTGTGAAGATGATGATTATCACAAGGTTGTTCCAGAATTTTGACCTCCACTCACAAACATGTTGAAAAAACAAAAGAATAAGAATACAAAAATATTTATTGATGGAGAAGTATGAACTGTATTTCATGACGCTAAAAATGCATTAGCAGATTTGACTAAACTCTCTTATACCATTGATGATGCTAACTCAGGACTCACATTAACGACTGACGCCTCAGGTGATTCAGCTGGAGCAGTTCTATATTAGAATCAAAATGCCTCAGAAAAGCCAATATATTTTTTCTTAATAAAATTAAACAGTGCACAAGAATTCAGTACGGCAGAGGACTTGAATTAAGTCCAACTGAAGATAAAGAAGACGAACAAACAAGACCGATATATATATATATATATATATATATATATATATATATATATATATATATATATATATATATATATAATATATCAAATATATGTATTAAACAAAACAATTACAAAGCACATAGACAGTTAACATTGTGTTTGTGTTTGTGCGTGAACATTTGTGTTTGTTCTTTGGTGAATGTTCGTAATGTTCATAGCGTCTTCCCAGAAATGGGAAACGCTGTCCTTTGTGAGAGCTCACATAGTAGCGGTGTTCGCTGGAATGAAGAAAGAAGAGAAAGAATTACCTCACCTCCACGCGAGGTGGGATGCGGTACGAGGCCCGAGGGAAAAAAGATCGAGGTAAGAGAGAGAGAGACCCCTGGTGAAGAATTTGGGAATTAAGGAGGAAGTAACTCCAACAGTACCTTCTCGGGGGAGTTACTTGCAATTTACTTATGCATAAGGCATTTCTGACATCTAGATTATATATCCCAGTTTACTTCGCATATCCGGTATATTAAAGGTTCAGACAATATCGTGGCAGATACACTCTTGTGCTTTACGATACAATTTATCGATTCTGAAACCCTTACCTTTGACCTAACTGTTGATGGGCAACAAAAAATACCACATTATTTACAATTGAAGGAACATCCCGTCACATTTGGAACAAAAACACTACTCTGCGATGTATGGACTGGTTATCCAAGACCATACATACCACCTTCACTGAGAAAAAAAAAACATATTAAAACATTTTTACAGCCTATCATATCCTGGACGCCGAGCTACCGTCAAGTTGATTAGCGATCGTTTTGTTTGGCCCAACATGCGTACTGACATAAAATACTGGACTAAAACCTGTTTAAATTGTCAACACATCAAGGTAAACAGGCATACAAATTGCCCTTCTGAACAATTTATCAAACCAGACGGTAAGTTCACGAACCTAAACATTTATATGGTCAGAACTTTACCAAAAGCAAATGGATATCATTATCTACTCAGTATTATCGATTTACAAGATGGCCTGTTGTTGTTCCTTTGAGGAATATATCTGCAGAAACAATCTCTAAAAGTATCTTGCAGAAGTTGATAGCGATTTCTGGTTGTCCTTCAATACAGATCGAGGCTCCCAGTTTCAATCTACACTCTTCGATGAGTTTACAGACCTATTAAGAGTCAAGTACATAACAACAACGGCAAACCATCCGTGTGCCAATGGTTTCTTAGTTGAACGTTTTCACAGGCAACTTAAGGCAGCAATAACAGCCAATAACGATTCCAGGACATGGTTAGAAAATCTACCACTGGTTTTGTTATTCATCAGAAATATCATCAACGAAGATTTGGGACCCACGGCATCCGGAATCGTTTTTGAAACATCTTTTACATTACCAGGACATTTTGCAATAAAACAAATCATCTACAGACAATCACATCGTTCGTACAAAACTTTAAACGACGAAGGAGTGATCTGGCTTTCACACCGTCTAGGGCACGAACAAGAGATATTTACACGCCAAAAGATCTTCACAACTGTGAATATGTTTTCTTACAGAATGAAAAGGCCTCTCTGCCATACTTACTCAGGACCTTTTCATATATTCGACACAAAACTCAAGTATTTTATAAATGTAACAAACGGCAAACAAGATACAGTCTGCAGATATAGACACACTAAACCCGGCGTACTTGGATTTACCTACAAAGAACAGTACAACCCAGTGTTTAACCCCTCACCAAATGTAAAAGTGTGCAAATTATTTTCCACAATAAAGAAAGAAACGCCAAGACATGAATAGGATCGGAATCACTAAAACAAAACTTTTTTACAAATCAATAAAAAAAAAAATAGAATACAAAATTAAATAAGTGTTTTCTGGAATTTGATTGGACAGTACAGTCACGTGCTAAGCTTACGACTAAGTCCGTACATTTGAACCCCAAATGAACTCTTTGCTGGGTGCTACCCCACGTAAACTGAAAAGCTTTCGTTTGGAGTCAATCACGTGATCAGGATAACTATATATACACCGATTTTGATAGCAATAAAACACACAGAGCAAAAATGCAGATTACCCGTCGATGACAGGAGGTTGGATTTGTAAACTCCCAACCAGAATTCTCTCGTTACCATGGCAACAACTCAGTCAGCTACATACAATTCAAAGGAATCTTCACACAACTCAAAGAAATATCCATAGCCATTGAAAAAAGTCTGATCATCTATCTGTACGCCCATTTCCTTCTGGTGCCACCACAATCAGATTTCACATATTAGCACTCACACATACACAACGTTCCTACCAATGTGCTTCACTCACACATTCAGTCAGCAGCCACTCATATACTCTATTAAAATGTGCTTCAGACACAAGCACATATAGACGCATTTTATATTGACCAAAGCATCTGATGGTAATTACTTTAGCAAATGGAAAATTTTATTGAACTTTTGAACTTTGATTTTTTTATGAACAGAACAAACACAATGTCTACCACGTAAAAACAAATGTTAATATGTACATAAAAATATGATTAATTTAATCTGGTTTTCCTTTTTGCCTAGGTAAAAAAAATCAGTTCTTTGCGTCATGTTGTATTTGTGGGTATGACGCACAGATTTTAATTTTTCTCTTTTAATCCAGTTCGACCCTACAAATGAAATTGTATCCCAAATTCAAGGAGGAACATCAGGATTTCTTCAAAAGGTGACAAATGTACTGATTCCCATTTGATATACACTGCCCAATGTACCAAAAATGACTTAATTTACGTGGGTTGCACAACAGAAGAATTAAATAAAAGATTTGATGGATACAACAATATGAGATGAAAGAAACTTAAGGAATATTTATGCAATCATTATAATTGAAAATTCCAATGAGTGAGTAAAAATGTTACGACTTTAGCGTCATCATCAAGTACTGAATGTTATTAATTCCAACATATTTGAGAAAATTTAGACAATGAAAGAATGTTAACATTAAGATAAAAATAAAAGTCATTGAAACAAAGCAAGTTCAGTCGACCAATGATGACAATTCCAGAACAACGTAATTATAAACAATTTTTTCTATCCTCTGCCAGCCGCTATGATGGAGAAAGCATTACCTCGAACCGTCGCCAGTGAGACACGCTGCAAGAGCCACTCCGTTTCGCGAGGCTCGTTTCTTAATCGAGACGCAATCGCGCCAATCCTCCGAAGGAACGCCATCGAACGAGGGCCAATAACCCCTGAAATCTCCACTGCCACAGGAGTAAAAAAACATCTATCAGCAAGAGAAAAATATTTAGCTAAATTTTTTATCTCTACGTCTCGGTTGACGAACCCCGGCTCAACCGCGGACCTGATCAAATTACCGGCCGAAAATGTATCTGCACAGGTCGCATCCCAAATCAACGACTTACCCATTTTAAAAGGGAAGATGGTAATGCCATCCGGCCGCTTTCCATCACCACGGCCGAGGCCTAAATATTTTATAACAAGTGACTGCAATTTCGACAAACATCTTAACATGCACATTTTGAAAAAAGTATCCAGAATCTGCCGACATTTTGACCCTTAAAACATATGAGGATAGTTACATATGCAAATTACTAACTTCCAGCTCGGTGGGTGGGACGGATGAACAGAATGACAGGAGATTTCTCTATGATTTTTACTAAGGTGTTTAATTAAATCCAATTAGTAACTAATCAATTAATGGAAAAGTTCAAGATGACCACCTTTCAAGCTACTTTCAAGGTAGTTCCTAATCAGTGTCTGTCTCTGAGTCACAGCCAACTTAACAGTGTGGCTCTAGTAATGCCTTGCCCTTCTGGTTCTGCCTAAATCAATTTCAAACAGCTATTGGTCACTGTAGAGCCAACCTTCAGAAATAGGGATATGTCACTGATGTTGAACCCAACTGCTAGTGATGGCAATTACAAACAATGTAACATTTTTTAGTTTGCCCCCAGTCTTGAAGATCCATGCACACTTAACAACCTTGAAAACTTAACACCCCAGGGAAGGCTTTGTGTGTAACACTAGATGGGTGTGGTGTAGTGACTTGATAATAATAATAATAATAATAATCATAATCATAATAATAATCATAATAATAATAATGATGAAAATAATAATAATATTGATAATAATAATAATAATGACAATAATAATAGTGGGCCAATATCTACAGGAAGGAAACTGAAAGATCTGGTACGAACACCACCCAGACCCGGTTACGGAGATATGACCTGTTACAATTCTATGGGTCTACACAATACACACTGACAGAACAATCAAAGCCAACCACCCAGACATTGTTATTAAAGCTGACAAACAAAATAAGTGCCTCCATATTTATATGGCAGTCCCTGCAGACTGCAATGTATCTTTGAAGATATTAAAAAAGCTGTCAAATTACAAGGACCTTGAAATAGAAATCTCAAAAATGTGGCACATGGGAACATCAACAATCCCTGTTGTAGCTGGAGCTCTAGGATTGATCGGAAAAGATTCCAGTTGACTAATTGAAGGGATCCCTGGAAGTCCATGCCTCAAAGAGATACAAAAAATTATTCTGACAAGTACAGCCCACACTTTACGAAGGGCTTTATGTATGGCATTTTTTTTTTTTTTTTTGCAGTGGAAAGTGTCATGATACTATTTCTAACCTTAGGTCCCTGGGCGGGACCCGGAAAGAAATATGTAAACGGCAGATATCAAAGGAAATAAATAATAATAATGATAATAATGATAATAATAATAATGATAATAATGATAATAATAATAATGATAATAATGATAATAATAATAATGATAATAATAATAATGATAAAACCATCATGTTACTCATGCTTCAATTGAATGCCATCCTCACTAGCTGTGTTTCATTCATTTTGACACATTCAATACCAGTACAACCAATTTTATCAAGACAAGTTATGTTTAAATTATTGTACATACCTCTCTAACTACTAACTTTAGAAACTCTAGGTAAGAACTTACTGTGGATTAAAAAAAAATAATAGCATTGTTTCAAATTGTATTTTGTGACTTGTGGATTGAAAACAGGCCCTCAAAAATATTGGATGTGAATTTAAATCTACTTCATTTTTACTTACATCATTTACATACAGACTAAACTGCTCATCTATGTTATTATTATTACGACATTGTGTCCATCTTTTAATATCTGGGAAGGGTTTTAACAGATGACAGGAGGTGCTTCATTAAAATCCAAAGGCACATTGGTATAGCGAAAGCTGCCTTCCAAAAACTAAGTAATGTATTAAGAAACAGGAAATTTCATTAGAAACAAAGAATAGAGTAACTGAATTGCTATACAATATCAATTCTCCTATATGGCAGTGAATGCTGGACAATCTCCTCACAGATGAAGAAGAGACTTGATGCGAGAAAAATGTGGTTCTACAGAAGGATGCTGAGTACACTATGGACCGAATATGTGAGCAATGACAAAGTTTTAGAAAAAATGTAAACAAAAAGGATACTTATGTTTCACATCAGAAAGAGAAAGTTGAAATTACTACGTTACATAATGAAGAAAGATGGTTTGGAAAATTTGATACTCACAGGACAGAACGAATGCAGCAGGGACAGAAGGAAACAAGGCATAGCCTGCCTGAGCTTGTGTAAATTGATTGCAGAATAAGGTTTAGGAGATACAACAAAAGGAGAACATTTATTAAGAGCTACAAAGGGCAGGAAATTGTGGAGAGCCATGATCACCAGTTTCCTTAAGGAACATGGCATATAGAAAATGAAGATTCTAGATCAGGAGTTCTTAACCAGGGGTATCCATACCCCTTGGGGGTATGGGGACCAAATGCTAGGTGTATGGGACTCAATGTGGACATCATTCAATCTAGGGGAAAAGTTGTCGCATTCACAAGGAAATTACCTATCTGGAGTCGCCATGTTGAAAGTGGAAACCTGGCAAACTTTCCAATCCTTGACAATATCCTTATTGGAGGTGTTAAAACACTACCTGTAGAAGTGTCCTGGGTAAGACGATAAACTACGTCCAACAGCAAGGCCTCTGATCAGGTTTTGAGGAGCGTGGAACTCCCTCTTAATTGCTGGTGTTTCCAGATCCACCCTGACCCGGGGTGGTAGCACCTGTTAGGGTCCCTGCTATGTGCAAATAGTTAACACCCAAACTTGTGTAAAAATAGGTTTTAATACCAGAAATACTTTATAATAAAAAAATAATTACCAGCAATAATTTTTGAAGGAAAAATTATTATCAGCAATACTTTAAAAAAAATACCAGCAATACAAACAGTTATACATTCTTTGAAAAAAATATGACCAGCTAAAGATTTCTTCAAGGAGAGATATTCCCAGAAATAGATTTTTGAAGAAAAACATTACCAGCAATAAAAATTTTGTCGGCATTAAGTAACCCATTGAGGTTGATATGCCATAAAACAAAAACCAAACCAAACTACCTGTAGAAATAATTCAAGAAGTCAAGATTCATTTGGAAGTTCTAAGTACAAATATTGAGGGTTACTTTTCAGATATTGATGATCTTAGTATGGATTCGATTTGGATACAAAACCCTTTCTCATTTGATATATCGAGAATGAGTGATAACGATTTATCAGTGGATGATTTCATTGAATTCCAAGAGGCCCCAAGAAAGAAAGCTGATTTTGAAAGGGCTGGGATGGATGTCAAGCAGTTTTGGTGTGAACAAATCTCTGCTTACCCAAATTTGGCAATTAGGGCAATACATGTTTTGGTTACCTTCACAACTAAGTATCTCTGTGAAACGGGATTCTATGCATTATTAAATCTGAAATCAAAGTGGAGAAATCGTCTTGATGTGCCAGAAAATATGAGAGTTGCTTTGTCAGTAACTGTACCAGGATTCCATGCTTTGATTGCACAAAAACAACAGCAAATATCTCACTAGATTAGTAAAAGTCTGTTTTATGTAGTCGAGATACTAAAAAAAAAATTGCACATTTATGTTCTCTTCCTTTTTCTTGTGTAATAAAACTGAATTATAACTTTATTTTGCTTTCCGTAAAAAAATATAATAAAGTTATCAATGCTTATGGTTTATTTTCATGTTCTATTCCTAGCAATCCATAGCTAAAGTACAGTAAATTCAAGTGATTGAAATATTTGGAAGACATACTGGCAAAGAATAGGATCGGTGATAATTATTTTGACAGTCAAGTGAAGCGGGTATGAGACCATATTGAACAATCCATTGGGGGTCTGGAATAGTAAAATAGTTCCTGTTCTAGATCAGGAACTATTTTAACCAATTTTGATTGTATAATAATGTGTTCAGTTTGAAATTTTAGGAAGATTACCTCAAGAGAATTGGATGTGAATTCAAATCTATTTTCATGCCTTGGAAATACTAGGTGCTGTAAGCTAGGATGTGCAGATGGTGTAATAGATAATTGTTCAAAATTGTTACTCAGAGAGCTGGGTTCCAATTCCACTTGAGTTCATTATATGCACATGCATAATTACAGTTGGGATTTCAAACTGGACCCTTTAATTAATCTACAATCTACCCCTGTGAACTAAATAAAGGGTTCACTTTGAAATTCAAATATATATCACTTCAGGTGATAAACATTGGAATTTCAAACTGGACCTTTTCAAACAGTCAGAGCTAACAACAGCTGAAACATTGTGAATATATCAATAAAGGTGTGGACAACAGTCCGAACAATGTAAAAATGTTAGTCATTAACCACTTTGTTAGGTGCATGTTCTAGATTTAACCAACCAATCAGCTTGTAGTACTTTAGATAATCTTATCTGCCGGAAAATGGTCTTCATTAGCTGTATGAATGAAAGACAATGAATGCCTTCAGCAATACTCTTGTCAAGGATTATGAGCTGATAGAATCATTCTTGTCAGAATGACTCACATACAGCTCCATCAAAATGTATTCTCTCTTCTCTAGGATGTTACAGCTTTTAGATATATCATGTTGAAACACAGGTTCTCATACAATCACCAAAGTTAAGCAACTTAGAGCATGGTCAGTACCTAGATGGGGGATCACTTGGGAATACCAGGTGCTGTAAGATCTGAAGTGTAGATGATATTGCTTATGGCCATATCCTGTTGAAACACTGGTTCTCATACGAGTGCCAAAGTTAAGCAACTTTGAGCATGGTCAGTATCTAGATGGGCCATCACTTGGGAATATCAGGTGCTGTAGGTTTGGATGTAAGGGCGGTGTAATGGATTCTCTCTCAGAATTGGAAATCAAAGAGCTGAGTTTCATTTCCAGCCAGGGTTGTTATATTCACTTATGCACAAATACACTTGGGAAAAGGTATTTTATTTAGGTGTCTTATTCCCCCAGCTATGGGTTAATTAGTATGCCTTGTATCACTAAATCATTATTATCTCCAAAAAACTCATACAATTTAAAAATATATTCTGGTTTAAATAAGCTGCATTTTTGTTCTTATAGTGTAGTGATTCTTAACAGGGGACCACATGACTACAAGGGGACCCCTGTAAATTTTTGGTGGGGCCATACAAAAATTTGAAGAAGAGAGAGATAAAAATAGAAAAACAGAAAGGTGTAATAAAGAGAAAATATAGAAAAGAATAGAAAGGTGTAATAGAGAGATAAAAATAGAATGTAATAGGAGTAATAGAAAGAGAGAAAAATATTAATCACGTTATAGAGAGAAGAATAATGTGAATAATAGAAAGGTGACATAGAGCGATAGAAGGGTAGAAAGATTTAATAGAAAGATAGAAAAATCTGAATGCATAATGAAGAGACAGAAAAAAAGGAAATAATTTTTATTGTTCTATAGAACAATAAAAAATATCTAATTAGGGATAAAATTGGAAATACGTACATAACAACATTTAGCTGAATAGAACATTTCCATGCTGCACCAGAACTGTAAAAGCCATTGAAAATGAGATTGGCGAGACGGCAAAGAATATTAAAGACTTAATTTCCTGATATAATTTACATTAATTTTGTGATTGTCCATATAAAGAAGATCTAATGAGACAGATAAAAAAACACATACAAACACATATGAAGAAAGAAGGTGAGTGGTACACCAGTTACCGGTATGTTCATCAAAGTTAAGCAACATCAAAACTGATTGGTACCTAGATGAGTGACCACTTGAGAATACCAGCATTGCTTTCATCTTCCATAATTTTATTCTAAAGTCGCATATGACTTTTCTTCTTTTGTGCATACCTGCCTTGATGGTGATACTCAATTCTTCTTGAGCCATTTCTCTTTAATTCTTCATAGGCCCTTTTTAAAATTTTAGCAAGGCTCAAGTGCCACTCAACGTAGAATCTTACTGAGTGAGATTGTTGTAAGATCATAAGGGAGGTGGAAGGAGGTAGGGGTGCATATTATGAGGATACGTAGGCCAGATAACTATTGGCCCTTGACTTGCAGTGGTCAAGATTCTAGTGATCATAGAAGTATCTGAAAGGTTATTTCTTCCACAAAGTAACAGTTCTAGAGAAGAAGCTGTCTGAGTGAAACTTCCTCCTTACCAATGGAATACAGAAGGGAATGAGGAGGATTTGGCACTGTGTATGCGGCATGGCAGATCCTAGCTGTGAAGGTCTGAACTGGTTGATCTAACGAATGTAGCTCATTTGAACATCTCCCATAGTAATAGCAAGAGAGGCTAGCAATGTTCTATCTGTTAAAAGTTACATTGTGGAAAATAATTCATAACCCACAGAACTATGTCATTACTTTTGACCTCTGTCTAGATTGGACAGTGCGATCTGGGCTGCACCAACTCAGATATGGAAGCAATACTCCATTCTTGGTCTGAACTGACTCTTGTAAGGATAAAGCATTTTCTGAAGCAAGACAAGGAACTAGCCATTCTCTCGTTATCTTCTTTTTTTTTTTTTTTAAGTTTATCACCCCAAGCAAGGCTGGAAGCCACTAGCATGCAAGGGGTTACAGAAGGTTTGGAGGAAGAGCAGATAGGAGTGGTAAAGGAGAGGATGTGGAGAAAGATAGTGGATCGATCAAGGCAAGGGGGTTACAGAAGATTTGGAGCGAGAGCAGATAGGAATGAAAGGTGAAAGGATGTGGAGAAGGGAAGTGGATAGATCAAGGCAACTGGAGATGTCGATTGACGTTACACTTAAATAGTTGGAGATTGTATTTGTCAGGGAAACAGGAATAAGGAAGGGAGTTCCACAGGCGAGATGTGCGAGACATGAAGCTATTGGAGTAGAAGAGACGTCTACATCTAACATCTAAGACAATAGTATGATTTCAGGTATGTAGTGAGCTTCCAAAATGAAGCTACTAATGTTTCATCAGCACTGAGCAGAGCATAACTTTACCTCAGTCCTGACGGGTGGTCATACTATCAAAGACTATGGGGTATAGTCTTTGATAGTATGACCACCTGTCAGGACTGAGGTAAAGTTACGCTCTGCTCAGTGCTGATGAAACATTAGTAGCTTCATTTTGGAAGTACTGAATGATAGAATCCAGTCCGCCTTACCTCCATTGACCTTTGCAAGTGAGGTCAGAGGAGAAATCACCTGCTATTACCTGCTCAAGAATTTCAACTGTCTCTTTCTGATTCTGTCTTATTTCATGTGCAGCACCACATAGGCGCTCAAGCTCTCCACAACTTCCTACTCCCTGTGCATGGTTGGTTCTAGCTGTAAAGGTTTGAGCTGGTGGGTCTAAGGAATGTAACTCCTTAGAACATTTACCATATAATAAAAATAGATAAATGAAAGGTTAGCAATATTTGAATATTTGGAAATAATTAATCAACCACAACACAAAAGACTGTGGAAAGTCGTGATCACGCACATCCCAAAGCAACATGACACATAGAGAAAGAGATTGTCTTCTAACATCTATCTGCAAATAAAAATGTTTTTACCTCATTTCTAATAATAATAAAACAAATTTCCCATAATGCATTGCTACTTAACAGGCACTTAAACTTCAGTATCTGTCTATATTTCTGAAATGAGTCGTAGACACTTAACCTGTTATTGATGATGGAAAGATTTCTAGATAAATTTGTAACAATTTTTCTACTATTTATTACTAATTACTTCCAAAGATGACATTATATTGACTGAAAATTTGTTATACCTCCCAAAGGGTACACAAACTTTCAATCTTTTTTATGCTTTTGAGCATTTTCAACCATTCCATACTTGCTTCCTTTTATTACCTTTATTCCTCTTCCTCATACATTCATTATCATTTCCTTATTATTATTTACATTTCTGCATGCACATTGACATTGACTTCTTTCCATCCATTTCTTCTAAATTCATCCATCATCTAGATTACCCCATCAATATATCAAATTCATATTTCTATACAATAATATATATCCATTTCTCCCTTAGTATATATCCATTTCTATACTATATTTCTATACTATACTATATATCCATTTCTATACTATATATCTATACTATACTACACATCCATTTTTCTACAATATTTCTATACTATATATCCATTTCTTCCTTACTATATATCGATTTCTATACTATATTTCTATACTATACTATATATATATACATTTTTTCATTACTATATATCTATTTCTATACTATAATTCTATACTATATTATATATCCATTTCTATACTATATATCTATACTATACTACATATCCATTTCTATACTATATTTCTATACTATACTATATATCCATTTCTATACTATATATCTATACTATTCTACATATCCATTTCTATACTATATTTCTATACTATACTATATATATCCATTTCTTCCTTACTATATTTCTATACTATACTATATATATTCATTTCTTCCTTACTATATTTCTATACTATACTATATATCCATTTCTATAATATATATCCATACTATACTACATATCCATTTTTATACTATATTTCTATACTATATATCCATTTCTTCCTTACTATATATCCATTTCTATACTATATTTCTATACTAAGCTATATATCCATTTCTATACTATATTTCTATACTATACTATATATCCATTTTTCCTTACTGTATATCCATTACTATACTATGCTATATATCCATTTCTTCCTTACTATATATCCATTTCTATACTATATTTCTATACTATACAATATATTTCTATTTCTTCCTTACTATATATCCATTTCTATACTATATTTCTATACCATACTATATATCCATTTCTTCCTTACTATATATCCATTTCTATACTATATTTCTATACAATACTATATCTCCATTTCTTCCTTACTATAAATCCATTTCTATACTATATTTCTATACTATATTTCTATACTATATTTCTATCCCATACTATATCTCCATTTCTTCCTTACTATATATCCATTTCTATACTATATTTCTATACCATACTATATATCCATTTCTTCCTTACTATACATCCATTTCAATACTATATTTCTATACCATACAATATATCCATTTCTTCTTTAATATATATCCATTTCAATACTATATATTTCTATACCATACTATATATCCATTTCTATACTATATTTCTATACCATACTATATATCCATTTCTTCCTTACTCTATAACCATTTCTACAACTCTTTCTCCATCACCAGTTTTATTTTCATCTTTACTCTTTGCCAATCTCTATCCTCTACACGAATGTTGATCTCCTGAGTAGCCTTGTTATAACCACAATGTTTCTTGTCCTTCTGAGATACGGATTTATCATTATTATATAATAATTCTTTTGAACTGGTATCCCTATCTTGCTTGTTATACAGTTGTGGCCAAAATGTTCAGAACGACATTGTTTTCGTCAGAAAAGTAGGTATAAGTTTTTATCAAAGTTGTTTTATATTCTCTAATTTTCATAGACAATAAATACGATATTAATTGTTATTGTCTGAAACTTTGGTGTAATTTGAGAGGATAATACAAAAGTTATGGATGATTTAGTGATTTACTGCAAAACCTATGGCGAGCAAAATGATCAGAATGGTTGTTTTTACTCCGTGTTTTAGTATATTTAACTGGCGATCTCTAATTTCTGAGAAAAATAATATTAAGGAGTGAGTACAATAAAAAGACAAAGAGAGAGAGAGAGAGAGAGAGAAGATGAGGATTAAAATTGCATTTAAATTTTTTAAGATCAAAGTTAACTGGAAAACAAGAAGCCAGAAGAGAGTTCCACATGTGAAAAGTGCAAGAGAAGCAACTATTAGCATAGAACATATTGTTCCATTCTACAATTTCATCTGTAAATTAATGAGACCTAGCTACCAATCTAGTACTGCCCTTAAATTTATAATGTGCCAAAGTTGAATGCTGATCAGGACATTCACCATGAAAATATTTATAGAAAAAGGTACAAGGGACCTATGTTATGGAGGTGGGAAAATAACTGAAGTGGAGATGCCAGGACAGTACCAATAACATTTCAAATTTTTCTTTGGATTTTGTCAAGAATATCTAGATATATAGCAGAGGCACCAGACTAGATATGACAGCAATATCCAATGATAGATTTATAAAGAATTAAAATAGATTCTAACAAGTAAAGTAGTCTAAAATGTTGACATTTTAGAGAAGTTCGAAATGCAGATTCAGTCAGCTCTTAGCATCATTTATCTGGATTCATAACAATTTCTTTCTTACCTAGAATAATGTGTTTTTATTTCTTTCATATTTTTACTGCATTCTTTCTACTCTACAGGTAGATACTTCTCTCTAGTAAGTTGTCTTGTTTGAATTTTGTGCATGAGCAGCAGGCATATTATAGGTCTGTAATTACTTGCATCAAAGGCAGGCATATTATAGGCCTGTAGTTACTTTTTTAGTTTCCTGTTGTGTCAAAGTTGCCTTAGTTTAATTCAGATATGTCTTTCATTTAAATCAGAATGCAAACATGCCAGGATTTGTTTTCCAGTCATTTACTGTGCTTATTTGTATTGATTTATTTTTATCTTTGTAAAGTTTTCTTTCTTCAACTCTCAGTTCCTATTTTTCTTTGTAATTTCTATATAAGTCACAGAAGCCACTCCAGGTGAAGAGATTTTAATGCAGTTGTTGTATTGACATAAGAGAAGAAGGTAAGTCTTGATTGTGGGATATGTAGAATAGAAAATAAGGGGTTCAAAACTGTTGTAATTGGGGATGCATCCTCTTGGGAAGGAGCTTTCTGAGTGGAACTTCTGTCTTATCAATAAATCCCTCCCACCTATGTAAAAATAATGCTGTATGTGAGTTCTCATGTCTCCACCCCCAGAAAATAGCATATCCAACAACAATAATAAAAAAATAACATTAAATACTTACAGTGGCCACACAGGCACCATATTATCTCATAGATTGGCCATGTATTTACTTCTTACTAATGGAATACACTATATATATATATATATATATATATATATATATATATATATATATACACAAACTGTTTTTGTCTATATGATAAAATTATAATAAATAATCATCGGTCTACTATCGGTATCGAGCCCTCTTTTGGATTAATGCTGTGGACATTAGAATTTATATATTACTTTCATTCTCATTGCATCGGATAGATAGATATAGTGTGCATATATATATATATATATATATACATATATATATATATGTAGTAATCCATTGGTATAATCCAGGCGAGTTCTATTAACACCACATAGAATTTGAAATATGTTAAAACTGATTCACAAAGGAGCACTCTATGTTTATTCAAAATAAACAGAGCAAATTTTCTTTACAATTAGAATTATGATACCTTTATAAATATTGTCTGAAGGAGGACAAAATATTGGAATATATATATATATATATATGTATGTATGTATATATATATATATGAATTATTGTATGTAATTTTTATATATATATATATATATTCCCCCCATATATATTGTCCATCTCTTTTTTAGTGATAATTCTATTACAATTTATTAACCTCGATTTAGCTCTGCTGAGCAAGGTTCGAAACAGGTTAGTGAGCCCGTTTTTCAGTTTTACTTTTTATCTATTATCATCATGAGTGGTAGTAAAAATAAATTTTGTCTTTTCATGCCAGTCATAAAATCTTGTACCACAAATCATATATATATATATATATATATATATATATATATATATATATATATATATACTTTACAATTGGAATTACAATACCTTTAGTAAATGACCATTTTCACCTACAAATTTTAATTTTAAAATTCACAGGATTTTTCAAACTGTTTATGGTATCAGTTGTTTATTTTCATTAAACAGAGCAAAGATAACAAAGAGTGTGAAAAATCTTGCAAATTTTAAAATTTGTACATGAAAATGGTCATTTACTAACGGTATCTTAATTCCAATTGTAAAGAAAGTATATATATATATATATATATATATATATATATATATATATATATATATATATATATATATATATATATATGTGTGTGTGTGTGTATGTATATACTACAGAGAAAAAGTTTGGGTCCACCCTGCATTTCATTAAAAAATCACCCTAAAATGAGATACTTTATTATATTTTTAAAGTAAAAGTTCAAATTTCAGTATCTAAAGAGTATTTTATTTTATTTTTCAGATTTTCTCCAATGATAAATATAATTTGTATGAGAAACTATATTTTGTTTTCACAATTAACTCCTGAGTAGACTTTTTGACTAAGTTAAATGTTAAAACAGGTTCTAAATGTTAACTCAACCCTGACTAATGTTGTAAACACAACATATGCAGCTGTCTCTGTTTGAAGAAAAAAAGATTTGCCATTATTTTCATAGTTTTGTAATTTATTTTTTAAAATTTTTAATGCAATTTGTGCAAAATAGCATAATCAAACCAGCTAAGCACTGAAGTGAGGGCACAAATTGAAATTTTACTCAATGTAGGTTACTCTCAAAGACAATTTGGCAAAAAGTTGAAGATTTCTAGACACGGACTGCAATATTCAATATAAATGTAGTTAGAAACTATAAAAGTTTATCATACAACAGCATCATGTTTTGTTTCCATCAATAAAAACAAATACCTGCCTTAATTACTGCTTTACAAATTCTACAACAGTTTTTGAAAAAAAAGTAGAGGCAAACCTTTGTAAGCACTCTTCAAGCAACCTCTTGGAAAAATATATCTGCTCCTTTCTTTATTATTTCTTTTTTCTTCTTCAAGCACAGAAAAAAGCTCACTCTCACTCTTTGGGTACTCTTCTTGAACTCTCCTATCAAATTCATCCCATACTAATTCAAAGGGTGGGGAGGATCAGAAGACTGAGGCAGCCAAGCCATAATTTCTAAAATTTTGTTCATTTTTTTTTGAACTGAGGTAATTTTGGCATAATTTAAAAGAGTATTTGGGATCGTTGCCTTCTTGAAATGTGAATTTTTTTCCAATTATGCATAAATCAGTCTTTGACAAATTGAATAATATTGATCATTTTCATGCTTTCCTTGACCTGAATGAATTCTCCAGCCCTTTTTGGTAATATCAGAAAGTCTACTGAGAGGTTAATGGTGAAAACAAAATATAATGTTTCTCATACAAAATATTCATTATTTAGGAAATGTATTGTGAACAGATGAATTCAAATTTTAATTTTGTGATAGTAAGAGGGGCCTGGAGAAAGACTGAAAAATAAAAGCAAATACACTGCAGTTTCCTGAAATGTTATCTTTTACTTTAAAAAAGATACATACATATCTCATTTTAAGTGGCTGTTTTAAAGAAATTCTGGGTTTCCCCAAACTTTTGTCTGTAGTCTATGACACAAATGACGATGATTTTACTCTGTTTATGTGATTGTAAAAGTCTAAAATAATGATACTAAAGAATGTCACTTGTCTGAAAATATTCATAGAAATAATGGTATGACAGGGACATTTTGTCTGTAAGAAAGGAGCTAAAGAGAGAGAGAGAGAGAGAGAGAGAGTGAGTGAGTGTGTGTGTGTGTGTGTGTGTGTGTGTGTGTGTGTGTGTGTGTGTGTGTGTGTTACAGAAATCAAAATTTTCAGAGATTAATTTTGCAACATCTTGGAATAAAAAAACTGTTCCTTTCTTTATTATTTCATTTTTCTTCATTTCATCATTTATATCTTCTCATTTTTTGAAAATTATGTTTTTAATTCATTTCCCCCAAAGCAAGGGAATAAAAGTGTGTTGACACAAGAGGGTATTGAGCATGAACAAAATATCAGAAAAAAAAAAAAATCATTATTAACAAGTGAGAACAATAAAAGAACAGGAAATATGAAGTCAAAAGATAATGGCTATTATTAAATATAAATTTCTGCATTTCAGCTTTCTTCATGTGTATCTAGTATTTTGGTTTTAATTTTCGAGAGGAGGAATTTATATTTTTCTATATTTTCTATTTCACCTAGCATCCTAATCTTGGTTGTTATGACTCTAAAGGTTGGGTTATTATAGCGTTCAAACTTAATTATATCAATTTACTTCTTACTCTTCTTCTATGGCAATAACTCTCATCTTTCTTTTCAATTCTTCCTCCTCTACTTATCTTCCTCATTTTCTTTTCAATTTCTCCTCCTCTATTTATCTTCCTCGTCTTTCTTTTCAGTTTCTCCTCCTCTATTTATCGTCTTCGTCTTTCTTTTCAATTTCTCCTCCTCTATTTATCTTCCTCGTCTTTCTTTTCAATTTCTCCTCCTCTACTTATCTTCTCGTCTTTCTTTTGAATTTCTCCTCCTCTACTTATCTTCTCGTCTTTCTTTTCAATTTCTCCTCCTCTATTTATCTTCCACGTCTTTCTTTTCAATTTCTCCTCCTCTGTTTATCTTCCTCATCTTTCTTTTCAATTCTTCCTCCTCTACTTATCTTCCTCGTCTTTCTTTTCAGTTTCTACTCCTCTATTTATCGTCTTCGTCTTTCTTTTCAATTCTTCCTCCTCTACTTATCTTCCTCGTCTTTCTTTTCAATTTCTCCTCCTCTACTTATCTTCTCGTCTTTCTTTTCAATTTCTCCTCCTCTATTTATCTTCCTCGCCTTTCTTTTAAATTTCTCCTCCTCCATTTATCTTCCTCGCCTTTCTTTTGAATTTCTCCTCCTCTGTTTATCTTCCTCGTCTTTCTTTTCAATTTCTCCTCCTCTACTTATCTTCTCGTCTTTCTTTTCAATTTCTCCTCCTCTACTTATCTTCTCGTCTTTCTTTTCAATTTCTCCTCCTCTATTTATCTTCCACGTCTTTCTTTTCAATTTCTCCTCCTCTATTTATCTTCCTCGCCTTTCTTTTCAATTTCTCCTCCTCTGTTTATCTTCCTCGTCTTTCTTTTCAATTTCTCCTCCTCTACTTATCTTCTCGTCTTTCTTTTCAATTTCTCCTCCTCTACTTATCTTCTCGTCTTTCTTTTCAATTTCTCCTCCTCTATTTATCTTCCTCGTCTTTCTTTTCAGTTTCTCCTCCTCTATTTATCGTCTTCGTCTTTCTTTTCACTTTCTCCTTCTCTATTTATCTTCTTCGTCTTTCTTTTCACTTTCTCCTCCTTTATTTATCGTCTTCGTCTTTCTTTTCAATTCTTCCTCCTCTACTTATCTTCCTCGTCTTTCTATTCAATTTCTCCTCCTCTATTTATCTTCCTCGTCTTTCTTTTCAGTTTCTCCTAATCTATTTATCGTCTTCGTCTTTCTTTTCAATTCTTCCTCCTCTACTTATCTTCCTCGTCTTTCTTTTCAATTTCTCATCCTCTACTTATCTTCTCGTCTTTCTTTTCAATTTCTCCTCCTCTATTTATCTTCTTCGTCTTTCTATTCAATTTCTCCTCCTCCATTTATCTTCCTCGTCTTTCTATTCAATTTCTCCTCCTCCATTTATCTTCCTCGCCTTTCTTTTCAATTTCTCCTCCTCTACTTATCTTCTCGTCTTTCTATTCAATTTCTCCTCCTCTACTTATCTTCCTCGTCTTTCTTTTCAATTTCTCCTCCTCTACTTATCTTCCACGTCTTTCTTTTCAATTTCTCCTCCTCTACTCATCTTCTCGTCTTTCTTTTCAATTTCTCCTCCTCTATTTATCTTCCATGTCTTTCTTTTCAATTTCTCCTCCTCTATTTATCTTCCTCGCCTTTCTTTTCAATTTCTCCTCCTCTGTTTATCTTCCTCATCTTTCTTTTCAATTTCTCCTCCTCTATTTATCTTCCACGTCTTTCTTTTCAATTTCTCCTCCTCTATTTATCTTCCACGTCTTTCTATTTAATTTCTCCTCCTCTATTTATCTTCCACGTCTTTCTTTTCAATTTCTCCTCCTCTATTTATCTTCCAGGTCTTTCTTTTCAATTTCTCCTACTCTATTTATCTTCTCGTCTTTCTTTTCAATTTCTCCTCCTCTATTTATCTTCCACGTCTTTCTTTTCAATTTCTCCTCCTCTACTTATCTTCTCGTCTTTCTTTTCAATTTCTCCTCCTCTATTTATCTTCCTCGCCTTTCTTTTAAATTTCTCCTCCTCCATTTATCTTCCTCGCCTTTCTTTTGAATTTCTCCTCCTCTGTTTATCTTCCTCGTCTTTCTTTTCAATTTCTCCTCCTCTACTTATCTTCTCGTCATTCTTTTCAATTTCTCCTCCTCTACTTATCTTCTCGTCTTTCTTTTCAATTTCTCCTCCTCTATTTATCTTCCACGTCTTTCTTTTCAATTTCTCCTCCTCTATTTATGTTTCACGTCTTTCTATTCAATTTCTCCTCCTCTACTTATCTTCTCGTCTTTCTTTTCAATTTCTCCTCCTCTATTTATCTTCCACGTCTTTCTTTTCAATTTCTCCTCCTCTATTTATCTTCCACGTCATTCTTTTCAATTTCTCCTCCTCTACTTATCTTCTCGTCTTTCTATTCAATTTCTCCTCCTCTACTTATCTTCTCGTCTTTCTATTCAATTTCTCCTCCTCTACTTATCTTCCTCGTCTTTCTTTTCAATTTCTCCTCCTCTACTTATCTTCCACGTCTTTCTTTTCAATTTCTCCTCCTCTACTCATCTTCTCGTCTTTCTTTTCAATTTCTCCTCCTCTATTTATCTTCCATGTCTTTCTTTTCAATTTCTCCTCCTCTATTTATCTTCCTCGCCTTTCTTTTCAATTTCTCCTCCTCTGTTTATCTTCCTCATCTTTCTTTTCAATTTCTCCTCCTCTATTTATCTTCCACGTCTTTCTTTTCAATTTCTCCTCCTCTATTTATCTTCCATGTCTTTCTATTCAATTTCTCCTCCTCTATTTATCTTCCACGTCTTTCTTTTCAATTTCTCCTCCTCTATTTATCTTCCAGGTCTTTCTTTTCAATTTCTCCTCCTCCATTTATCTTCCTCGCCTTTCTTTTGAATTTCTCCTCCTCTGTTTATCTTCCTCGTCTTTCTTTTCAATTTCTCCTCCTCTACTTATCTTCTCGTCTTTCTTTTCAATTTCTCCTCCTCTACTTATCTTCTCGTCTTTCTTTTCAATTTCTCCTCCTCTATTTATCTTCCATGTCTTTCTTTTCAATTTCTCCTCCTCTATTTATCTTCCTCGCCTTTCTTTTCAATTTCTCCTCCTCTGTTTATCTTCCTCATCTTTCTTTTCAATTTCTCCTCCTCTATTTATCTTCCACGTCTTTCTTTTCAATTTCTCCTCCTCTATTTATCTTCCAGGTCTTTCTTTTCAATTTCTCCTACTCTATTTATCTTCTCGTCTTTCTTTTCAATTTCTCCTCCTCTATTTATCTTCCACGTCTTTCTTTTCAATTTCTCCTCCTCTACTTATCTTCTCGTCTTTCTTTTCAATTTCTCCTCCTCTATTTATCTTCCTCGCCTTTCTTTTCAATTTCTCCTCCTCTGTTTATCTTCCTCATGTTTCTTTTCAATTTCTCCTCCTCTACTTATCTTCTCGTCTTTCTTTTCAATTTCTCCTCCTCTATTTATCTTCCACGTCTTTCTTTTCAATTTCTCCGCCTCTATATATCTTCCAAGTCTTTCTTTTCAATTTCTCCTACTCTATTTATCTTCCTTGTCTTTCTTTTCAATTTCTCCTCCTCTACTTATCTTCTCGTCTTTCTTTTCAATTTCTCCTCCTCTATTTATCTTCCACGTCTTTCTTTTCAATTTCTCCTCCTCTATTTATCTTCCTTGTCTTTCTTTTCAATTTCTCCTACTCTACTTATCTTCTCTTCTTTCTAATCAATTTCCCCAACTCTATTTTTCTTCATCGTCTTTCTTTTCAATTTCTCCTCCTCTAATCTTCCACGTCTTTCTTTTCAATTTCTCCTCCTCTATTTATGTTTCACGTCTTTCTATTCAATTTCTCCTCTTCTACTTATCTTCTCGTCTTTCGTTTCAATTTCTCCTCCTTTATTTATCTTCCACGTCTTTCTTTTCAATTTCTCCTCCTCTATTTATCTCCCACGTCTTTCTTTTCAATTTCTCCTCCTCTACTTATCTTCCACGTCTTTCTTTTCAATTTCTCCTCCTCTACTCATCTTCTCGTCTTTCTTTTCAATTTCTCCTCCTCTATTTATCTTCCATGTCTTTCTTTTCAATTTCTCCTCCTCTATTTATCTTCCTCGCCTTTCTTTTCAATTTCTCCTCCTCTGTTTATCTTCCTCATCTTTCTTTTCAATTTCTCCTCCTCTATTTATCTTCCACGTCTTTCTTTTCAATTTCTCCTCCTCTATTTATCTTCCACGTCTTTCTATTCAATTTCTCCTCCTCTATTTATCTTCCACGTCTTTCTTTTCAATTTCTCCTCCTCTATTTATCTTCCAGGTCTTTCTTTTCAATTTCTCCTACTCTATTTATCTTCTCGTCTTTCTTTTCAATTTCTCCTCCTCTATTTATCTTCCACGTCTTTCTTTTCAATTTCTCCTCCTCTATTTATCTTCCAAGTCTTTCTTTTCAATTTCTCCTACTCTATTTATCTTCCTTGTCTTTCTTTTCAATTTCTCCTCCTCTACTTATCTTCTCTTCTTTCTAATCAATTTCCCCAACTCTATTTTTCTTCATCGTCTTTCTTTTCAATTTCTCCTCCTCTAATCTTCCACGTCTTTCTTTTCAATTTCTCCTCCTCTATTTATGTTTCACGTCTTTCTATTCAATTTCTCCTCTTCTACTTATCTTCTCGTCTTTCGTTTCAATTTCTCCTCCTTTATTTATCTTCCACGTCTTTCTTTTCAATTTCTCCTCCTCTATTTATCTCCCACGTCTTTCTTTTCAATTTCTCCTCCTCTACTTATCTTCCACGTCTTTCTTTTCAATTTCTCCTCCTCTACTCATCTTCTCGTCTTTCTTTTCAATTTCTCCTCCTCTATTTATCTTCCATGTCTTTCTTTTCAATTTCTCCTCCTCTATTTATCTTCCTCGCCTTTCTTTTCAATTTCTCCTCCTCTGTTTATCTTCCTCATCTTTCTTTTCAATTTCTCCTCCTCTATTTATCTTCCACGTCTTTCTTTTCAATTTCTCCTCCTCTATTTATCTTCCACGTCTTTCTATTCAATTTCTCCTCCTCTATTTATCTTCCACGTCTTTCTTTTCAATTTCTCCTCCTCTATTTATCTTCCAAGTCTTTCTTTTCAATTTCTCCTACTCTATTTATCTTCTCGTCTTTCTTTCAATTTCGCCTCCTCTACTTATCTTCTCGTCTTTCTATTCAATTTCGCCTCCTCTACTTATCTTCTCGTCTTTCTATTCAATTTCTCCTCCTCTATTTATCTTCCACGTCTTTCTTTTCAATTTCTCCTACTCTATTTATCTTCTCGTCTTTCTTTCAATTTCTCCTCCTCTATTTATCTTCCACGTCTTTCTTTTCAATTTCTCCTCCTCTACTTATCTTCCTCGTCTTTCTTTTCAGTTTCTCCTTCTCTATTTATCTTCCTCGTATTTCTTTTCAGTTTCTCCTCCTCTATTCATCGTCTTCGTCTTTCTTTTCAATTCTTCCTCCTGTACTTATCTTCCTCGTCTTTCTATTCAATTTCTGCTCCTCTATTTATCTTCCTCGTCTTTCTTTTCAATTTCTCCTCCTCTATTTAACTTCCTTGTCTTTCTATTCAATTTCTCCTCCTCTACTTATCTTCCTTGTCTTTCTTTTCAATTTATCCTCGTCTATTTATCTTCCTCGTCATTCTTTTCAATTCCTCCTACTCTACTTATCTTCCGCATCTTTCTTTTCAATTTCTCCTCCTCTAATTATCTTCCTCATCTTTCTTTTCAATTTCTCCTCCTCTACTTATCTTCCTCCTCTTCCATTTCAATTTCTCCTCCTCTACTTATCTTCCTCGTCTTTCTTTTCAATTTCTCCTCCTCTACTTATCTTCTCGTCTTTCTTTTCAATTTCTCCTCCTCTATTTATCTTCCTCGCCTTTCTTTTAAATTTCTCCTCCTCCATTTATCTTCCTCGCCTTTCTTTTGAATTTCTCCTCCTCTGTTTATCTTCCTCGTCTTTCTTTTCAATTTCTCCTCCTCTACTTATCTTCTCGTCTTTCTTTTCAATTTCTCCTCCTCTACTTATCTTCTCGTCTTTCTTTTCAATTTCTCCTCCTCTATTTATCTTCCACGTCTTTCTTTTCAATTTCTCCTCCTCTATTTATCTTCCTCGCCTTTCTTTTCAATTTCTCCTCCTCTGTTTATCTTCCTCGTCTTTCTTTTCAATTTCTCCTCCTCTACTTATCTTCTCGTCTTTCTTTTCAATTTCTCCTCCTCTACTTATCTTCTCGTCTTTCTTTTCAATTTCTCCTCCTCTATTTATCTTCCTCGTCTTTCTTTTCAGTTTCTCCTCCTCTATTTATCGTCTTCGTCTTTCTTTTCACTTTCTCCTTCTCTATTTATCTTCTTCGTCTTTCTTTTCACTTTCTCCTCCTTTATTTATCGTCTTCGTCTTTCTTTTCAATTCTTCCTCCTCTACTTATCTTCCTCGTCTTTCTATTCAATTTCTCCTCCTCTATTTATCTTCCTCGTCTTTCTTTTCAGTTTCTCCTAATCTATTTATCGTCTTCGTCTTTCTTTTCAATTCTTCCTCCTCTACTTATCTTCCTCGTCTTTCTTTTCAATTTCTCATCCTCTACTTATCTTCTCGTCTTTCTTTTCAATTTCTCCTCCTCTATTTATCTTCTTCGTCTTTCTATTCAATTTCTCCTCCTCCATTTATCTTCCTCGTCTTTCTATTCAATTTCTCCTCCTCCATTTATCTTCCTCGCCTTTCTTTTCAATTTCTCCTCCTCTACTTATCTTCTCGTCTTTCTATTCAATTTCTCCTCCTCTACTTATCTTCCTCGTCTTTCTTTTCAATTTCTCCTCCTCTACTTATCTTCCACGTCTTTCTTTTCAATTTCTCCTCCTCTACTCATCTTCTCGTCTTTCTTTTCAATTTCTCCTCCTCTATTTATCTTCCATGTCTTTCTTTTCAATTTCTCCTCCTCTATTTATCTTCCTCGCCTTTCTTTTCAATTTCTCCTCCTCTGTTTATCTTCCTCATCTTTCTTTTCAATTTCTCCTCCTCTATTTATCTTCCACGTCTTTCTTTTCAATTTCTCCTCCTCTATTTATCTTCCACGTCTTTCTATTTAATTTCTCCTCCTCTATTTATCTTCCACGTCTTTCTTTTCAATTTCTCCTCCTCTATTTATCTTCCAGGTCTTTCTTTTCAATTTCTCCTACTCTATTTATCTTCTCGTCTTTCTTTTCAATTTCTCCTCCTCTATTTATCTTCCACGTCTTTCTTTTCAATTTCTCCTCCTCTACTTATCTTCTCGTCTTTCTTTTCAATTTCTCCTCCTCTATTTATCTTCCTCGCCTTTCTTTTAAATTTCTCCTCCTCCATTTATCTTCCTCGCCTTTCTTTTGAATTTCTCCTCCTCTGTTTATCTTCCTCGTCTTTCTTTTCAATTTCTCCTCCTCTACTTATCTTCTCGTCATTCTTTTCAATTTCTCCTCCTCTACTTATCTTCTCGTCTTTCTTTTCAATTTCTCCTCCTCTATTTATCTTCCACGTCTTTCTTTTCAATTTCTCCTCCTCTATTTATGTTTCACGTCTTTCTATTCAATTTCTCCTCCTCTACTTATCTTCTCGTCTTTCTTTTCAATTTCTCCTCCTCTATTTATCTTCCACGTCTTTCTTTTCAATTTCTCCTCCTCTACTTATCTTCCACGTCATTCTTTTCAATTTCTCCTCCTCTACTTATCTTCTCGTCTTTCTATTCAATTTCTCCTCCTCTACTTATCTTCTCGTCTTTCTATTCAATTTCTCCTCCTCTACTTATCTTCCTCGTCTTTCTTTTCAATTTCTCCTCCTCTACTTATCTTCCACGTCTTTCTTTTCAATTTCTCCTCCTCTACTCATCTTCTCGTCTTTCTTTTCAATTTCTCCTCCTCTATTTATCTTCCATGTCTTTCTTTTCAATTTCTCCTCCTCTATTTATCTTCCTCGCCTTTCTTTTCAATTTCTCCTCCTCTGTTTATCTTCCTCATCTTTCTTTTCAATTTCTCCTCCTCTATTTATCTTCCACGTCTTTCTTTTCAATTTCTCCTCCTCTATTTATCTTCCATGTCTTTCTATTCAATTTCTCCTCCTCTATTTATCTTCCACGTCTTTCTTTTCAATTTCTCCTCCTCTATTTATCTTCCAGGTCTTTCTTTTCAATTTCTCCTCCTCCATTTATCTTCCTCGCCTTTCTTTTGAATTTCTCCTCCTCTGTTTATCTTCCTCGTCTTTCTTTTCAATTTCTCCTCCTCTACTTATCTTCTCGTCTTTCTTTTCAATTTCTCCTCCTCTACTTATCTTCTCGTCTTTCTTTTCAATTTCTCCTCCTCTATTTATCTTCCATGTCTTTCTTTTCAATTTCTCCTCCTCTATTTATCTTCCTCGCCTTTCTTTTCAATTTCTCCTCCTCTGTTTATCTTCCTCATCTTTCTTTTCAATTTCTCCTCCTCTATTTATCTTCCACGTCTTTCTTTTCAATTTCTCCTCCTCTATTTATCTTCCAGGTCTTTCTTTTCAATTTCTCCTACTCTATTTATCTTCTCGTCTTTCTTTTCAATTTCTCCTCCTCTATTTATCTTCCACGTCTTTCTTTTCAATTTCTCCTCCTCTACTTATCTTCTCGTCTTTCTTTTCAATTTCTCCTCCTCTATTTATCTTCCTCGCCTTTCTTTTCAATTTCTCCTCCTCTGTTTATCTTCCTCATGTTTCTTTTCAATTTCTCCTCCTCTACTTATCTTCTCGTCTTTCTTTTCAATTTCTCCTCCTCTATTTATCTTCCACGTCTTTCTTTTCAATTTCTCCGCCTCTATATATCTTCCAAGTCTTTCTTTTCAATTTCTCCTACTCTATTTATCTTCCTTGTCTTTCTTTTCAATTTCTCCTCCTCTACTTATCTTCTCGTCTTTCTTTTCAATTTCTCCTCCTCTATTTATCTTCCACGTCTTTCTTTTCAATTTCTCCTCCTCTATTTATCTTCCTTGTCTTTCTTTTCAATTTCTCCTACTCTACTTATCTTCTCTTCTTTCTAATCAATTTCCCCAACTCTATTTTTCTTCATCGTCTTTCTTTTCAATTTCTCCTCCTCTAATCTTCCACGTCTTTCTTTTCAATTTCTCCTCCTCTATTTATGTTTCACGTCTTTCTATTCAATTTCTCCTCTTCTACTTATCTTCTCGTCTTTCGTTTCAATTTCTCCTCCTTTATTTATCTTCCACGTCTTTCTTTTCAATTTCTCCTCCTCTATTTATCTCCCACGTCTTTCTTTTCAATTTCTCCTCCTCTACTTATCTTCCACGTCTTTCTTTTCAATTTCTCCTCCTCTACTCATCTTCTCGTCTTTCTTTTCAATTTCTCCTCCTCTATTTATCTTCCATGTCTTTCTTTTCAATTTCTCCTCCTCTATTTATCTTCCACGTCTTTCTTTTCAATTTCTCCTCCTCTATTTATCTTCCACGTCTTTCTATTCAATTTCTCCTCCTCTATTTATCTTCCACGTCTTTCTTTTCAATTTCTCCTCCTCTATTTATCTTCCAGGTCTTTCTTTTCAATTTCTCCTACTCTATTTATCTTCTCGTCTTTCTTTTCAATTTCTCCTCCTCTATTTATCTTCCACGTCTTTCTTTTCAATTTCTCCTCCTCTATTTATCTTCCAAGTCTTTCTTTTCAATTTCTCCTACTCTATTTATCTTCCTTGTCTTTCTTTTCAATTTCTCCTCCTCTACTTATCTTCTCTTCTTTCTAATCAATTTCCCCAACTCTATTTTTCTTCATCGTCTTTCTTTTCAATTTCTCCTCCTCTAATCTTCCACGTCTTTCTTTTCAATTTCTCCTCCTCTATTTATGTTTCACGTCTTTCTATTCAATTTCTCCTCTTCTACTTATCTTCTCGTCTTTCGTTTCAATTTCTCCTCCTTTATTTATCTTCCACGTCTTTCTTTTCAATTTCTCCTCCTCTATTTATCTCCCACGTCTTTCTTTTCAATTTCTCCTCCTCTACTTATCTTCCACGTCTTTCTTTTCAATTTCTCCTCCTCTACTCATCTTCTCGTCTTTCTTTTCAATTTCTCCTCCTCTATTTATCTTCCATGTCTTTCTTTTCAATTTCTCCTCCTCTATTTATCTTCCTCGCCTTTCTTTTCAATTTCTCCTCCTCTGTTTATCTTCCTCATCTTTCTTTTCAATTTCTCCTCCTCTATTTATCTTCCACGTCTTTCTTTTCAATTTCTCCTCCTCTATTTATCTTCCACGTCTTTCTATTCAATTTCTCCTCCTCTATTTATCTTCCACGTCTTTCTTTTCAATTTCTCCTCCTCTATTTATCTTCCAAGTCTTTCTTTTCAATTTCTCCTACTCTATTTATCTTCTCGTCTTTCTTTCAATTTCGCCTCCTCTACTTATCTTCTCGTCTTTCTATTCAATTTCGCCTCCTCTACTTATCTTCTCGTCTTTCTATTCAATTTCTCCTCCTCTATTTATCTTCCACGTCTTTCTTTTCAATTTCTCCTACTCTATTTATCTTCTCGTCTTTCTTTCAATTTCTCCTCCTCTATTTATCTTCCACGTCTTTCTTTTCAATTTCTCCTCCTCTACTTATCTTCCTCGTCTTTCTTTTCAGTTTCTCCTTCTCTATTTATCTTCCTCGTATTTCTTTTCAGTTTCTCCTCCTCTATTCATCGTCTTCGTCTTTCTTTTCAATTCTTCCTCCTGTACTTATCTTCCTCGTCTTTCTATTCAATTTCTGCTCCTCTATTTATCTTCCTCGTCTTTCTTTTCAATTTCTCCTCCTCTATTTAACTTCCTTGTCTTTCTATTCAATTTCTCCTCCTCTACTTATCTTCCTTGTCTTTCTTTTCAATTTATCCTCGTCTATTTATCTTCCTCGTCATTCTTTTCAATTCCTCCTACTCTACTTATCTTCCGCATCTTTCTTTTCAATTTCTCCTCCTCTAATTATCTTCCTCATCTTTCTTTTCAATTTCTCCTCCTCTACTTATCTTCCTCCTCTTCCATTTCAATTTCTCCTCCTCTACTTATCTTCCTCATCTTTCTTTTCAATTTCTCCTCCTATACTTATCTTCCTCATCTTTCTTTTCAATTTCTCCTTCTCTATTTATCTTCCTCATCTTTCTTTTCAATTTCTCCTCCTATACTTATCTTCCTCATCTTTCTTTTCAATTTCTCCTCCTCTACTTATCTTCCTCGTCTTCCATTTCAATTTCTCCTCCTCTACTTATCTTCCTCGTCTTTCTTTTCAATTTCTCCTCCTCTACTTATCTTCTCGTCTTTCTTTTCAATTTCTCCTCCTCTATTTATCCTCCACGTCTTTCTTTTCAATTAATTCCTGCTCTACTTATCTTCCTCGTCTTTCTTTTCAGTTTCTCCTTCTCTATTTATCTTCCTCGTCTTTCTTTTCAGTTTCTCCTCCTCTATTCATCGTCTTCGTCTTTCTGTTCAATTCTTCCTCCTGTATTTATCTTCCTCGTCATTCTATTCAATTTCTGCTCCTCTATTTATCTTCCTCGTCTTTCTTTTCAATTTCTCCTCCTCTATTTATCTTCCATGTCTTTCTATTCAATTTCTCCACCTCTACTTATTTTCCTTGTCTTTCTTTTCAATTTCTCCTCGTCTATTTATCTTCCTCGTCATTCTTTTCAATTCCTCCTCCTGTACTTATCTTCCGCATCTTTCTTTTCAATTTCTCCTCCTCTACTTATCTTCCTCATCTTTCTTTTCAATTTCTCCTTCTCTATTTATCTTCCTCATCTTTCTTTTCAATTTCTCCTCCTCTACTTATCTTCCTCATCTTTCTTTTCAATTTCTCCTCCTCTACTTATCTTCCTCATCTTTCTTTTCAATTTCTCCTCCTCTACTTATCTTCCTCGTCTTCCATTTCAATTTCTCCTCCTCTACTTATCTTCCTCATCTTTCTTTTCAATTTCTCCTCCTCTACTTATCTTCCTCGTCTTCCATTTCAATTTCTCCACCTCTACTTATCTTCCTCATCTTTCTTTTCAATTTCTCCTCCTCTACTTATCTTCCTCGTCTTCCATTTCAATTTCTCCTCCTCTACTTATCTCTCTCGTCTTCCATTTCAATTTCTCCTCCTCTACTCATCTTCCGCATCTTTCTTTTCCATTTCTCCTCCTCTACTTATCTTCCTCATCTTTCTTTTCAATTTCTCCTCCTTTACTTATCTTCCTCGTCTTTCTTTTCAATTTCTCCTCCTCTACTTATCTTCCTCATCTTTCTTTTCAATTTCTCCTCCTCTACTTATCTTCCTCGTCAGTCTTTTCAATTTCTCCTCCTCTATTTATCTTCCTCATCTTTGTATTCAATTTCTCCTCCTCTATTTTTCTTCATCGTCTTTCTTTTCAATTTCTCCTCCTCTATTTATCTTCCTCATCTTTCTTTTCAATTTCTCCTCCTCTATTTATGTTTCACGTCTTTCTTTTCAATTTTTCTCCTATATTTGTCTTCCTCGTCTTTCTATACAATTTCTTCTCCTCTCTTTATCTTCCTCATCTTTCTTTTCAATTTCTCCTCCTCTACTTATCTTCCTCGTCTTTCTTTTCAATTTCTCCTCCTCTATTTATCTTCCTCGCCTTTCTTTTCAATTTCTCCTCCTCTATTTATCTTCCACGTCTTTCTTTTCAATTTCTCCTCCTCTATTTATCTTCCACGTCTTTCTTTTCAATTTCTCCTCCTCTATTTATCTTCCACGTCTTTCTTTTCAATTTCTCCTACTCTATTTATCTTCTCGTCTTTCTTTTCAATTTCTCTTCCTCTATTTATCTTCCACGTCTTTCTTTTCAATTTCTCCTCCTCTACTTATCTTCTTGTCTTTCTTTTCAATTTCTCCTCCTCTATTTATCTTCCTCGTCTTTCATTTCAATTTCTCCTTCTCTATTTATCTTCCTCGTCCTTCTTTTCAGTTTCTCCTCCTCTATTCATCGTCTTCGTCTTTCTTTTCAATTCTTCCTACTCTATTTATCTTCCTTGTCTTTCTATTCAATTTCTCCTCCTCTACTTATCTTCCTTGTCTTTCTTTTCAATTTATCCTCGTCTATTTATCTTCCTCGTCATTCTTTTCAATTCCTCCTCCTCTACTTATCTTCCTCGTCTTCCATTTCAATATCTCCTCCTCTACTTATCTTCCTCATCTTTCTTTTCAATTTCTCCTCCTCTACTTATCTTCCGCATCTTTCTTTTCAATTTCTCCTCCTCTACTTATCTTCCTCATCTTTCTTTTCAATTTCTCCTCCTCTACTTATCTTCCTCGTCTTCCATTTCAATTTCTCCTCCTCTACTTATCTTCTCGTCTTTCTATTCAATTTCTCCTCCTCTACTTATCTTCCTCATCTTTCTTTTCAATTTCTCCTCCTTTACTTATCTTCCTCGTCTTTCTTTTCAATTTCTCCTCCTCTATTTATCTTTCTCATCTTTGTATTCAATTTCTCCTCCTCTATTTCTCTTCATCGTCTTTCTTTTCAATTTCTCCTCCTCTATTTATCTTCCTCATCTTTCTTTTCAATTTCTCCTCCTCTATTTATGTTTCACGTCTTTCTTTTCAATTTTTCTCCTATATTTGTCTTCCTCGTCTTTCTATTCAATTTCTTCTCCTCTCTTTATCTTCCTCATCTTTCCTTTCAATTTCTCCTCCTCTACTTATCTTCCTCGTCTTTCTTTTCAATTTCTCCTCCTCTATTTATCTTCCTCGCCTTTCTTTTCAATTTCTCCTCCTCTATTTATCTTCCACGTCTTTCTTTTCAATTTCTCCTCCTCTACTTATCTTCTCGTCTTTCTATTCAATTTCTCCTCCTCTATTTATCTTCCACGTCTTTCTTTTCAATTTCTCCTCCTCTATTTATCTTCCACGTCTTTCTTTTCAATTTCTCCTACTCTATTTATCTTCTCGTCTTTCTTTTCAATTTCTCCTCCTCTATTTATCTTCCACATCTTTCTTTTCAATTTCTCCTCCTCTACTTATCTTCTTGTCTTTCTTTTCAATTTCTCCTCCTCTATTTATCTTCCTCGCCTTTCTTTTCAATTTCTCCTCCTCTGTTTATCTTCCTCGTCTTTCTTTTCAATTTCTCCTCCTCTACTTATCTTCTCGTCTTTCTTTTCAATTTCTCCTCCTCTACTTATCTTCTCGTCTTTCTTTTCAATTCTTCCTACTCTATTTATCTTCCTTGTCTTTCTATTCAATTTCTCCTCCTCTACTTATCTTCCTTGTCTTTCTTTTCAATTTATCCTCGTCTATTTATCTTCCTCGTCATTCTTTTCAATTCCTCCTCCTCGGCTTATCTTCCTTGTCTTTCTTTTCAATTTATCCTCGTCTATTTATCTTCCTCGTCATTCTTTTCAATTCCTCCTCCTCTACTTATCTTCTTCGTCTTCCATTTCAATTTCTCCTCCTCTATTTATCTTCCTCGCCTTTCTTTTCAATTTCTCCTCCTCTATTTATCTTCCACGTCTTTCTTTTCATTTTCTCCTCCTCTACTTATCTTCCTCGTCTTTCTTTTCAGTTTCTCCTTCTCTACATATCTTCCTCGTCTTTCTTTTCAGTTTCTCCTCCTCTATTCATCGTCTTCCTCTTTCTTTTCAATTCTTCCTACTCTATTTATCTTCCTTGTCTTTCTTTTCAATTTATCCTCGTCTATTTATCTTCCTCATCTTTCTTTTCAATTTCTCCTCCTCTACTTATCTTCTTGTCTTTCTTTTCAATTTCTCCTCCTCTATTTATCTTCCTCGTCTTCCATTTCAATTTCTCCTCCTCTACTTATTTTCTTCATCTTTCTTTTCAATTTCTCCTCCTTTACTTTACTTCCTCGTCTTCCATTTCAATTTCTCCTCCTATACTTATCTTCCTCATCTTTCTTTTCAATTTCTCCTTCTCTATTTATCTTCCTCATCTTTCTTTTCGATTTCTCCTCCTCTACTTATCTTCCTCATCTTTCTTTTCAATTTCTTCTCCTCTACTTATCTTCCTCATCTTTCTTTTCAATTTCTCCTCCTCTACTTATCTTCCGCATCTTTCTTTTCAATTTCTCCTCCTCTACTTATCTTCCTCATCTTTCTTTTCAATTTCTCCTCCTCTACTTATCTTCCTCGTCTTCCATTTCAATTTCTCCTCCTCTACTTATCTTCTCGTCTTTCTATTCAATTTCTCCTCCTCTACTTATCTTCCTCATCTTTCTTTTCAATTTCTCCTCCTTTACTTATCTTCCTCGTCTTTCTTTTCAATTTCTCCTCCTCTATTTATCTTTCTCATCTTTGTATTCAATTTCTCCTCCTCTATTTCTCTTCATCGTCTTTCTTTTCAATTTCTCCTCCTCTATTTATCTTCCTCATCTTTCTTTTCAATTTCTCCTCCTCTATTTATGTTTCACGTCTTTCTTTTCAATTTTTCTCCTATATTTGTCTTCCTCGTCTTTCTATTCAATTTCTTCTCCTCTCTTTATCTTCCTCATCTTTCCTTTCAATTTCTCCTCCTCTACTTATCTTCCTCGTCTTTCTTTTCAATTTCTCCTCCTCTATTTATCTTCCTCGCCTTTCTTTTCAATTTCTCCTCCTCTATTTATCTTCCACGTCTTTCTTTTCAATTTCTCCTCCTCTACTTATCTTCTCGTCTTTCTATTCAATTTCTCCTCCTCTATTTATCTTCCACGTCTTTCTTTTCAATTTCTCCTCCTCTATTTATCTTCCACGTCTTTCTTTTCAATTTCTCCTACTCTATTTATCTTCTCGTCTTTCTTTTCAATTTCTCCTCCTCTACTTATCTTCTCGTCTTTCTTTTCAATTTCTCCTCCTCTATTTATCTTCCACGTCTTTCTTTTCAATTTCTCCTCCTCTACTTATCTTCCTCGTCTTTCTTTTCAGTTTCTCCTTCTCTATTTATCTTCCTCGTCCTTCTTTTCAGTTTCTCCTCCTCTATTCATCGTCTTCGTCTTTCTTTTCAATTCTTCCTACTCTATTTATCTTCCTTGTCTTTCTATTCAATTTCTCCTCCTCTACTTATCTTCCTTGTCTTTCTTTTCAATTTATCCTCGTCTATTTATCTTCCTCGTCATTCTTTTCAATTCCTCCTCCTCTACTTATCTTCTTCGTCTTCCATTTCAATTTCTCCTCCTCTATTTATCTTCCTCGCCTTTCTTTTCAATTTCTCCTCCTCTATTTATCTTCCACGTCTTTCTTTTCATTTTCTCCTCCTCTACTTATCTTCCTCGTCTTTCTTTTCAGTTTCTCCTTCTCTACTTATCTTCCTCGTCTTTCTTTTCAGTTTCTCCTCCTCTATTCATCGTCTTCCTCTTTCTTTTCAATTCTTCCTACTCTATTTATCTTCCTTGTCTTTCTTTTCAATTTATCCTCGTCTATTTATCTTCCTCATCTTTCTTTTCAATTTCTCCTCCTCTACTTATCTTCCTCATCTTTCTTTTCAATTTCTCCTCCTATACTTATCTTCCTCATCTTTCTTTTCAATTTCTCCTCCTTTACTTATCTTCCTCGTCTTTCTTTTCAATTTCTCCTCCTCTACTTATCTTCCTCATCTTTCTTTTCAATTTCTCCTCCTCTACTTATCTTCCTCGTCAGTCTTTTCAATTTCTCCTCCTCTATTTATCTTCCTCATCTTTGTATTCAATTTCTCCTCCTCTATTTTTCTTCATCGTCTTTCTTTTCAATTTCTCTTCCTCTATTTATCTTCCTCATCTTTCTTTTCAATTTCTCCTCCTCTATTTATGTTTCACGTCTTTCTTTTCAATTTTTCTCCTATATTTGTCTTCCTCGTCTTTCTATTCAATTTCTTCTCCTCTCTTTATCTTCCTCATCTTTCTTTTCAATTTCTCCTCCTCTATTTATCTTCCTCGTCTTTCTTTTCAATTTCTCCTCCTCTATTTATCTTCCTCGCCTTTCTTTTCAATTTCTCCTCCTCTACTTATCTTCCTCGTCTTTCTTTTCAATTTCTGCTCCTCTATTTATCTTCTTCGTCTTTCTATTCAATTTCTCCTCCTCTACTTATCTTCCTCGTCTTTCTTTTCAATTTCTCCTCCTCTATTTATCTTCCTCGCCTTTCCTTTCAATTTCTCCTCCTCTATTTATCTTCCTCGTCCTTCTATTCAATTTCTCCTCCTCCATTTATGTTCCTCGCCTTTCTTTTCAATTTCTCCTCCTCTGTTTATCTTCCTCGTCTTTCTATTCAATTTCTCCTCCTCCGTTTATCTTCCTCACCTTTCTTTTCAATTTCTCCTCCTCTATTTATCTTCCTCGTCTTTCTATTCAATTTCTCCTCCTCCGTTTATCTTCCTCGTCTTTCTTTTCAATTTCTCCTCCTCTACTTATCTTCCTCGCCTTTCTTTTCAATTTCTTCTCCTCCATTTTTCTTCCTCGCCTTTCTATTCAATTTCTCCTCCTCTATTTATCTTCCTCGACTTTCTTTTCAATTTCTCCTCCTCTATTTATCTTCCTCGTCTTTCTATTCAATTTCTCCTCCTCCATTTATCTTCCTCGTCTTTCTATTCAATTTCTCCTCCTCTATTTATGTTTCACGTCTTTCTTTTCAATTTTTCTCCTATATTTGTCTTCCTCGTCTTTCTATTCAATTTCTCCTCCTTCTTTTATCTTCCTTAACTTTCTTTTCAATTTCTCCTCCTCTACTTATCTTCCTCGCCTTTCTTTTCAATTTCTCTTCCTCTACTTATCTTCCTCGCCTTTCTTTTAAATTTCTTCTCCTCCATTTTTCTTCCTCGCCTTTCTATTCAATTTCTCCTCCTCTACTTATCTTCCTCGACTTTCTTTTCAATTTCTCCTCCTCTATTTATCTTCCTCGTCTTTCTATTCAATTTCTCCTCCTCCATTTATCTTCCTCGTCTTTCTATTCAATTTCTCCTACTCTATTTATCTTCCTTGTGTTTCTATTCAATTTCTCCTCCTCTATTTATCTTCCTTGTCTTTCTTTTCCATTTCTCCTCCTCTATTTATCTTCCTCGCCTTTCTATTCAATTTCTCCTCCTCTATTTATCTTCCTCATCTTTCTATTCAATTTCTCCTCCTCTCTTTATCTTCCTCGTCTTTCTATTCAATTTCTCCTCCTCTATTTATCTTACCTTTTTTTATAGTTTTTCCTTTTTCCTTTTTTTACTTTTACTTTTCTTTTAAATTTTACAGAAGAAAACTGACTGTTTTTTTCTGCACTGTGTTTTGTTTTGCAACTTTCTTTTCCTTATTTTTTCTTTTCTTTTTTGCTGTTTTTGTTCATTGAAGAGTTTAAGAATAACAATTTTTTATCATTTAACTTTAAGTAAGGCAATATAACTACTAAGTATCAAGGGGTTACTGAGTGGGATAGAACAGACAAACATTTATTATTCACAATAAAAGAACAGAAATTGAGAAGACTAAAAATAACAATTGATATTGCATTTTAATTTTTGAAGATCAAAATTGACTGGAATGCAAGAGTTCACATTGTTCTACCATCGAGAATTGGGAGAGGAGAAACTTTTAGCATAGAATATTGTGTATGACCAGTTTAGTTGACCATTACTATTGAGAATGACATGTAAAGTCAACCAGCTTAACCTAATTTTGATTTTCATCTTGTTCTGTCAAATTTTCTTCATTATTTTTGTTTCCGGTTTTTGGGGGCGTTTTTTTTTATTTAATTCTTTTTTATTCCTTTCCTAATTCTCTTTCATTTTCCATCTTTGGCTTCAACCTTCCTGCTGATGATTGCACTCTAGTCAGATGAACACTTACTTAAAATTAGGTTATCTATCCCTGATGTCTTTGATTTTTTTGTTATTATGACATTTCACTGTTGCGTTAACTCTGTAAATAAAATAAGTTACCATGTGTGTTAACACGGTACCACATGGGTTTGTTTCTTTCTTAAGTTTATCCTCCTGTCTGGAATATGAATTTGAATAGCTGCATTCCCGAAAAACAACTTATGTCTATGTTTGCTCTCTAAGTTGATTCATAAATTTCTCTTTTGGCTTTACTTTTTATTTCACATCCACTGTTTACATTTGGTTACCTTTTAATATTGTTGTTTTCTTCATTTGAATTCTTTGGTTTTTACAAAAGGAAATTTATATTTTTTTTTTTTGTATTTTTTAATTTTTTTCATCATTTAGTCTTGCAAATTTCTTTTCCTCTTCTTTTGATACTTTTTTCTTTTTTTCTTTCCCAACCAATTGTCTGTTTCTAGACTATTTCTGCTTGTATACTATTTCTATTTATTGATTATTTCTGTTTCTAGATTATCTCTGTTTCTAAGCTATTTCTGTTTCTAGAGCATTTCTGTTTCTAGGCTAATTCTGTTTCTAAATTATTTCTGTTTCTAGGCTATTTCTATTACTAGGCTATTTCTGTTTCCAGGATATTTCTGTTTTTAGACTATTTCTGTTTCTGGGTTATTTCTGTGTCTAGATTATTTCTGTTTCTAGGCTATTTCTATTTCTAGGATATTTCTGTTTCCAGGCTATTTCTGCTTCTAGGCGATTTCTGTTTCTAGGCTATTTCTATTTCTATGCTATTTCTGTTTCCAGGCTATTTCTGTCTCTAGGCAATTTTTGTTTGCAGGATATTTCTATTTCTAGATTATTTCTGTTTCTAGACTACTACTGTTTCTAGGCTATTTCTATTTCTAGGTTATTTTTGTGTCTAGGCTATTTCTGTTTCTAAGCTATTTCTTCTTCTAAGGTATTTCTGTTTCTAGGCTATTTCTATTTCTAGGCTATTTATTTTTCTAGGCTATTTATTTTTCTTGGCTATTTCTGTTTCTAGATTATTTCTGTTTCTAGACTATTTATGTTTCAAGAGTATTTCTGTTTCTAGGCTATTTCTCTTTCTGGGTTATTTCTCTTTCTGGGCTATTTCCATTTCTAGACTATTTTAGGCTATTTCTATTTCTAGGTTATTTATGCTTCTAGGCTATTTCTGTTTCTAGATTAGTTCTATTTCTAGACTACTTTTGTTTCTAGGCTATTTCTGATTCTAGGCTATTTCTGTTTTTACATTATTTCTGTTTCTAGGCTATTTCTTATTCTAGGCTATTTCTGTTTCTAGGCTATTTCTGTTTCTAGATTATTTCTGTTTCTAGACTACTTGTGTTTCTAGGCTATTTCTATTTCTAGGTTATTTCTGTTTCTAGGCTACTTCTGTTCTAGATTATTTCTGTTTGTAGACTATTTTTGTTTCTAGGTTATTTCTGTTTCTAGGCTATTTCTGTTTCTATGTTATTCTGTTTCTAGGCTATTTTTGTCTCTAGGCTATTTCTGTTTCTAGACTATTTCTATTTCTAGATTATTTCTATTTCTTGACTATTTCTATTTCTAAGCTTTTTCTGTTTCTAGATTATTTCTGTTTCTAGGCTATTTCTGTTTCTAGACTACTTCTGTTTCAACACTATTTCTTGTTCTAGGCTATTTCTGTTTCCAAATTATTTCTGTTTCTAGATTACTTCTGTTTCTAGGCTGTTTCTATTTGTAGGCCATTTATGTTTCTAGATTATTTCAATTTCTAGGCTATTTATGTTTCTAGATTATTTCTGTTTCTAGGCTATTTCTGATTCTAGGCTATTTCTGTTTTTACATTATTTCTGTTTCTAGGCTATTTCTGTTTCTGTGCTATTTCAGTTTCAAGGCTATTTCTTATTCTAGGCTATTTCTGTTTCTAGGCTATTTCTGTTTCTAGATTATTTCTGTTTCTAGACTACTTCTGTTTCTAGGCTATTTCTATTTCTAGGTTATTTCTGTTTCTAGGCTATTTCTGTTTCTACATTATTTCTGTTTCTAGGCTACTTCTGTTCTAGATTATTTCTGTTTGTAGACTATTTTTGTTTCTAGGCTATTTCTGTTTCTAGGCTATTTCTGTTTCTATGTTATTCTGTTTCTAGGCTATTCTTGTTTCTAGGCTATTTCTGTTTCTAGACTATTTCTATTTCTAGATTATTTCTATTTCTTGACTATTTCTATTTCTAAGCTTTTTCTGTTTCTAGATTATTTCTGTTTCTAGGCTATTTCTGTTTCTAGACTACTTCTGTTTCCACACTATTTCTTGTTCTAGGCTATTTCTGTTTCCAAATTATTTCTGTTTCTAGACTACTTCTGTTTCTAGGCTGTTTCTATTTGTAGGCCATTTATGTTTCTAGATTATTTCTATTTCTAGGCTATTTATGTTTCTAGATTATTTCTGTTTCTAGGCTATTTCTGTTTCTAGATTATTTCTGTTTCCAGACTACTTCTGTTTCTAGGCTATTTCTGTTTTTAGGCTATTTCTTTTTCTAGGCTATTTCTGTTTCTATATTATTTCTGCTTCTAGGCTATTTCTGTTTCTAGGTTATTTCTGTTTCTAGGCTATTTCTGTTTATAGATTATTTCTGCTTCTAGGCTATTTCTGTTTCTAGTTTATTTCTGTTTCTAGGCTATTTCTGTTTATAGACTGTTTTGTAGGGTATTTCTGTTTCTTGACTATTAAGATACATAAATTTCTGACTCTGCTAGAATTTGACATTCCCAGTCCAGAATTCACATGTTTGGCTATCTGTTTTTTGTTAATAAGCATGTGTTTTTACTCCTTACTGGATGCTCTCCATCCCAAATTGGATATTAAATAACCCAACAAGGTTTGATATGTCCTAAAACACATCCAGATTAAATCTAACCTTGATTTTCATCATCTTTCATACTCTCCTCCTTTGGATTCATTCTGGCCTTTCACTTCTCATTACCTTCCTAATTTCATTCCTTCATTATATCGGCTCTCTTCTTCTTCTTCTTCTTCTTCTTCTTCTTCTTCTTCTTCTTCTGCAACAACCTTCTCATCTTTGTTTCCAATTTCTCTTCCTCTATTTATTTTCTTATCTCCTTTTAATATTTTTTTTTTTACTTGCGTTGAATCTTTTGATTTTACAGAAGAAAACAGATTATGTTTTTTTTTTCTCTTTTGAGTTTTGTTTTTCATCATTTTGTTTTGAAACTTTCTTTGCCTTATTTTTTTTATTTCTTTTCATTTTTTCCCCTAATCACTTGTTGTCTGTCTCTACTCCACCAATATAAATAAATTTCTCTACCTGTTTTACCGTCCTGGGTACGACGTTAAACTGCATCCAACAGCAAGGCCTCTGATCAGGAGGTTCTGAGGAAGCGTGGAACCACTTCTTAATTGCTGGTGTTCCCAGGTCCACCTTGACCCGGGGTGGTAGCACCTGTTGGGGTCCCAGCTATGGGAAAATAGTGAACTTCCAGGTCTTTTCCAGCACATTGAAACAATGATGTTGCCAGCTATACGTTTTTATATATTATTTTATTATATTTTTATATTATATATATTTTTATTTTATATATTATTTTATTATATTTTTATATTTAGTAAATACTGGATTTGGCATTAAATAACCCATAGTGGTTGATATGCCATAAAGCCCCAAACAACCAACCAACCAATCTACTTGTTTTACTTAGATATACCCATTACATAGTTCACACCTTAGGCTATCTTCTCCTATTCTGACAACCATACATTTTGATACCTTACAGAGTGCTCCATACAAAATTCAACATTAAATAGAACCAACAAAGGCTGACATGTTGAAAATCAATCAGATTAATCTAAGCTTGATTTTTTCATTTTTTTTTCCCTATATTATCCTCACTATCTTCTATCTTTGATTTTTTTTTTTTTTTCTTATTCCCTTCTGAATTTTCTTTCATTATATTGTTTTCTGTCTTCGGTACTAACCTTCAATCTTGGCATTGTTTTCAACTTCTGTCCAACTATCTATTTTTCCATCCCCTTTTGATATTGTTGCTTGCTTCTGTTGGATTCTTTGGATTGTACAGAAGAAATACTTTTTTTTTATTTCACTGCATTTTTCTTTCTTCTTTGCACTGTTTTGTTTTGAATCTTTATCTCCCTTATTTTTTATGTTTCTTTTTTATGTTTCTTTTTTATGTTTCTTTTTTTATGTTTCATTTTTTAATGTTTCTTTTTTATGTTTCTTTTTTATGTTTCTTTTTTATGTTGCTTTTTTATGTTTCTTTTTTATGTTTCTTTTTTATGTTTCTTTTTATGATTCTTTTTTATGTTTCTTTTTTATGTTTCTTTTTTTAATGTTTCTTTTTTATGTTGCTTTTTTATGTTGCTTTTTTATGTTTCTTTTTTATGTTTCTTTTTTATGTTTCTTTTTTATGTTTCTTTTTATGATTCTTTTTTATGTTTCTTTTTTATGTTTCTATTTTTTAATGTTTCTTTTTTATGTTTCTTTTTTATGTTGCTTTTTTATGTTTCTTTTTTATGTTTCTTTTTTTATGTTTCTTTTTTATGTTGCTTTTTTAGCTCCCTGCCCGCACACACTATGCGCAATCCAACTTGTTGTCTGTATCTTTACTTCTTTTTCTACATTATCGTCATTATCTTCTATTTTTGGCTTCATTTTCATTTCATTTTTTCTTCTCATTCCATTCCCAAATCCCTTTTATTATATCATTTTCCTTCTTTGGCATCAACCTTCCCTCTTGGCATTGTTTTCCACTTAGTCCCGCTGTCTATTTTCCCTTTCCCTTTTGATATTGATGATTGCTTCTGTTGGATTTTTGAGATTTTGCAGAAGATTTTTTTTTTTAAATTGAGTTTTCTTCTCTTTTTTTTTTTCTTCATTTTTGTTTTGTAACTTTCTATCAATTATTTTTCCTTCCAATTTTTTGTTGTTTTTTTTTCACAAACACTCACCTATTTTTAAAAGCGCAAGATAAATATATGAACCTGCTTGATTTTGATATACCCACTATAGAGTTTACAACGTGGCCTGTCTCTTTGGTTAACAACCAGATATTTTAACTACTTATTGGATGAAAAAATACAATATTTGACATTAAAAAATCCCAACAAGGATCGATGTTCTGTAAAATTAACCAGCTTAACCTAACATCGATTGTCTTCTCCACCACTTCCTTTTTCATCTTCTACTCCTGCTCTTCCTTCTCCTCCTCCTCCTTCTTCTTCTAGTCCTTCTCTTCCTTCTTCTTCTTCTTCTCCTTCTCCTCCTGCTCTTTCTTTCTTCTTCTCCTCTTCCACAACCTCCCCTTCTTCTTCTTCTTCTTCTTCTTCTTCTCTTCCTCCTCTTCTTCTTCTTCTTCTTCTTCTCTTCCTCCTCCTCCTCTTCTTCCTCCTCCTCTCCCTCCCCTTTTCTTCTCCTCCTCCTCCTCCTTCTTCTTCTTCTTCTCTTCCTCCTCCTCCTCTCCTTCCTCCTCCTCCCCTTTTCTCCTCCTCCCCCTTTCTTCTTCTCCTCCTCCTCCCCTTTTCTCCTCCTCCTCCCCCTTTCTTCTTCTCCTCCTCCTCCTCCTTCTTCTTCTTCTTCTTCTTCTTCTTCTTCTTCTTCTTCTTCTTCTTCTTCTTCTTCTTCTTCTTCTTCTTCTTCTTCTTCTTCTTCTTCCATGATTTGTTACTATTTTTTTCATTTCATTCTTTTTTTTATTCCCTTCCTAATTCCTTTCCATTTACCTTCCTTGGCACCAACTTTCCCTCTTGGCTTTGTTTTCAACTTCATTTCCTCTATTTATCATGGGATCCCCTTTTAATATTGTTTCCTTCAGTTGAATTCTTTGGATTTCACAGAAGCAAATATGGCCTTTTTTTCTTTTTACTCTATTGTCATAATTTTTTATCATTTTGTTTTGCAACTTTCTATCCCTTATTTTTTTCCCTTGTCCTCATTTTTTTAGTCTTTCTTTTCTCTCCACAACCACTTGTTTTTATCTTTGTCATCAATAATGTGACTAGAGTCTTCGAGGACTCACTGTACTCAACTGACTTCCTCATTTTCCGTATTCAAACCATTATCCTCATTATTGTTATACTTTTTGCTCAGCCAGTTTTTTTTCTTGTTAGTCTTTATCTTTTGGAGGACTTACATCCCTACCCCTCCCATGACGAACATATACCATACTTACCGAATATTTTCTTTGACAATATATTTTTCATTTGCTTTGTTTCGTTTTTGTCTTTAATTTTATCTTTTTGCTTTCTGTGTACACATTTTTTATTGTGTGTCGGAAATAAACATTATCTTGTGATTAGTCTGGCAACATGTTATTATTTAGCCAATCACCAGATTATTTAGTACAGATATACATGTGCACAAACGTGTGTGTTTATGAAAGGATGTACGAGAATCATTAGCTCGCGAGTTGAGTTCCACATGACATGGTTCAAAGTACAATCCTCTGAGTATATCTTGGAAATTTAATGAAACAGAACAAATTTATCTAAATATTGACAAATCATACTATAGCTAAAGATCCTAGAATAGTCAGTTCAAAGTACCACCCCAGAAAATACCCGACTCCTGTTTTGTATCTGTCTATATTTCTGAGATGACGTATTATGTACACTATTTACATTATTCGGACTATTGTCCTCATCTTTGTTGCCATATTTATTACAACGTTTCGGCCCTTCAGTATCTGTCTATATTTCTGAGATGAGGTATTATGTACACTATTCACATTATTTGGACTATTGTCCTCATCTTTGTTGCCATATTTATCACAATGTTTCGGCCTTTCAGTATCTGTCTATATTTCTGAGATGACGTATTATGTACACTGTTTTCCAACCACCTGAAGAAAGCCGGAGCATACAACGGCCGAAATGTTGTGATAAATATGGCAACAAAGATGAGGACAATAGTCCGAATAATGTAAATAGTGTACATCATACGTCATCTCAGAAATAAAGACAGATGTTGAAGGATCAGTATGAACCTGATACACCAAAAATATGAAGACAAATTGAAAAGTCTGATGAAGGCTGGAATGTACAACATCCGAAACATTGTTATAAATATGGCAATAAAGATGTTCCAACTCAACACAAGGCTCACTTGAGTGTCACCATTGTAACGATACTTATACTTGTTTACTGTAACTTCTGGACCAAGAAAAAGACAACAGACAACCTATAAACATGTTTAAACCTTCCAACAATAATATAAGTACAAATTTTTCTTTGGTTGTTCCAACACTTCACAAGGCTGATTTGAGCGCAAGCATTAATACAATGCTTATACTTACCCTAACTCCTAGACCAAAAAGAAAATGGACATACCCAAGAGACATTAAGTACTTTGCTTCACTGCAATCACCATAAAACAGAATAAACACTCTGTGGTTGAAATTCAAGTATTTGTATGTTTCTATCTTTATATTTGAACATCCACACCAATATATACACCCCAATAATACATACCAATAATACACACCTGCACACCACTCTTTAACTTCTATAGCTCATTAATCAATAATATGTCTTTAATCCAAATTTTTGTTTTCTTCAATCATTTAACTCCAAGCAAGGCAATAAAGCCCCTAAGATGCAAAGGATTGCTGAAAGTGAAGGAAACAGAGAAAAACGTTACTGAGTAGAAATGACAATAAAAGAACAGTTTTCAAAAAGACAGCAAATGATGATTAACATTACATTTGCATTTTTGAAGATGAGAGAATTGGATTTAGGACTTTCCTAAGGTTATTAGTGCGAAATCTACACAAAATCACCTCGGCAAGAATTTCAGCTCAGTGGACCAAGAGCAATTTTCAGTGCTAGTCACAATTAGATCGAGGTGGGATTGTCTGACACAATTCTATCTCCAGTAAATTGTTCAATATCTTTACTGGACATGGAATAGGATCTCATTTTTCATGGCAGGTTGATTCCTCCATGATGAAATCAACGCATAATAGCAACCCATATACAACAGGTATGTCTTACAATTCAACATTCTTTTTTTATTATCATTTCACCTTAAACGAGGCAATGATGCTGCAAAGATACAAGGGGTTTCTGGAAAAGGAAGAGAATGAAAAGACTTTATTGAGGAGAAAGAATCGGTTTCAGGATGATTAAAGACAGTGATTCATGTTGCATTTAAATGATTGAAAATTGTAGGTGGCAGAGAAGCTAAAAGCCTGAAGAGAGTTCTACAACCAGAAAGTGTGAGAACGGCGCTTATTAGCTTAGAACTTTGGTTATATCTAAAAATTTCTAGAGTTCCCCAAGCACTCCTAGATTGTAAGTATATGAAAGGTGCAGGTGTATTTGTACAGTTCATGAATGAAAAAGTTAAAACAAATTTATTGTTTTAGGAAGAAAACATATTTGCAATATTGTGTTTTCTATCTAAAAATACCCTTATCGGAAATGCTTAAAAAAGACATTATTATTCTTAGAATAGAACCCATTGGACAGTATTGAGATTTCTATCTAAAATTAGCTTCAGTTCATGTAGTTGAAAATTACATTATTTTTTTCTGGAAGAAATTGTTTTGTCCTTTTCTATCTAAAACTATTATCATCTAAAGGGTTTAAAAGATATTTATAATTATCAAAATAGAACATAGTTTGCCACATTATGACATACGTCACAATAATCTTAACACAAGTTGTTAAAAACGGATATTATTGCTGGAAAGGAATGTATGATGCAGAATTGTGATTTCTATCTGAATATATCCTCATCCTAAGAGGCTAAAACAAATTAATTATTTCTGAAAGAGAAGATGTCATGCAACTTTTCTGTCTAAAAATATCCACAGCCTATGCCCTTAAAAATAACTTTGTTATTTTTGTAGGTAAACATATTGCACAGCAATTTCATTGTTTAAGTTTTCTTGTGACATGTTTCGTTTTTTAGGACTTCATCAGAATAAATTTGTTATGTTGGTGTGACTACACATCTGTACAAATGTGGCATACTGGGAATTTAAAATTTAATTATTTTTTTTAATCTAACCAGTTTCATTTACACCCTGACTCTTACAACAGTTCCCCATTTATGGCAGAATTTCCGTTATCATAAAATGGGATATCTACTAACAAAAGCAATGGAAAGAAAAGAAAAAGAACCTCAATAAAATTGGCTAAATTAAAAAAAAATTTTTTTAATTTAAATTTAAAATTCCCAGCATCCCTCATTTGTGGACCTGTCTATTCATGCCAACAAAACAAATTTAGACTGATGAAGTCCTAAAAGATGACAGAAAAGATGAGGTGTCACTCGAAACCTTTTTCCACTTTGTCATACATTTTCTGCAATATTGTTCTTGATATATTAAAATACATATCGTTATCTCATTCTGATCAAAATATCTCTTCATCGCACAGATTTATCATTACTACAAATAGAGAGAGAGAGAGAGTGTGTGTATGTGTGTGTGTATGTGTGTGTGTGTGTGTTTTGTTACTACAAATATAGAGAGATTGGGGTTGTGTGTGTGTGTGTGTGCGTGTGAGAGAGAGAAGATGAAAATTATTAAATAGATAGATAGATAGGAGGAGAATGGCAGATAGATAGATAGATAGATAGATAGATATGTACAGAATGAGATAAATGCATAGATATATACAGAATAAGATAGCTAGATATGAAAAGAATAAAATATATATTCACAGAATAAGATAGATAGATAGATAGATAGATAGATCTGAACAAACAAAGATAGATAGATAGATAGATCTGAACAAACAAAGATAGATAGATAGATAGATCTGAACAAACAAAGATAGATAGATTGATAGATAGATAGATAATGTACATAATGAGATAAATGCATAGATATATACAGAATAAGATAGATAGATAGATAGAGATGAACAGAATAAAATAGATATGAAAAGAATAAAATATATATTTACTGAATAAGATCGATAGATATATAGATAGATATTAACAGAATAAGATAAGTAGTTAGATAAGAAAAGAATAAGAGATATTGGTAGATAGTTATGAACAGAATAAGAAGGATAGGTAAATAGATAGATATACACATAATAAGAGAGATAGGTAGATATATAGATATGAACAGAATAAGATATATAAGTAGATGTGAACAGAAAGGATAAATAGACAGATATATAGATATGAACACAGATAGGTAGATAGATAGATAGATAGATATGAACACAATAATATAGGTAGAAAAATAGATATGAATAGAATAATACATATAGATAGATATATAGATATGAGCCGAAAAAATAGATCGGTAGATAGATATGAACAGAATAAGATAGGAAGATATGTAAAGAGAAGATACATAGATAGAAAGACAAATAGATAGATAATTATGAACAAATTAAGATAGGGAGATGCATAGATATGAACAGAATAAAGTAAATGAGAATATGATAGATACATATGAAAAGAATAATATAGTTAGATAGATATATATGAACAAAATATGATGGATAGATATGAACTGAATAACATAGATATATATCTATAGAATAAGATAGATAGGTCGATAGATAGACATGTACAGAATAAGATAGATAGATAGATATGATTAGACTGAGATAGAAAGGTAGATATGATTAGACTGAGAGATAGATAGATAGATAGATTTGAACAGAATAATATAGATATATAGATAGATATGAACAGAATAAGATAGGTAGATAGATATGAACAGAAAATGATAAATAGATCTGAACAAAATAAGATAGATAGATAAGGAGATGCATAGATTTGAACAGAATAAAATATATAGTTAGATATGAATAGAATAAGATTGATAGCTAGATGTCCAGAATAAGACAGATAGATAGATAGATAGATAGATAGATAGATAGATAGATAGATAGATAGATAATGTGAGACTTAGATAGATAGATAGATATATAGATATGCACATAAGATAGATATGAACAGAATAAGATAGAAAGATAGACAGATATGAATAGAAAATTAATTCATAGGCTGATAGATATATATGACACATATGTAGATAGATATGAACAGAATAATATATGTAGGTAAATATATAGATAGATATGAACAGAATAAGGCAGATATATATGAACAGTATAAAATAAATAGATAGATAGATAGATAGATAGATATGTACAGGATAGGACAGATAGATATGAACAGATAAGAAATATGGGTAGATAGATAAATAGATTGATATATATGAAGAGAATGAAATAGATATCAACAGAATGACAGAGTAATAGATAGAATTAGATAGATAGATAGATATGAGCAGATTTAGATAGATATTAACAGAATAATATAGACTGATAGATATGAATATTAATTTATACTATTTACATTGTTCTTACTATCATCCTCATCTTTGTTGCCATATTTATCACAACGTTTCAGCTGTTGTATGCTCTGGCCTTCTTCAGGTGGTTCGAATGTTGAACTGAACCCTTTATTTTGGCTGCAGGGGTAGACTGTTCTAGTTCCACGTGCCAGGTCTAATGGATGTCAGTTATCAGTTATCTGTTAATTCACCTCTCCAAGTTCTCCACCACCTTAAGTAGGTATTGAACTGGATCTAACCAACGCCTTTTCCCAGTGTGCCATGTGTCCTTCAGGACATCTGTGTATGAATTTCTGGGACTTATAAACCTAATGTCTTCAGCAACCATTTTTAACAGTGCTCATATTGCAATTTTTGCTGTTATCATTGCATGTTCTTGAAGCCTTACCTCAAGGGGGTGGCCTGTCTCCACTTTATACTTCTTTCCGCAGCTGCACGGGATGCTGTACACACAGTCTTTAGTCATATTCTCCTCTATGGGGGGTCTTATCAGCAAAGTGTTGTCCAGTTTATGAAGGTTGTCCTGATGTTATATGGACTGCAGATCCTTTGTATTTTCTCTGATAACCCCTTCACATAAGGCAGGCAGACTATTTTCTGAGTGTTGTTGTCCTCCTCTTGTATCCACCTATCCCAGTTTATTGGAACTGCTGCCATGTACCCAGGGTAGTTGTTACATTGTAGGGTACTGTTTATACTGACCAATTCTTTATCTAACGTCTCTGATAGGAAGATATCAAAAGATAGGGAGATAGAGAGCTATCAACTGAATAAGACAGATAGTTATATCTGAACAGAATATGAGAGATAGGGAGATTTGTAGAGAATGTACAGAATTAGATAGATTGATATGAACAGAGTAAGATAGATAGATACATACTGAATAATATAGGAAGATATAGAGATATGAACACAATAAGAGAGATATTTAGATAGATACATACATAATAATATAAATAGAGAGATATATATGAACAGAATAAGATTGGGAGATATGAACAGAAAAAGATAGATATGAATAGAATAATATAGACAGATATGACCAGAATAGGTAGATATGAACGGAATAATATAGATAGAGAGATAGATATGAACAGAATCAGATAGACAGCTATGAAGAGAATAAGATAGGTGGATAAATATATATGAAGAGAATAAGATAGATTGGACGTTCGATATATATGAAGAGAATAAGATTGATAGATACATAGACAGATAGATATATATGAACAGAAAAAGATAGATAGAAAGATATGAACAGGATGTGATAGGTAGATAAAAATGTTATAAGATAGATCGATAGATAGATATGAACAGAACAAGATAGATAGATAGATAGATAGATAGACAGATAGATATGAACAGAATAATATAAATTGATAGATAAATATGATAGAAATATATAAACACAATAATATAGATAGGTAGATAAATAAATATAAACAGAATAAGATAGATAGATAAATATAAAATATAGATAAGATAGATAATTTGATAAGAACAGAACAAGATATTTGTGTAAATAGATATGAACAGAATAAGATAGATAGGTAGATAGATAGAGTTAACCAGAATGAGATAGATAGATAGATAGATAGATATGAACTGGATAATATATTAAGATGAACAATGTAAGATAGATTCTGTCTATATTTCTGAGATGAGGTATTATGTACAGTATTTACATTAGTCGGACTATTGTCCTCATCTTTGTCGCCATATTTGTCACAACGTTTCAGCCGTTGTACGCTCCGGCCTTCTTCAGGTGGTTGGAATTTCAAACCGAATGTAAGATAGATATGAACAGAATGATATAGATAGATATGAACAGAATAAAACTGATAGATAGATAAATAGATAGATAGAGAGAGAGATAGATAGATAGATAGATAGATAGATAGATAGATAGATAGATAGATAGATGGACAGGTATGAACTGGATAATATAGATAGATGAACAATGTAAGATAGATATGAACAGAATGATATAGATAGATATGAACAAAATAAAACTGATAGATAGATAGATAGATAGATAATAGATAGATAGATAGATATGTAGAGAATAGGATATATATATAGCGACAACTTTTTCTCCATCTCTCATTTTTCTCTCTCCCTTTCTCACTCTGTTTCTGTTCATTCTCTTTCACTTATTGTTCTTTCTCACTCTTTAATCCTCTGACTCTTTCACTTTTCTTTCTCTCTTTCTGTTCTTTTTCTGTCTCTTTTGTTCTCTCTTTCTCTCTCTCTCTGTTTTCTCTCTCTTTCTCTCTCTCTGTTCTCTCTCTCTTTCTCTCTCACTCTTTTTGCTATTTCTTACTCAATCAGAATAAGATAGAGATAGAGAGGGGGAGTAATAGATATATAAATATGATGCCAACTTTTAAATCAGCATATAAAAAATTTTAACAGATACACCTTACCTTTTCAAAATCAAAATATAAGCTTGTTTTAAGAGGCAGTAGAGGATTTGGACGTATATATATATATATATATATATATATATATATATATATATATATATATATATGAAATGACAATTGGAAAAATCTTAGATTTTGCCGACGCGTTTCGTCTTCCGACTTTTTCAAGGCAAAAATGAAATCGAAATATCTCTGTTGTTATAGTTACATTAAAATCCAAATTTAAAAAGATAGACGCTTCTGTCCAAGCCTTTTTTTTTCTGGTTAAAAAAAAGAGAAAAAAAAAAAATCTCTTACTATAAAGGTAATTTACATTAACCAGAAAAAAAAGGCTTGGACAGAAGTGTCTATCTTTTTAAATTTGGATTTTAATGTAACTATAACAACAGAGATATTTCTATTTCATTTTTGCCTTGAAAAAGTCGGAAGACGAAACACGTCTGCAATATCTACGATTTTTCCAATTGTCATTTTATACCAATATGTCTTGTCCACAGAATTGATCTGGGAATTTAACTATATATATATATATATATACTTACAAATCCTCTACTATATATATATATATATATATATATATATATATATATATTTGAAATTATTAGGAGAATTTGATAATTATATTTAAGTGATTCATCGAGTGTGAAACCTCAACATAATGCAGAAAGCACTGGACGGCCGTTTCGTCCTAATTTGGGACTCATCAGCAGTGCACATCCACTACCACTATTGAAACCCTGACAGGTTGTCAAGCAAACACCATACCAACTGCTCCAACGGGCCTCAGTGACGAAGAGGTAGCAAATCAGACTCAATAGTAGTATCCACTCTCGGTAGGGGGATGCGCACTGCTGATGAGTCCCAAATTAGGATGAAACGGCCGTCCAGTGCTTTCTGCATTCTGTAGAGGTTTCTGACTCGATGAATCACTTAAAATATATATATATATATACTTACAACAAGATTATATTTACATCATTAAAATTTGTTCATATCCCCAAATACCATTAAAAATTTCAGCAGTCTGATAATCTACCAAATTTTTTAAGAAATTCATTATCATCCATGAAAGAAATACTGAAATATATATATATATATATAAATGTGCTTGCATATATATATATATATAAATTTGTTTGCATATATATATATATATATGTATATATATAAATATAAATTTGCTTGCATATATATATATATACATATATATATATATATAAAATATATATATATATATATATATATATATATATATATATATATATAATGAGAAGATTTATGTTGCACATACATTTTCTCTTAAAAATGTTTCCTTAAATGTCATAAACCTGGACATTTTTTAAAGATTTTTCATATTTTCATGATGATGAAGAACTCCCTGGAGATCATAGCTCAGATGTTCCAGTATTTTCCCAAAAGGTCAAGCACTTATAGCAGCCTTTGCTGCCATCATCAAGCTAAGAATAGAATAGAATAGAATAATATAGAGATTTTAGCTTCATTTTTTCTGACTCAAAAATTTTACATTTAGACAAAAAAACAGATGGGGATCGGAGATGGATATCTCAAAAATGAAATGTGAAATTTTAATTTTTTTTACTTAGTATTTTTTAAATGTAAAGAAGTTTATTTGAGAGACAAATTTTATTTTTTAAAGGCGATTATTCTGAAGACAATATTTATTTTTTAAATGTTTTATAAATTATAGAAATGAATGATTGTGATGGTATATATTTCTTTTTGATTTTATTATGAAATAATAATACCTACATCTAATATATAAATGTATATGTATGTGTGTAAGAATAAAGCCAAAGGAAAAACTTATCTTAGCCGACGCGTTTTGTCCTCTGATGAACTTTATCAAGGCAAAATTAAGGAATTTATTTTGAAACAAGTATTTATAAACAGAAGTAAAAATATTGTTATATTTTCAAAATATTTAGCAGAACAGAATTTTCAGGTTATCAAAAATTAATCTGGTTACCACTATGCCTTTGTTGTGGACTGTTAATAAGAATGGACGATTTGTAGATGTCTGCTTATTGCTGCGTGAAAAACATGACACACAATTTATATTTAACATAAAATATCACAAAATATGAAATACAAGATGGAATAAAAGGTTTTATAACAAACAACATTTATATTTATTTTTGTGTAAATGATGTACATGCATAGTGTTTTGTGTTATGTCCCTTTGACTGTGAAATATTTTTATCTGAACTCACAAAAGTTGAATGAAATATAAAGCTGAAAAATGCTGAATAAACTTTAGCTTTAGAAGATTATTTCAAAGAGAAAATTCCTTGTTGCTTGTTTGAAATGTTCTGTATGTTTGTAATGTAGTTTGGAAAATTTTGTACATACGTGCGTGCGTGAAAATGCATTTAACATCTGACCACCATGGTCGAGACGAGAATACTTCACGGTCACATCTTTGCAGGAAAAGAAAAAAAGCAAACTCGTGTCTGCTATTTATAATTAATGTAATCATATGACAGGATCAGATAAAATTGGTGGGAAAACTTGACTTGGTCACACGCTGGAAAATATTTGTATGTGGGTGGATTGCAATGCCCACTTGTGTATATTGACCAAGCTGATATTTCCTGAAAATCTGTATGAAGCTGAATAAAATACAACATTGATAAGAAAGTGGTAACAGGATGCTAAACCATCTTTGTCTCATGTTTTCCACTGACCTGAGGTGGAACAACTACATTGAATCAATAGCTTCATCTACTGCAAGGAAAGCTGGTTCTCTGTGTCATGCCAGAAGGTTTTTCTCATTTGAATCCATCCTTCACATTTACAAATCTACCATCCGTCCATTCACGGAATACTGTTACCATATATGGTCTGCTGTGCCCTGATGTTCATCTCAAGGTTATTGACAAAATCCAAAGACAAATATGCAGTGTGATCAGTTATGACTTGAAGTCTCAACACCAGTCACTTTCTCACCAATGTAATGTGGCCTTCCTCTGTCATTTCTACAAATATTTTCATGACATCTGCTCTGACAATCTGTTTTCACTGGTGCCCCAAATGCATGAATTTAAGCATGCTACTAGGTTGGCATCTCAGTCCCACCCCTCTACCATTGAAACAGTTAAATGTAACCGCCTGTTCTACTGCAACAGCTTCTTCTCTTGCACTTCCCAACAGTGGAACTCCTTTCCTCTTAGTTGCTTCCCTAATAACTATAATCTTCAAAAATTTAAATGTAATGTCAATTGACATCTTCTGTTGCCTTCATCCCCATTCTTCTTTTTATCCTTTCCTCAACCCCCACCTGATACCCAATATTTTCCCTTATTACACTCACTGTAGCCCCTTGCATACTAGTGACACTCCCACCTTGTTTGGGGTGAAATGCTTAAAAAAATGTTTTCTTTTTTTTCAGTAAGGTTCACCCAGTACAAGGCCAGGGGACCACTTGAGGTACAGGGCTAGAATAAGGGGGTAGTTTATACGGATAGGTGGGAAAGATTATGGCTAACTCTAGACTTGAACAAGTTAAGGTTGTAGTGCTCAGAGGAATCATCCTGTAGGAAGTGATTCTATAGAGCAGTAGTTCATGGAAAGAAGCTGTTTCAGTTGAACTTACTTCTTATCTATGGAATATGGAGGGAATATGGCTGGTTTTCTACTATGCAAGCAGCATGGTAGGTCCTAGCTGTGAATATCTGACCTGGTGGAAATAGGAGATGCAGTTCAGCCAAGTACTTTCCATGGTAGTAGGGACAGAGCAGTGAGAAACTCGCCACTCTCACCTGTGAGTAAGAGATTGGACTCTAGAAAATAATTCTTCTCCCACAGGACTATCTATCTATCTATCTATCTATCTATCTCATTCTCTTTATATCAATCAATTTATTTAATTTTCTTCATAATCATCTATATCTATCTATCTGGTATGTAGATGGAATGCCAAATGCACTTTTGCTGAAGGACAAGTAGCCAAAGCAAAGAATATAGAAAGCCATGTTAACTGTTGTTTCATACTGCCAAGCAATGATATATATATATATATATATATATATATATATATATATATATATATATATATATATATATATATATATATGTATATATATATATATATATATATATATATATATATATATAAAATGCATGCACCCTAATTCTTGTTCTGATCTAACTATCTATCTATCTATCTGGTATACAGATGGGATGCCAAATGCACTTTTGCCAAATGACAAACAAACAAACCCATGAATATAGAAACTCATGATAACTGTTGTCTTATACTCCCAGGCAATGATATATATATATATATATATATATATATATATATATATATATATATATATAAAATGATGGCACTGTAATTATTGTTCTTATCTATCTATCTATTTGGTATATGTATGGGATGACAAGAAGCCAAAGCAATGAATATAGAAATTCATGATAACTGATGTCTTATACTCCCCATATTGTATTCATTTCTATGCTTGGTCGCATCAGGTGATTCATATGTCCCAAACTCTGCCCACTTTGTGGAAATAATCAAAGATGCTCCCATAATATCTAACCAGATGGTGAGCTTGGACGTGGTGAGTTTGTTCACCAAGGTACCCATGGAGGAGGCACTCTCAGTAGTCAGAGACAGATTGACCTCTGACTCATCACTAGAAGAACGGGCCAGTATTCCAATAGATAATTTGATGGAGACGTGACTTTCTGTACACAAACAACACACTTCAGAATGGGATCACGCATATATTGACAGGATGAGGGCTTAGCAATGGGCTCGCCATTATCATCTGCAATGTCGAATATATACATGGAATACTTTGAGGAAATGGCATTAGAATCTATATCTCTAAAGCCAACTCTATGGTTAGATGACACCTTCAGGAAGATGTCCAGGTTCTACTGGACCATGTGAACTCAATAAGACCTTTGAAACAGTTCACAATGGAGAAAGCGAGTAACAACACATTCCCATTCTTGGATGTTCTAATATCTCGAACATAGCATGGGTTCAAGACATCTGTATACCGTAAATCGACATTCATCAAACAGTACCTCAATTTCAACTCCCACCATCCATACAGTGTAAAGAAAGGGATCGTCCGCTGCTTACAACATCGAGCAAAAGTCATAAGTGGTGAGCCAGAGACATTAGATAAAGAATTGGTCAGTATAAGTAGTACCCTACAATGTAACAACTACCCTGGGTACATGGTAACAGCTCCAAAAAACTGGGATATGCAAGTACTAGAGGACAACAACACTCAGTAAACAATCTGCCTGCCTTATGTAAAGGGGTTATCAAAGAAAATACAAAGGATCTGTGGTCCATATAGCATCAGGACAACCTTCAATAGCGGGACAAAACTTTGCAGATATCTCTCCCAGTAAGACCCCCCATAGAGGTGAACATGACTTAAGACTGTGTGTACTATATCCCGTGCAGAAAGGGGACAGGCCACTCCCTTAAGGTAAGGCTTCAAGAACACCAGAAAGCTGTAACACGAGACAAAGTGGAAAAAATCAGGCATGGCTGACCACATATGGAGAGAAAAGGGAGATCACCACCCTCTGTGGGATCAAGTTGAGATGATAGACAAAGAACATCATTTGTAAATTCGTAAACTTAAGGAATCAGCACATATTCTTGGCCACAAAACTCTCCTGAGCTGACCAAGCATAGAAATGAATACAATATGGAAACCCAGTAATAAGGAGTGCCAGAGAAAAGCAATAATAACAACAAAAATTGCAATATGAGCTCTGGTAAAAAATGATTGCTGAAGATATTAGGTTTATAACACCCAGAAATTCATACACAGATGTCCACATGGCACAGTGGATAAAGGCGTTGATTAGATCAAGTGACAAGACCGAATGAGTGTGGGTTCAATATCTGGTTAAGGCAGTGGAGCACTTGGAGAGGGAAATTAACAGGAGATAAATGATAACTGACATCCATTAAAAACATGTCACGTGGAACTAGAATAGACTATCCCAGTGAGTGAAATAAAGGATTTCAGTTCGACATTCCAACCACCTGAAGAAAGCCAGAGCGTACATCAGCTACTGGACTTGAGAAACCTATTCAGCCAAAACATTGTGATAAACATGGCAATAAAAATGAGGACAATAGTCTGAATAATGTAAATAGTGTACATAATACCTCATCTTGTATACTGAATTGTCATAACTGTTGTCTTATACTCACAGGTAATGATATATATATATATATATATATATATATATATATATATATATATATATATATATATATATATAAAATGCATGCACTCTAAGTTTTGTTCTTATCTATCTCAACTTAATAATAATTTTTTTTCAAATTCTTTTATTCTCAAAAACCTTTTGCATTTTAGTGGCTTTATTGCCTTACTTAGAGTGAAATGATGAAAAGAAAAGACTTCTTTGTTGCTTATGTTCTCCATCAATCCTATTCTCAGCATCCTTCTGAAGAAGCAAATCTCTCTTGCCTCAATTCTCCAACTTCACCAGAGAGGAAATTGTTCAGTTTTCGCTGCCATTCAAGACGATTGATTCCTTTTTGCAAATATCTGTGGTTTTGTACTTTACAAGAATAATTTTTATCTAAGAATTTTCTTGAATATTTCACCATGCTCATGACAGTGATTTTGAAGATAAAGTTTAACTTCATAGAAAGTTGTGTTCAATCCCTGGACCAGGCAGTGGGTACTTGAACTCAATGGAAGCAAGACGCTAAATAAGAACTAGATGAGTTATTCCTAGATATGGGAACATAGACAGCAGAACAAGAACAATCTATCCTATAGATTAAATAAAGGGATCAGTTCAAAATTCCCTGCCGGTTATCCAGATTGACAATCACCTGATGAAGGCGCGAAAGCTTAACAGACAAAATGTTGTGATAAGATGAGGACAATAGTCCACATGTAAATAATGATAAGTCCTCATCAAAGAAAATCAGACAGAAAAAAAAACCCTGAACTCCTCAAGTTATAATGGAATAATTATACTTATAATACAAGCAAAAACAAAGAAGGTAACACATTTTATCTTTGCTGAAGGATAAATTAAAAAAAAAATTGTAATTTGTTTATTTGACAAGTTAATCAGATTATTAAAAAAAATGCCAACATGGGCAGAACATTTTTTTTTTTTTTTTGCCTCCTTCCATTTTGAGAAGAAGGTTGAGTGTTCAGCTTTAAGAAAGACTTTTGTTTGGACTAAGTTAAAAAGAAAAGTTTTTCAGAAAAGTATTAACAAACAGGAAAACATTCTTGGAAATGAAGAAAAGAGTGTTGGACTGGCATGTAATATCAATCTTCCTCTACAACAGTGAATGCTGAGCAATTTCCTTGCAGACAAAGAGAAGATTTCAGGCACCAGAAATATGGTTCTATAGCAGAATACTGAGAATATCATGGACTGAGCATGTGAGAAATGAGGAAGTTTTTAAAGAAAAAGCAATGAGTAAGAAATGATAGCAGAAAATAAGGATGAAAAAAATGATGTTCTGAGCATAGTCAGAAGAGAATTGATATGCACCGATGAAGATGACCAGAGAACAATGCAACTAAATTAAAATTATGCAAAATTATAATCTATATATAAAGTTCTGTGACTTCGAATAGTTTTTCCATATGTCAGATGATCACATCTTCAAAAAATAGTCATTCATTGACCGAGTGAAACCAAATTTTGGATTGGTTAAGTTTATTTAGTTTTATGGCATATTAACCTCAATGGGTTATTTAATGCTGACAACATTTTTAGGATAGATTCATATGAATATAATATGTATTCTTTGGTTTAGATTGGTTTAGTTTATTTTGTTTTATGGCATATTAAACTAAATGGGTTATTTAATGCTGACAACATTGTTACGATAGATTCATATGAATAGAATATGTATTCTTTAGTTTAGATTACTTTCATTTATTTTGTTTTACGGCTTATCAACCTCAATGGGTTAATTAATGCCGACAAAATATTTTATTGCTTGTAATATTTTGTTTTGTCAAAAATCTGTTTCTGGTAATATTTTTCCTTCAAAATTTTATTGCTGATAATAATTTTGTTCAAAAAGCTATTGCTGGTAATAGTTGACTATTTGCTCATAGCTGGAACCCTAACAGGTGCTACCACCCCGGGTCAGGGTGTACCTGGGAACACCAACAATTAACAGGTGGTTCCACGCTCCTCAGAATCTCCTGATCAGAGGCCTTTCTGCTGGACGTAGTTTATCGTCTTACCCAGGACGTGGATAGAGTTTAATGTCTTACCCAGGACAACCAAATTTTGGTGTGAAGTGCAAACAGTTAAGAGGGTTCAAAGTACAGTTGGTTTTACTAGTTAGCATAGCTTAGTACAAAACATTTTCATTCATGTTTTTGGAAAAAATAAACAGTTTTATTATTTAACATACAAAATACTCCATTATTTTAAGAACAATTTTATGATTAAAATAACAAATATTTAGTTAATAAAAATGTAATGTTTTTTTGCATATCTTTTCTTTAAGTTTTATATCCAAGAATCCAGTTTCCAGTTCACTCTGCATTGCAAGAAACATTGTCAACCATTTTTGATTTGTATTTCCTTCATCTTCATCTATCTATATATAAAATTCTGTGACTTCAGTTAGTTGATCTATCCTTAACACTCTCTAAAATAGCTAAACATTGACCAATCAAAACCAAATTTTAGGGAGAAGTGCAAACAGGTAAGAGAGTACAAAGTAGTTTGTTTTACTAGGGTTTTTATATGGCTTAATAAAGTAAATTTTCATTATTCAATATACAGAATAACCCCACTATTTTAAAAACAATTTAATGATTGACATAACAAATACTTATTTAATAAAAATGCAATATTGTCTTTTACATATCTTTTCTTCAAGTCTTTATATCCAAAAATCCCATTTCCAGTTCACTCTACATTTGCAAGAATTATAAAAAAAAAAACACAAGGCCAAAAGCCCAGAAAAAATATTTATGCATGACCAGTTGTATGTTGCATGCTCAAGAGTAAGAAATCATGAGAATTTATTCTTCACTGTTTAAAAGGAAAAAAAGAAATTTTCTTAAAAAAATGTTGTTTACCATGAAATCTTAGAAAATTAAAGAAATTATTAAACTCTAAAGTAGGGTTTTTGTCAAAGTAGTTTTCCCAACAAATCAGCTTATTCAAATTTCATTGATCGGTTTGCAAATTAAATGCGATGTAGAGTTTGTAAATCTTGACAAAAAATGTTAGCAATAACTTCAACAATGCTAAACACCATGAGGCGTTCAACATGCATCAGTTTGTTGTAAAAAATTCTAATTAGTTAAAAAGGTAGACAAATGACACTAGAGTTAAAAGAAAAAAGCAGATATGGGTGCAGCTTAGATTATATATGTGTTTGCGAGAACTATAAACAACTAGTCAGTCCGTTATGTGCCATGCATGACTCATGCTTAGGTGATCATGTCTCTTTTCACATGACTGATGAGGTAGATTTTTTCCAGCAGTAGGTTGCCATTTCTTTCTGCGGTAGACAAGTTGCCATCCAAGGCTATAAAACCTGGTCTGTCTTGCTATTTACCTATAGCTGGGAGGAGAAGAAGAGGATTCCTACCTTTCCTAAGGGTATTAGTCTGTAAGCGAATGTAATCGATTTGATTTGACTGGAATTCAAACTCAGCTCTCTGATTCCTCAATCCGAGCCACTATCCATTACTCCACCGTGCCTCCTCACATAAACAAATCACATGGTTAAATGCTTCAGAAAGTTGGAATATGAAAGAAATATTTACATATAGTCAGTTGTATGTTGCATGCTCAAGAGTAAGAAATTCTAAGAATCCTTTGCTGTTAAAAAAGAAAAGAAGAAATTTTCTTAAAAAATATTGTTTACCATGAAGTCCTATAAAATTAAATTAAGGAAAGTGTTAAACCATGAGGTAGAGCTTTCATCAAAGTATTTTTCAAATAAATCAGCTTATTCATATTTCGAGTAAATAAATATTGAAAAAAATATATTAGCAATAACTGCAATAATAGTAAATACCATGAGGATTTCAAAACTATTCTAAATTCTAGTACTAAATAAAAGACAGAAAGAGGGAGAGGGGAGAAGAGAGAAAGACAGAGAAAGAGTAGAGAGAGTGAAATAAAGAAATGATTAAAGAGAGATAAACACAGAGAGACAGAAGAGAGAGAAAATAGAGAAAGGAGAAAAGCAAGAAAGTGAGAGGAAAGAGAGAGGGTAGAGAAAGAAAGCGAGTGAGAAAGAGAAAAAAGAGTGAAAGAGAAAACAGTGAAAAATAGAGAGGAAAGAAGAAAGAAGTGAAAAGGAGAAAGGTACGAAAGAGAAATATAGAAAGGAGGAGAGAGAGAGAGAGAAAAGAGAGATAATATGAAGAAAGAGAGAAAGCAGACAGAAAAGAGAGAAAATGAAGGAGATCGGAGAAGTGAAGCAAGAAGAGAGAGAAGAGAACAAAGTGAAGAAGAGAAAAGATAGCAAGTTAAAAAGAAAAGAGAGAATAGGGAAAAAGAGAGAGAGAGTGAGGAAAGAGAAAATAGGAAGATAAGAGAAAGAAAAATAGAAAAGTGAGAAAATGGAAAAGAAAGTGGGCAAGAAATGAAAGAGAAGTAAAGAGAGAGAAAGAAAAATAGAGAGAAAAAAAGGGAAAAAGGAAAGAAAAGGGAGATCGAGAAAGAAAGCACTAAAAACTCAACTAAAATTTCTCATGATCAACCCCAGTGTGTCAAACCGTATTTGAATATGCCCAAGAGAGACTATAACATATTTCTTTTGAAATTTCTAAAAATCTTTCTCTTAAAGCAACTTATCAGGAAAATAGGTTTCTCAAGCCCAGTAGCTGTTATCACTCTTTTCCGTATTACTGGGAGTTTCCTTCCTAACCTTTTATTTGAAGTAGTAGGGAATATCAACATCTTGATTGTGTCATTATTTATGATTCTCATGTGCTATCCATTTTAATTGTTGCAGCTGTTGTGAGTCCTCAAGTGATGTGGTTTCTCGTATTTGGTATAGTTCTTTGCTTGTGATTCTGTATAGCTAGTCCACAATGTTCAAAGGAAGATGATCTTTGCCCATACCCTCAGATTTCACTCGCTCAAAGACTTTTTAAATATTAATCTTCGAAAGTGGTTGCATAGGATGGCTTGTTAATTTTAACCCCCCCAAGGACAGAAAATATACAAAAATAGACAAGTATGTGTCTTCACACCGTATTTATTCAACATATACAGCAAGGCAATTCTGAGAGAATTAGAAGTCCTACCAGGATTCATTATTGGTAGCCACAATCTTAACAGTATTAGATATGCAGATGAAATAGTGTTGATAGCAGACACAAAAAGGAAACTACATAAGATCTTACAGAAGGTAGCGAAGGAAAGCAAGAAAAAAAGAACTAAATATAAAAACAGAATGCATTGTCATCAGTAAAAAGATGAGGCCAAAGTGCAAATTACAAATCATGGATACTAAAATCAAACAAGTACAGAAATTGAAATATCTGGAAAGTGTTTTAAAAGAGGATGGAAAGTGTGAAAATGAAATCGAAAGATGCATTGGGATAGTGAAAGATGCCTTCCAAAGGCTAAGCAGAGCTTTAAGAAACAGAAAAATTTCATTAGAAACAAAGAAAAGAGAACAGGACTGCTACATGATATCTTTCCTCCTCTATGGCGGCAAATGCTGGACAATCTCCTCAAAGATGAAGAAGAGACTTGAAGCAATAGAAATGTGGTTCTACAGAAAGATGATGAGGATACCGTGGACCGAACACATGAGCAACAAGGTTTTAGAGAAAATGAAAATAAAAAAGTCTGGCTTTTAATTTTGAATTGCCTACCAATGCTCACAATTTTTACTTTCTCTCTCATATCTAACTTGTGTTGGTTTCCAGCTTTCTTTGCCTATAAAACACTTCCAGTAGTAGCAAAGATCTTTTGGAGGGTTTGAACACAGTTTCTGGAAATTCCCAGCTGCTTCGTTGTCTCTTGTTGAGTCATCTTCCCCTTCAATGTCATGACCTTCATCTTTGTTTTTGCAAAAATTCATACAATGATGTTATTCTCAACATCAAGCTAATGTTCAACTACATTGGCTTGCCAAAGTACATTATAGGAATTAAATTCTATTTATATTTTTCAACCAATAAAATCCAATCAGAAGATTTGTTTGATAAACAATTACTAGGATAAATATCACTAAAATACTTAGCAGACATAGTTGTAGACCTACCATGTTAAGATTTTGGACCATTTAGAAAATAACAATAATAACTCCTTTCACTACTCCTGAAAATTCAAGAAAACAATTTTCGCAGGCCAGTATGAAATTATTTTCTAACTAATGAAAACCTTGTATTCAAAAAGTTCTTACCTCAATGTGAAATTAGATTTTGAATCTCCCTTATGGATATAAAAATAGAAGCATACTGATTCTCAGAGTTTGGGGTCAAAACAATTTTGGAGACGTTTTTGATCTATATGTATATACACACACATCCACACACATGCACACAGTGGAAGAGAAGAAACAGCAGCTACTGACTAAGGCCTTGTCCACGCACTGACAAACACATTAGGCTGACTGTCATAAAGTAAGTCTGTTCACATATTTCACTTCACCCTATGAACACTTAATTAAATAATTTTCACTGCAAAGAAAATTGAACACTTCCAGAAGTAGCAAACATCTTTTGGAGGGTTTGAACACAGTTTCTGGAAATTTCCAGCTGCTTGGTTGTCTCTTGTTGAGTCATCTTCCCACTTCAATGTCACAATCTTCATCTTTGTTTCAACCAAAATTCTAACCATGATGTTAGTCTCAACAGCAAGTTCAGGTTCAACTACAATGGCTTGCCAAAGTACATTATAGGAATTAAATTCTATTTATATTTTTCAACCAATAAAATCCCATCAGAAGATTTGTTTGATAAACAACAATTACTAGGAAAAATACCACTAAAATACTTGGTGAACATAGTTGTCAACCTACCAAGTGTGATTTTTGAACCATTTAGAAAATAACAATAATAACTCCTTTCACCACTCTTGCAAATTCGAGAAAAAGATTTTCACGTGCAAGTTTGAAACTATTTTCTAAGTAATGAAAAGCTTGTATTCAAAAAGTTCTCACCTCTATGGAAAGTTGTTTTTTGAACCTCCCTTACAGATATAAAAATAGAAGCATACTGCTTCTCAGAGTTTGGGAGACCTTTTTGATCTATATGTGTATACACATACACCCACACACATGCACACAGTGGAAGAGAGGAACCAGCATCTACTGACTAAGGCCTTGTCCACTAACTGCAAACACATTTTGGATGGTTTGAATACTGTTTTTGGAAATTCCCAGCCCCCTAGCTATCTCTTGATTTATCATAACCTTCATAGTTGCAGTCTTCATTTTTGTTTCAGTAGAGTTTTAGCCATGATTTTAGCATAAAAAATCAAGCTAATGTTCAACTACAATGACTTGTCAAGGCACCTTATACACTTGGTAATAAGATGGAAAAATTCCTACTTAGAAATTTGCATATTATCATGACTTTATTATTACAAATCTTTCATCAGCCCAATAATTTTGCGTGGTCTTTTTTCCACTTCAGGCTGCTTAAAATGGTGAATCTTATATTACAAAGTACCTACAATTTATATATATATATATATATATATATATATATATATATATATATATATATATATATATATATATGTAAGACTTAGTCAATACTAAACAAAGTAATAAGCTAAAACATGAAAGACGAGTTTACTCCATCACCTGTAATAATTGTCACAAAAATACATAGGAGAAACCTCTAGGAATCTAAATAAAAGATTATATGAACACAAAAGGAACATTTTACAAAATAATACATCAAATGCATTGGTTGCCCACATTAATGAGACTGACCACAGTTTTTACATAAAAAATGCTAGCCTGATCAGATGAGAAAATAATTTAAAATGATGTAAATATCTAGAGAGTGCCTTAATCGCAAGGCCATATACAGTAAATCTGCACCCTGGCTTTTACAACACCTCACCATTCTTTGCAGATCTTCTAATATCAGAGTGTGGAATACCTACTTACAAAAGTGATATAAAGACTATATAACTAAAAGACTCAAAATGAATTTGGCTAGATTAAAAAAAAATCTAAATCCTCCAGCACCCCTTTGTCATGTGTATATGTAGTCGTACAAACATAACAAATTTAGTTGGATGAAGTCCTGAAGGACAAAACACTTCACAAGTAAACTTTTTCCACTTTGTCAATTTTCCCAATACTGTTCTTGATACATAAAAATGTATATATATCGTTATCTTATATATATATATATATAAAGAAATATAGTTTTAAGGTGTGCTATATTTATAGAATAAAGTGCTCAATATCAGAGATAGAGCATATATATATATATATATATATATATATATATATATATATATATATATATAATTCTTCTCACATATTCTTTCTTAATTTCAATTACAAACTCTCCTCATTCCCTTATTTTAACTCATATATTCATTTCCTTGTTTACCTATCAATTTTTTCTTGAAAGAAAGAAGACGTACGCCCATCATAAATATTTTCTAATATCATTAAGGTTAATGTCATGAAACGTTTTCCCAAAACTGAAATCTAATTTTGTCTTCTATGCCAGGAGCACTAAGGTATCTTCAGGGAAAGATATGAAAGACAACCCCCAACTTTCTCTTTCAGCTGATTTCTTGTTAACTTTCTGATGATTGAATAGGCTTTAATGAGCTGAACCATTGTAATGATGTCTGCCAACTCACATAGACGCTGCTTGTCATAGAGGACTTTAGAATGCACCAAACAATAAGACACGCATTGGTAGTAATAATGTCTTTGCTTACTATTCTCTGATCAAGGGTTTAGCATCTATCCGCTAAATCATTTAATCAATGCAAGAAAAAGACACATTTTTTGGCATCTGAACTTTTTTCAGAAAAAGTAAAAAAAAAAAAGTTTAAAACCATTTCATCTCATAAGTTACAATCATTATTCATATTTTTCAAAGTTGATTAACTGTGTCAATTTCTGTTTATCATAGAAAATATCTTTCAAATTGGAGTGAGAGTACAAGGACATAAAAAATGATTCCTCTAAAAATTAACAATTTCAGTATCAATGTACATTATACAATATCCTTCTTTTATGTGCCTTGTTACTTCAGAAAGTGTCCGATCATGGATCTCCACATCTTCCTATCTATGTTACCTCTAAGTAATATTTGTCTACTTACTATCCCGCTCAGTCTCCTTTCTGTCAACCATTTCCAAAAGCTCATTAGATAGGTAACTAACTGTTTCCTTCTATTCTCTTGCTTTCATTATATCCTGTGAATGCCAAGTTCTCCAAACCTTCTTTTCTCCTTATATGTCTAGAAATTTCAACTATTTCTGATTCTAGATATAAGTGTTATTTTTACATCCATTTTCCTGAAAAATTAATCATTACTCATGTTTTTTCTTTTAAGCATTTCACCTCAACCAAGGCAATAAAGGTGTTAAGATGTAAGGGGATTACTGAATGTGAATGAATACGAAAAAGAAAAAAATTAAGGAAAAAGAACAATAAAAGAAGAGAAAACAATTGATAATGACTAACATTAAATGGACATTTTTGAAGATCAGAGTTTGCTGGAAAGCAAGAAGCTGGAAAAGAGTTCCACATCCGAGAAGTGCAAGAAAAGAAACTGTTAGCATAGAACTTATGGTTGCATCTAGCCATTTCAACTGTAAAATGATGAGACCTTGCCACCAATCTAGTACTGCACTTAAATTCATAAAGTCTATGTACCATAGAGGAAAGTTCATCAAAGCAATTACCATGAAAGTATCTATAGAAAAGGCACAGGGTTAATATATTTAGGCAATAGAAAAAGTAACTGGATTATTCTATTATCTTTCCTATTTTTTTAATCATTTCACTGCAAGTAAGACAATAAAGCCACTAAGATGCATGGGGTTACTGATTGAGGAAGAAGAAGAGAAATTAAAAAAATAGTATCAAGGAGAGAGAGAGAGAGTAATAAATGCACAGAAGACAAAGATAATGACTGACATTGCATTTAAATTTTTTATGATCAAACTTCACTGGAAAGCAAGAGTTCAGTAAATGAGATATGCAAAAGAAGAAACTGTCAACATAGAACTTACAGTTACATCTAGGCATTTCAACTGAGAAATGATGAGACCTATCTGCCAGTCTAGTACTGCTGTTAAATTCATAAAGTCGAGGTACCAAAGAGGAAAGCGATATTTATTCTGTATAATTTACAGAAATGTGGCACAAGGCTGAAGCGGGGGATATGGGAAAAAGAGATGGTCTTCTGCTGTCTTAACTATAACTTAGCTAGCTGCAAACACTTACCCAATCGTACGAACAATATTCCTTACACCAAAACACCACATTCATACATACCATTCTTACTACAACCACCATAATACCTCACTGTCTCTATGAAAATACTAACTAGTCCCCATATTTACAGTTCAATGTACCAAAGAGGAAAGCTGATCAAAACAATTACCATGAAAATATTTATAGAAAAGGCAGAGGGAAGCTACATTACAGAAGTGGGAAAGTAATTGAAGCTGAGATGCCAGGTCAGGACCAATAATATTGCAGATTCTTCTTTGGATTTGAGCAAAAATCTCGAAATACATAGAAGCACCAAACCGGATGCGGCAGCATGGGTGAACTGTAGATTTATGAATGTGTTAAACAGATTACACTGTCTGGCACGACACAGTGAACCAACTTTCTGAGCAACAGACCTAGCAATTGATTCAATATAATCTTTCCAAAAAAGTCGGTGGGAAATGTTTGGAAATAAACCAATTTTTCCTAGCAGCTCAAGCTAAAACTATGCAAAAACTAAGCCGATAACAGTGTTTGGAAGCCATCATTCTTTATGCTAGCATGAAGTCTCAAAATAATTGTTAATGAGGGTTCAAAAATAATGGCTTCTTCAATTATTGCTCACACCAGATTATGTGGTTTCACCCAGAAACTGTAACTAAAGTCTGCTATACATAACTGCAGTATAAGCTACAAGCTGACTCTATGGATGTTTCAGATAAATTTATACCTGAGCAGACATCTGCAACAGGGATTAAATTGAATGCTAGTAGATCAGAGTTCTCAGAAACAATCAGTTGAGATACAGTTGTGATTTGTTTTTTACAGCTTATCAACCTTCTGTAGGTTATTTAAAGTCAGAAAACTTTTTTTAGATTTAAGACGTTTTGGAGATAATAATGATTTACTGATATAAATTCTACTAACCAACCCATAGCTGGTGGGGGGGAGATGTGATGGATTCATACCTTCCCCAAAGGAAAATGCATAAGTGAATATGATGAATTTAACTGGAATTGGAACTCAGCTCCTTGATTTCAAATTCTGAGCCATTATCATTACACCAGCTGCACATCCATGCCCTACAGCACCAAGGTGCTCCCAAGTGGTCAGCCATCTAGGCACTGACTCAGAACGACATTGCTTAACAGTCAAGTCAGCTATTATGCTTCTGTTTCTACCTGTACTTGACTGTGTACGCTGCTGGTATTTTTGCTGTCTAATATCTGATGTCACCAATTTAGCATTCCCTTGTTTTTCACTTCAGCCTACTGCAATTGATCCATTCCTCTAGAATTTGGATGCTGAGCTTCTGGACTCTGACAACATGGCTAAAGTATTGAAGATTTTGCGCCATTATAGTCATGACCAACTGCCTCTATTCCTGTCTCCTTCAGTTTTTTGTGGTCCATTCAGCTGATGCACAGTGCCTCAAGTTGTCATGAAAGGCAACAGTTTGTTAGCACTGGCAGCGTTCAGTCCAGGTTTTGCAGCTACTCAGTGCCAATCGCCAAACTTGGGTCTTCAGGAACTTTAACTTAACACTATTGTGAAGAATTCAGTTTTCTAACAACCACCTATTATCTGTTGTATATTATATATTGTAAATTACTTTATGTACACTGAGATTCTTCTTCTACATGTCATGTCTCTTCAAGGTTCATGACTCTCCTCAACTTCCTGTCCTATGTATTTCTTAATATTCTTTTTATTTTTGTTATTGCTACTAATTCTTGTTCCTCCATCCATTTACTTAAGGTAGCTTATGCCTTGTTTTCCTCTCTCCTTCTTGCCCTCAATATGTCCTGAGGGTATCAGATTTTCCAAACCCTCTTTCCTCATTATGTGACCTGGAAATTTCAACTATGTGTCCTTCATGTTAAATACAAGTACCCTTTTTTTTTCTATTTTTCTCTAAAATTTTGTTGTTGCTCACATGTTCGGTTCATGTATTCTTAACATCCTTTTGTGGAACCATATTTCTGTCACATCAAGTCTTTTCTTCATCTGTGAGGAGATTTTCCAGCATTCACTGCCATATATGTATAATATTAAATAATAGTTCAGCACTCTTTTCTTTGTTTCTAATTAAATTTTCCTGTTTCTTAATACTTTGCTTAGCTTTTAAAACACATGTGCATATTGCCCAGCATTCATGGCCATCTAGGAGGATTGATATTACTTAGAAGTTCATCACTCTTTTCTTTGTTTCTAATGAAATTTTCCTGTTTCTTAATACTTTGCTTAGCTTTTAGAACACATGAGCATATTGCCCAGCATTCATGGCCATCTAGGAGGATTGATATTACTTAGAAGTTCATCACACTTTTCTTTGTTTCTTATGAAATTTTCCTGTTTCTTAATACTTTGCTTAGCTTTTACAACACATGAGCATATTGCCCAGCATTCATGGCCATCTAGGAGGATTGATATTACTTAGAAGTTCATCACTCTTTTCTTTGTTTCTAATGAAATTTTCCTGTTTCTTAATACTTTGCTTAGCTTTTAGAACACATGAGCATATTGCCCAGCATTCATGGCCATCTAGGAGGATTGATATTACTTAGAAGTTCATCACTCTTTTCTTTGTTTCTAATGAAATTTTCCTGTTTCTTAATACTTTGCTTAGCTTTTAGAACACATGAGCATATTGCCCAGCATTCATGGCCATCTAGGAGGATTGATATTACTTAGAAGTTCATCACTCTTTTCTTTGTTTCTAATGAAATTTTCCTGTTTCTTAATACTTTGCTTAGCTTTTAGAACACATGAGCATATTGCCCAGCATTCATGGCCATCTAGGAGGATTGATATTACTTAGAAGTTCATCACTCTTTTCTTTGTTTCTAATGAAATTTTCCTGTTTCTTAATACTTTGCTTAGCTTTTAGAACACATGAGCATATTGTCCAGCATTCATGGCCATCTAGGAGGATTGATATTACTTAGAAGTTCATCACTCTTTTCTTTGTTTCTAATGAAATTTTCCTGTTTCTTAATACTTTGCTTAGCTTTTAGAACACATGAGCATATTGCCCAGCATTCATGGCCATCTAGGAGGATTGATATTACTTAGAAGTTCATCACTCTTTTCTTTGTTTCTAATGAAATTTTCCTGTTTCTTAATACTTTGCTTAGCTTTTAGAACACATGAGCATATTGCCCAGCATTCATGGCCATCTAGGAGGATTGATATTACTTAGAAGTTCATCACTCTTTTCTTTGTTTCTAATGAAATTTTCCTGTTTCTTAATACTTTGCTTAGCTTTTAGAACACATGAGCATATTGCCCAGCATTCATGGCCATCTAGGAGGATTGATATTACTTAGAAGTTCATCACTCTTTTCTTTGTTTCTAATGAAATTTTCCTGTTTCTTAATACTTTGCTTAGCTTTTAGAACACATGAGCATATTGCCCAGCATTCATGGCCATCTAGGAGGATTGATATTACTTAGAAGTTCATCACTCTTTTCTTTGTTTCTAATGAAATTTTCCTGTTTCTTAATACTTTGCTTAGCTTTTAGAACACATGAGCATATTGCCCAGCATTCATGGCCATCTAGGAGGATTGATATTACTTAGAAGTTCATCACTCTTTTCTTTGTTTCTAATGAAATTTTCCTGTTTCTTAATACTTTGCTTAGCTTTTAGAACACATGAGCATATTGCCCAGCATTCATGGCCATCTAGGAGGATTGATATTACTTAGAAGTTCATCACTCTTTTATTTGTTTCTAATGAAATTTTCCTGTTTCTTAATACTTTGCTTAGCTTTTAGAACACATGAGCATATTGCCCAGCATTCATGGCCATCTAGGAGGATTGATATTACTTAGAAGTTCATCACTCTTTTATTTGTTTCTAATGAAATTTTCCTGTTTCTTAATACTTTGCTTAGCTTTTAGAACACATGAGCATATTGCCCAGCATTCATGGCCATCTAGGAGGATTGATATTACTTAGAAGTTCATCACTCTTTTATTTGTTTCTAATGAAATTTTCCTGTTTCTTAATACTTTGCTTAGCTTTTAGAACACATGAGCATATTGCACAGCATTCATGGCCATCTAGGAGGATTGATATTACTTAGAAGTTTATCACTCTTTTCTTTGTTTCTAATGAAATTTTCCTGTTTCTTAATACTTTGCTTAGCTTTTAGAACACATGAGCATATTGCCCAGCATTCATGGCCATCTAGGAGGATTGATATTACTTAGAAGTTCATCACTCTTTTCTTTGTTTCTAATGAAATTTTCCTGTTTCTTAATACTTTGCTTAGCTTTTAGAACACATGAGCATATTGCCCAGCATTCATGGCCATCTAGGAGGATTGATATTACTTAGAAGTTCATCACTCTTTTCTTTGTTTCTAATGAAATTTTCCTGTTTCTTAATACTTTGCTTAGCTTTTAGAACACATGAGCATATTGCCCAGCATTCATGGCCATCTAGGAGGATTGATATTACTTAGAAGTTCATCACTCTTTTCTTTGTTTCTAATGAAATTTTCCTGTTTCTTAATACTTTGCTTAGCTTTTAGAACACATGAGCATATTGCCCAGCATTCATGGCCATCTAGGAGGATTGATATTACTTAGAAGTTCATCACTCTTTTCTTTGTTTCTAATGAAATTTTCCTTTTTCTTAATACTTTGCTTAGCTTTTAGAACACATGAGCATATTGCCCAGCATTCATGGCCATCTAGGAGGATTGATATTACTTAGAAGTTCATCACTCTTTTATTTGTTTCTAATGAAATTTTCCTGTTTCTTAATACTTTGCTTAGCTTTTAGAACACATGAGCATATTGCCCAGCATTCATGGCCATCTAGGAGGATTGATATTACTTAGAAGTCCATCACTCTTTTCTTTGTTTCTAATGAAATTTTCCTGTTTCTTAATACTTTGCTTAGCTTTTAGAACACATGAGCATATTGCCCAGCATTCATGGCCATCTAGGAGGATTGATATTACTTAGAAGTTCATCACTCTTTTCTTTGTTTCTAATGAAATTTTCCTGTTTCTTAATACTTTGCTTAGCTTTTAGAACACATGAGCATATTGCCCAGCATTCATGGCCATCTAGGAGGATTGATATTACTTAGAAGTTCATCACTCTTTTCTTTGTTTCTAATGAAATTTTCCTGTTTCTTAATACTTTGCTTAGCTTTTAGAACACATGAGCATATTGCCCAGCATTCATGGCCATCTAGGAGGATTGATATTACTTAGAAGTTCATCACTCTTTTATTTGTTTCTAATGAAATTTTCCTGTTTCTTAATACTTTGCTTAGCTTTTAGAACACATGAGCATATTGCCCAGCATTCATGGCCATCTAGGAGGATTGATATTACTTAGAAGTTCATCACTCTTTTCCTTGTTTCTAATGAAATTTTCCTGTTTCTTAATAGTTTGCTTAGATTTTAGAACACATGAGCATATTGCCCAGCATTCATGGCCATCTAGGAGGATTGATATTACTTAGATTTTCATCACTCTTTTCTTTGTTTCTAATGAAATTTTCCTGTTTCTTAATACTTTGCTTAGCTTTTAGAACACATGAGCATATTGCCCAGCATTCATGGCCATCTAGGAGGATTGATATTACTTAGAAGTTCATCACTCTTTTCTTTGTTTCTAATGAAATTTTCCTGTTTCTTAATACTTTGCTTAGCTTTTAGAACACATGAGCATATTGCCCAGCATTCATGGCCATCTAGGAGGAGTGATATTACTTAGAAGTTCATCACTCTTTTCTTTGTTCCTAATGAAATTTTCCTGTTTCTTAATACTTTGCTTAGCTTTTAGAACACATGAGCATATTGCCCAGCATTCATGGCCATCTAGGAGGATTGATATTACTTAGAAGTTCATCACTCTTTTCTTTGTTTCTAATGAAATTTTCCTGTTTCTTAATACTTTGCTTAGCTTTTAGAACACATGAGCATATTGCCCAGCATTCATGGCCATCTAGGAGGATTGATATTACTTAGAAGTTCATCACTCTTTTCTTTGTTTCTAATGAAATTTTCCTGTTTCTTAATACTTTGCTTAGCTTTTAGAACACATGAGCATATTGCCCAGCATTCATGGCCATCTAGGAGGATTGATATTACTTAGAAGTTCATCACTCTTTTCTTTGTTTCTAATGAAATTTTCCTGTTTCTTAATACTTTGCTTAGCTTTTAGAACACATGAGCATATTGCCCAGCATTCATGGCCATCTAGGAGGATTGATATTACTTAGAAGTTCATCACTCTTTTCTTTGTTTCTAATGAAATTTTCCTGTTTCTTAATACTTTGCTTAGCTTTTAGAACACATGAGCATATTGCCCAGCATTCATGGCCATCTAGGAGGATTGATATTACTTAGAAGTTCATCACTCTTTTCTTTGTTTCTAATGAAATTTTCCTGTTTCTTAATACTTTGCTTAGCTTTTAGAACACATGAGCATATTGCCCAGCATTCATGGCCATCTAGGAGGATTGATATTACTTAGAAGTTCATCACTCTTTTCTTTGTTTCTAATGAAATTTTCCTGTTTCTTAATACTTTGCTTAGCTTTTAGAACACATGAGCATATTGCCCAGCATTCATGGCCATCTAGGAGGATTGATATTACTTAGAAGTTCATCACTCTTTTCTTTGTTTCTAATGAAATTTTCCTGTTTCTTAATACTTTGCTTAGCTTTTAGAACACATGAGCATATTGCCCAGCATTCATGGCCATCTAGGAGGATTGATATTACTTAGAAGTTCATCACTCTTTTCTTTGTTTCTAATGAAATTTTCCTGTTTCTTAATACTTTGCTTAGCTTTTAGAACACATGAGCATATTGCCCAGCATTCATGGCCATCTAGGAGGATTGATATTACTTAGAAGTTCATCACTCTTTTATTTGTTTCTAATGAAATTTTCCTGTTTCTTAATACTTTGCTTAGCTTTTAGAACACATGAGCATATTGCCCAGCATTCATGGCCATCTAGGAGGATTGATATTACTTAGAAGTTCATCACTCTTTTATTTGTTTCTAATGAAATTTTCCTGTTTCCTAATACTTTGCTTAGCTTTTAGAACACATGAGCATATTGCCCAGCATTCATGGCCATCTAGGAGGATTGATATTACTTAGAAGTTCATCACTCTTTTATTTGTTTCTAATGAAATTTTGCTGTTTCTTAATACTTTGCTTAGCTTTTAGAACACATGAGCATATTGCCCAGCATTCATGGCCATCTAGGAGGATTGATATTACTTAGAAGTTCATCACTCTTTTCCTTGTTTCTAATGAAATTTTCCTGTTTCTTAATAGTTTGCTTAGATTTTAGAACACATGAGCATATTGCCCAGCATTCATGGCCATCTAGGAGGATTGATATTACTTAGAAGTTCATCACTCTTTTCTTTGTTTCTAATGAAATTTTCCTGTTTCTTAATACTTTGCTTAGCTTTTAGAACACATGAGCATATTGCCCAGCATTCATGGCCATCTAGGAGGATTGATATTACTTAGAAGTTCATCACTCTTTTCTTTGTTTCTAATGAAATTTTCCTGTTTCTTAATACTTTGCTTAGCTTTTAGAACACATGAGCATATTGCCCAACATTTATGGCCATCTAGGAGGATTGATATTACTTAGAAGTTCATCACTCTTTTCTTTGTTTCTAATGAAATTTTCCTGTTTCTTAATACTTTGCTTAGCTTTTAGAACACATGAGCATATTGCCCAGCATTCATGGCCATCTAGGAGGATTGATATTACTTAGAAGTTCATCACTCTTTTCTTTGTTTCTAATGAAATTTTCCTGTTTCTTAATACTTTGCTTAGCTTTTAGAACACATGAGCATATTGCCCAGCATTCATGGCCATCTAGGAGGATTGATATTACTTAGAAGTTCATCACTCTTTTCTTTGTTTCTAATGAAATTTTCCTGTTTCTTAATACTTTGCTTAACTTTTAGAACACATGAGCATATTGCCCAGCATTCATGGCCATCTAGGAGGATTGATATTACTTAGAAGTTCATCACTCTTTTCTTTGTTTCTAATGAAATTTTCCTGTTTCTTAATACTTTGCTTAGCTTTTAGAACACATGAGCATATTGCCCAGCATTCATGGCCATCTAGGAGGATTGATATTACTTAGAAGTTCATCACTCTTTTATTTGTTTCTAATGAAATCTTCCTGTTTCTTAATACTTTGCTTAGCTTTTAGAACACATGAGCATATTGCCCAGCATTCATGGCCATCTAGGAGGATTGATATTACTTAGAAGTTCATCACTCTTTTATTTGTTTCTAATGAAATCTTCCTGTTTCTTAATACTTTGCTTAACTTTTAGAACACATGAGCATATTGCCCAGCATTCATGGCCATCTAGGAGGATTGATATTACTTAGAAGTTCATCACTCTTTTCTTTGTTTCTAATGAAATTTTCCTGTTTCTTAATACTTTGCTTAGCTTTTAGAACACATGAGCATATTGCCCAGCATTCATGGCCATCTAGGAGGATTGATATTACTTAGAAGTTCATCACTCTTTTATTTGTTTCTAATGAAATTTTCCTGTTTCTTAATACTTTGCTTAGCTTTTAGAACACATGAGCATATTGCCCAGCATTCATGGCCATCTAGGAGGATTGATATTACTTAGAAGTTCATCACTCTTTTATTTGTTTCTAATGAAATTTTCCTGTTTCTTAATACTTTGCTTAGCTTTTAGAACACATGAGCATATTGCCCAGCATTCATGGCCATCTAGGAGGATTGATATTACTTAGAAGTTCATCACTCTTTTCTTTGTTTCTAATGAAATTTTCCTGTTTCTTAATACTTTGCTTAGCTTTTAGAACACATGAGCATATTGCCCAGCATTCATGGCCATCTAGGAGGATTGATATTACTTAGAAGTTCATCACTCTTTTCTTTGTTTCTAATGAAATTTTCCTGTTTCTTAATACTTTGCTTAGCTTTTAGAACACATGAGCATATTGCCCAGCATTCATGGCCATCTAGGAGGATTGATATTACTTAGAAGTTCATCACTCTTTTCTTTGTTTCTAATGAAATTTTCCTGTTTCTTAATACTTTGCTTAGCTTTTAGAACACATGAGCATATTGTTCAGCATTCATGGCCATCTAGGAGGATTGATATTACTTAGAAGTTCATCACTCTTTTCTTTGTTTCTAATGAAATTTTCCTGTTTCTTAATACTTTGCTTAGCTTTTAGAACACATGAGCATATTGCCCAGCATTCATGGCCATCTAGGAGGATTGATATTACTTAGAAGTTCATCACTCTTTTCTTTGTTTCTAATGAAATTTTCCTGTTTCTTAATACTTTGCTTAGCTTTTAGAACACATGAGCATATTGCCCAGCATTCATGGCCATCTAGGAGGATTGATATTACTTAGAAGTTCATCACTCTTTTATTTGTTTCTAATGAAATTTTCCTGTTTCTTAATACTTTGCTTAGCTTTTAGAACACATGAGCATATTGCCCAGCATTCATGGCCATCTAGGAGGATTGATATTACTTAGAAGTTCATCACTCTTTTATTTGTTTCTAATGAAATTTTCCTGTTTCCTAATACTTTGCTTAGCTTTTAGAACACATGAGCATATTGCCCAGCATTCATGGCCATCTAGGAGGATTGATATTACTTAGAAGTTCATCACTCTTTTATTTGTTTCTAATGAAATTTTGCTGTTTCTTAATACTTTGCTTAGCTTTTAGAACACATGAGCATATTGCCCAGCATTCATGGCCATCTAGGAGGATTGATATTACTTAGAAGTTCATCACTCTTTTCCTTGTTTCTAATGAAATTTTCCTGTTTCTTAATAGTTTGCTTAGATTTTAGAACACATGAGCATATTGCCCAGCATTCATGGCCATCTAGGAGGATTGATATTACTTAGAAGTTCATCACTCTTTTCTTTGTTTCTAATGAAATTTTCCTGTTTCTTAATACTTTGCTTAGCTTTTAGAACACATGAGCATATTGCCCAGCATTCATGGCCATCTAGGAGGATTGATATTACTTAGAAGTTCATCACTCTTTTCTTTGTTTCTAATGAAATTTTCCTGTTTCTTAATACTTTGCTTAGCTTTTAGAACACATGAGCATATTGCCCAGCATTCATGGCCATCTAGGAGGAGTGATATTACTTAGAAGTTCATCACTCTTTTCTTTGTTCCTAATGAAATTTTCCTGTTTCTTAATACTTTGCTTAGCTTTTAGAACACATGAGCATATTGCCCAGCATTCATGGCCATCTAGGAGGATTGATATTACTTAGAAGTTCATCACTCTTTTCTTTGTTTCTAATGAAATTTTCCTGTTTCTTAATACTTTGCTTAGCTTTTAGAACACATGAGCATATTGCCCAGCATTCATGGCCATCTAGGAGGATTGATATTACTTAGAAGTTCATCACTCTTTTCTTTGTTTCTAATGAAATTTTCCTGTTTCTTAATACTTTGCTTAGCTTTTAGAACACATGAGCATATTGCCCAGCATTCATGGCCATCTAGGAGGATTGATATTACTTAGAAGTTCATCACTCTTTTATTTGTTTCTAATGAAATTTTCCTGTTTCTTAATACTTTGCTTAGCTTTTAGAACACATGAGCATATTGCCCAGCATTCATGGCCATCTAGGAGGATTGATATTACTTAGAAGTTCATCACTCTTTTATTTGTTTCTAATGAAATTTTCCTGTTTCTTAATACTTTGCTTAGCTTTTAGAACACATGAGCATATTGCCCAGCATTCATGGCCATCTAGGAGGATTGATATTACTTAGAAGTTCATCACTCTTTTCTTTGTTTCTAATGAAATTTTCCTGTTTCTTAATACTTTGCTTAGCTTTTAGAACACATGAGCATATTGCCCAGCATTCATGGCCATCTAGGAGGATTGATATTACTTAGAAGTTCATCACTCTTTTCTTTGTTTCTAATGAAATTTTCCTGTTTCTTAATACTTTGCTTAGCTTTTAGAACACATGAGCATATTGCCCAGCATTCATGGCCATCTAGGAGGATTGATATTACTTAGAAGTTCATCACTCTTTTCTTTGTTTCTAATGAAATTTTCCTGTTTCTTAATACTTTGCTTAGCTTTTAGAACACATGAGCATATTGTTCAGCATTCATGGCCATCTAGGAGGATTGATATTACTTAGAAGTTCATCACTCTTTTCTTTGTTTCTAATGAAATTTTCCTGTTTCTTAATACTTTGCTTAGCTTTTAGAACACATGAGCATATTGCCCAGCATTCATGGCCATCTAGGAGGATTGATATTACTTAGAAGTTCATCACTCTTTTCTTTGTTTCTAATGAAATTTTCCTGTTTCTTAATACTTTGCTTAGCTTTTAGAACACATGAGCATATTGCCCAGCATTCATGGCCATCTAGGAGGATTGATATTACTTAGAAGTTCATCACTCTTTTATTTGTTTCTAATGAAATTTTCCTGTTTCTTAATACTTTGCTTAGCTTTTAGAACACATGAGCATATTGCCCAGCATTCATGGCCATCTAGGAGGATTGATATTACTTAGAAGTTCATCACTCTTTTATTTGTTTCTAATGAAATTTTCCTGTTTCCTAATACTTTGCTTAGCTTTTAGAACACATGAGCATATTGCCCAGCATTCATGGCCATCTAGGAGGATTGATATTACTTAGAAGTTCATCACTCTTTTATTTGTTTCTAATGAAATTTTGCTGTTTCTTAATACTTTGCTTAGCTTTTAGAACACATGAGCATATTGCCCAGCATTCATGGCCATCTAGGAGGATTGATATTACTTAGAAGTTCATCACTCTTTTCCTTGTTTCTAATGAAATTTTCCTGTTTCTTAATAGTTTGCTTAGATTTTAGAACACATGAGCATATTGCCCAGCATTCATGGCCATCTAGGAGGATTGATATTACTTAGAAGTTCATCACTCTTTTCTTTGTTTCTAATGAAATTTTCCTGTTTCTTAATACTTTGCTTAGCTTTTAGAACACATGAGCATATTGCCCAGCATTCATGGCCATCTAGGAGGATTGATATTACTTAGAAGTTCATCACTCTTTTCTTTGTTTCTAATGAAATTTTCCTGTTTCTTAATACTTTGCTTAGCTTTTAGAACACATGAGCATATTGCCCAGCATTCATGGCCATCTAGGAGGAGTGATATTACTTAGAAGTTCATCACTCTTTTCTTTGTTCCTAATGAAATTTTCCTGTTTCTTAATACTTTGCTTAGCTTTTAGAACACATGAGCATATTGCCCAGCATTCATGGCCATCTAGGAGGATTGATATTACTTAGAAGTTCATCACTCTTTTCTTTGTTTCTAATGAAATTTTCCTGTTTCTTAATACTTTGCTTAGCTTTTAGAACACATGAGCATATTGCCCAGCATTCATGGCCATCTAGGAGGATTGATATTACTTAGAAGTTCATCACTCTTTTCTTTGTTTCTAATGAAATTTTCCTGTTTCTTAATACTTTGCTTAGCTTTTAGAACACATGAGCATATTGCCCAGCATTCATGGCCATCTAGGAGGATTGATATTACTTAGAAGTTCATCACTCTTTTCTTTGTTTCTAATGAAATTTTCCTGTTTCTTAATACTTTGCTTAGCTTTTAGAACACATGAGCATATTGCCCAGCATTCATGGCCATCTAGGAGGATTGATATTACTTAGAAGTTCATCACTCTTTTATTTGTTTCTAATGAAATCTTCCTGTTTCTTAATACTTTGCTTAGCTTTTAGAACACATGAGCATATTGCCCAGCATTCATGGCCATCTAGGAGGATTGATATTACTTAGAAGTTCATCACTCTTTTATTTGTTTCTAATGAAATCTTCCTGTTTCTTAATACTTTGCTTAACTTTTAGAACACATGAGCATATTGCCCAGCATTCATGGCCATCTAGGAGGATTGATATTACTTAGAAGTTCATCACTCTTTTCTTTGTTTCTAATGAAATTTTCCTGTTTCTTAATACTTTGCTTAGCTTTTAGAACACATGAGCATATTGCCCAGCATTCATGGCCATCTAGGAGGATTGATATTACTTAGAAGTTCATCACTCTTTTATTTGTTTCTAATGAAATTTTCCTGTTTCTTAATACTTTGCTTAGCTTTTAGAACACATGAGCATATTGCCCAGCATTCATGGCCATCTAGGAGGATTGATATTACTTAGAAGTTCATCACTCTTTTATTTGTTTCTAATGAAATTTTCCTGTTTCTTAATACTTTGCTTAGCTTTTAGAACACATGAGCATATTGCCCAGCATTCATGGCCATCTAGGAGGATTGATATTACTTAGAAGTTCATCACTCTTTTCTTTGTTTCTAATGAAATTTTCCTGTTTCTTAATACTTTGCTTAGCTTTTAGAACACATGAGCATATTGCCCAGCATTCATGGCCATCTAGGAGGATTGATATTACTTAGAAGTTCATCACTCTTTTCTTTGTTTCTAATGAAATTTTCCTGTTTCTTAATACTTTGCTTAGCTTTTAGAACACATGAGCATATTGCCCAGCATTCATGGCCATCTAGGAGGATTGATATTACTTAGAAGTTCATCACTCTTTTCTTTGTTTCTAATGAAATTTTCCTGTTTCTTAATACTTTGCTTAGCTTTTAGAACACATGAGCATATTGTTCAGCATTCATGGCCATCTAGGAGGATTGATATTACTTAGAAGTTCATCACTCTTTTCTTTGTTTCTAATGAAATTTTCCTGTTTCTTAATACTTTGCTTAGCTTTTAGAACACATGAGCATATTGCCCAGCATTCATGGCCATCTAGGAGGATTGATATTACTTAGAAGTTCATCACTCTTTTCTTTGTTTCTAATGAAATTTTCCTGTTTCTTAATACTTTGCTTAGCTTTTAGAACACATGAGCATATTGCCCAGCATTCATGGCCATCTAGGAGGATTGATATTACTTAGAAGTTCATCACTCTTTTCTTTGTTTCTAATGAAATTTTCCTGTTTCTTAATACTTTGCTTAGCTTTTAGAACACATGAGCATATTGCCCAACATTTATGGCCATCTAGGAGGATTGATATTACTTAGAAGTTCATCACTCTTTTCTTTGTTTCTAATGAAATTTTCCTGTTTCTTAATACTTTGCTTAGCTTTTAGAACACATGAGCATATTGCCCAGCATTCATGGCCATCTAGGAGGATTGATATTACTTAGAAGTTCATCACTCTTTTCTTTGTTTCTAATGAAATTTTCCTGTTTCTTAATACTTTGCTTAGCTTTTAGAACACATGAGCATATTGCCCAGCATTCATGGCCATCTAGGAGGATTGATATTACTTAGAAGTTCATCACTCTTTTCTTTGTTTCTAATGAAATTTTCCTGTTTCTTAATACTTTGCTTAGCTTTTAGAACACATGAGCATATTGTCCAGCATTCATGGCCATCTAGGAGGATTGATATTACTTAGAAGTTCATCACTCTTTTCTTTGTTTCTAATGAAATTTTCCTGTTTCTTAATACTTTGCTTAGCTTTTAGAACACATGAGCATATTGCCCAGCATTCATGGCCATCTAGGAGGATTGATATTACTTAGAAGTTCATCACTCTTTTCTTTGTTTCTAATGAAATTTTCCTGTTTCTTAATACTTTGCTTAGCTTTTAGAACACATGAGCATATTGCCCAGCATTCATGGCCATCTAGGAGGATTGATATTACTTAGAAGTTCATCACTCTTTTCTTTGTTTCTAATGAAATCTTCCTGTTTCTTAATACTTTGCTTACCTTTTGGAAGACATTTTTACCTATAAAAATTTGCCTTCAGATTTCAGTGTTACACTTTCTGTTCTCTGTTAAAGCACTTTCCAGTATTTAAATTTCTGCACTTGTTTGCTCTTGGCAATTCCAATTTGTAATTTGCATGTTAGACTGTTCCTTTTGCTAGCAACCATGCATTCTGTTTTTCTTGCAACTGATGCTAAGTCTATTTTTTTGCTTTCCTTTCCTACCTTCTGCAGGAGTTTATTAAGATTACATTACATAAATTGTCAATTATTTAATGTACATTATATTAAAGTAGATGCCTATCATATCTTCTTTGTAGTCCTGTGAGTTTAAAGAAGATCAGCTTGGTTTCACAAAGATCTTGTAATAAATTGGAATGGATCAATATTGACTTTTCAGCCCTGAAAAGCTTCAAAATTCTTCTACACACTGCAGTCTTTTCCCTACACATGCAACTTCACAAGCCTTTTCCAGCTCTGTTGTTATTTCCATGACAAATGTTCAGATGAGCATCATCTTCATCAGTTCAGACTTTGACAGCAAACACCACCTGTAGTGAACAAAACAAAATCCACATTTAAAAATTCAAATGCAAACACTGGTTCTTTGATTTTGTTAGAAATTAAAAAGACTGGAATTTACAAACTTTGCTTAACACACACACAAAAGTGAATCCGATACAAAACTCATGAAATTTCACACCTTGATGCGAAATGTTTTTCGGCCAATAGGAAACTAGAAAACATTTAAAAACAAAATTCAAATAGTCTTCAATTCTCAGAAACAAAATTCTTTTACGGCCCTTTCCGCAAGCCGATGTAAAGTTTGTTCGTCGTCCAATGGAAAGGCCTGAATCATATACAGGAGTGAATTTCGAAATGACCTTTTCAAGCCCCACAAACAAAATAAAAGACAGGCAAGTTCGCCTGTCACCAGAGAGAAGGAGACGAGCATATTAACACGTCCCTTGACAAACGTCAAGCGATAGTTATTATTATCTCTACCTTTCTCCCTCACCTCTTTTATACTTGATAAACGAACGGAATATTTTAAGAATGAGCGATTACTTCAAAGACATTCCTACCCTACGATAATGCTCATACATACATACACACATACATTCCTGCCTACGTACCCGTAAACTCATTCTTGCAAGGACTACTACGAACGTTTTGATGACCTTGTATCAACCAAAATACCTTAATTTTATTTGTAGAGACCGTAATTGATTTATATGTATATAAATTTGTTGTTTCACTTGACAATTTGATTTTCTTGTTTTATACCCCTCTTATGGTGGGCTATCTAACTAACAAAGCCAAATCAAACTAATCTGTTTCAATACCCATACACTTCACTATAACTGATAACCCACTATACACCCTCACTTTTCGCCATATTCTTAATGTAAGAATAACGTTCCACTCAGACGGCTTTTTTCTGCTACTTTATGGAAGAGACTCCTACATGGATGTGTCTCGAAACACTTCAATATTAACCCTTTCAAGTCAGTCGTTATCTACCATCCTTTTCCGCACAATCTTCACCTCCTACCACCTTCTCCATTTATATTACACACCTTGCTTGTTATAATCATTTCAGTAGTAAACTTCTACCTTGAGGTGCTCACGAGCCTTGTATTCAGAAAACTTTAGTATGAAAGAAAAAAATTAAATGAAATCTTTTTGACAGCATCAAACTGTAAAACATGACAAGAGAGCAAAAGGGAGAGACAGAGACAGACAGAGAGACAGAGAGACTGAGAGAGTGACAGAGACAGAGAGAAATGTCAGTTCTTGGTTTATTTCCCTATGTTTTTCTAGCAGTTCAAATGGTGAATTCCAGTCAAATATGTTATATTTACTGATGCACAAATACCCCCTGGAAAGATATGAATTGATCTCTTCTCCCTCAAGCTATGGGTTGAATAGCAAGGACAGACTGGTTCCTGTAGCCTTGGTTGTCTACCAGTCTACTGCAGAAAGAAATGGCAACCTATGGCAGGATAATTGAAAGAGACATGATCACCGAAATGCGTATCACATATGGCACTTAACTGACTGTGGCTGATGCCTACTGGGTACTCCTTTCCCTCCATACAAATAAAAAGAACAAACTTTGAAATTATTGTTGGTTTCTCCCCCAAAGCCACTGCTTATCAAAGAATGGCTTCGTTTTATTTAAATTTATCTATTTCTCTGAATTAAACTTAGCTAATATAGCTTACATTAAATGTACTTGATATTGTCGAAATTTACTTGAATATTGGTTCTGTTGTATAAGTTATGGTATGAGACTCTCTGTTAACTTCAGGTTGAGTTGATTCTCTCAGCCTCTTGACCTCTGTGTTTTGACTGCTTGAACAACTCATCAAACATTGCTACAGTGAAATGTAATCTAGCATTAGCAAGGGCATTTTAGCGCTCGTATCTCTTCTTGTCCAGTGTATGGCATCAAGTATCTCTTTTCTTTCCATTTCTTTTCGGGATCGGGGATTGTGGCTTACAGTCCGTCTGAATCTGAGCTAACAGGTCAGCATGTGGGACAAGTCTTTCATAATCACAGCACTTTGCCCATTAAATATTTTCTTCACTCTCTTTTCTTGCTCTCTTTTGTACAATTATGCTTAGCCTGCTCATTACAATTTCTTTCTTTTCTCTTTCTCTTTAAATTTCTTTTCCATTTTTCTGAAACTTTTGGTTTTCTTCTTCTCCTTCCTTCTCTTTTTCTTTTTTAAGGTCTCACGATTCATGTGGCCACGAGATTACCCCCAGACTGAACATGTGTGCAACAACAAACTTTTAAAGAAATTTGAAATAAAAAGGAATCTTATACTGAACATCACGAAAAGGCATTTGAAATTTCTAGTGCACAAAATGTAGAAAGAGGGCTTGAAAAATCTGATACTCACAGGACAGATTGAAGGCAAGAGGAATGTATGAAAACAATGCATAACATACTTAGTGAGCTTGAGTAAATAGACAGCCGAACAGGTCTTAGGAGAAATAACAAAAAGACAAAATTTATTAAGAGCTGCAAAGGAAAGGGAATTGTGAAGAACCATGTTTGCCTACATCTAGAAGAGACTTGGCACATAGAATAATTCATAAGGCACTTTATCATTTTACTTTGTGTTTTATAGTTTTTTCTTTTCACCTCCATTTTTAGTCTTAAGAATGTTTCCTTTTCTTTTTCAGTATCTTTTTCCATCTTTTATCATTCACACTTTAAAATATTTCATAGACGTTCTGTGTTTGATGATAAAATACATCCGGCAACAAGATCTCTGATCAGGAGGTTTTGAGGAGCGTGGAACCTCCTCTTAATTATGCTGGTTCCCACATCCACCCTGACCCCGGGTGATAGCATCTGTTATTGTCCCAGCTATGGCCAAATAGTTAACATTCAAACCGGGGTCAAAACACTATGAATGTATCAATGGATTATTATAGTGAAATTACCAGGAATACCTTTTTGAAAAAAAAAACCAACAATACATTTGACAAATCTTTACAAAAATATGTCAATGAAACCTTATCTCCTACAAAATGATATCTTACAAAAATTCATATTCAATTCATACAAATCTATTCTTGTTGGTATTAAATAACACATTGAGGTTGGTATACCATCAAACAAAATAAGCCTAACCCCTTCATACATTAGAATCCATGAAGGGAGAGATCAATAAACAGATAAAAGTCAGTATACTGTGAAAAATATTAATACAGCTTTTATATAATTGCATATATCAAAACGATGATAGTATAACATTTTTATAAAAACATTGACGAGAAATGAATATTTAAAGGGATAAGGGGTAGAAAGAAATAGTAAGGGAATAGAATGAGATAATTACAAAGACAGTGAACGAAATACAGATAGGCAGACCCTGAAATTATACAAGGAGCTGTAGAGCATAAGAAAGAATTTCATTTGTTCTTTTTTTCCTTTCTTTATTATGTGATGCGTCCCCTCAGGACCTAAGTGATCATGGCTCTCCACAACCTCTTGATTAGTGCTTAATAAATTTTGTCTTTTTGTTATTTCTCGTAAACCCTGTTCTGCTATCCATTTACTCAAGCTCATTAAGTGTTATGTGTTGTTTTCTTCTGTCCCACTTGCCTTCAATCTGTCCTGTGAGTATCAGATTTTCCAAGCCCACCTTCCTCATTATGTGTCTGAGAAACCAAAACTGTCTCTTCCTGATGTTAAGCATAAGATTTTTTTTGTTTCCATTTTCTCTAAAACTTTGTTTCTGCTCAAATGTTTGGTCCATGGTATCCTCAGCATCCTTCTGTAGAACCACATTTCTCTTGCTTCAAGATTATTCTTCATCTTTGTGAAGATTGTTCCGCATTCACTGCCATATGGGAGGACAGTTATTGCGTATTCTTTTCTTTGTTTTTAATGAAGTTTACCAGCATTTATTTCAGACCTCTTCTACTCCTTATTTTTTCTACTTGGATTTTGATTTTAAAAATTCATGTTGTTTATATGTGGATATCTCCATATAATAACTAAAATGGTGATTTAATATCCATACCTTGATTGTAAATATTTCTTTCTTTCCTTATCTGCTTGATCTAATCCCTAATAGGAGCTGATATGGTTTATTTACCTGAAAAAATAAAAGAGAATTTTCACTTTTATTGACCCCAATCTAACCAAAGCTGCAATTTTGTCCAAGAAGATGAGCTTTGAATCAGTCATGTAAATGTAAATATAAGCTATCTGCTTTCTTATCCATTGAACCACTAATTTACAAACATTATTTATTTTAATTATATATATATATATATATATATATTATGAAATGGACAAAGTCCGACAATTATTTTAAGATATTTTTATGTTTATACGTTCCTTTTTATAGATACAAATATTTAAGTAAATGCTCTGTTTATAATAAACAGTATTAACAACATTTACCGGCCTGAATGTCTGAGAAATTCTCATAGAAAATAGGCATCCTCTGACAGGAATCGAACCTGTATCCTATACGGAACCGTCATATAGCCTGTTGTGCTTTTACCAATTTTGTCACAAAGGAGCGTTTCGGTTAGCAAGTTGATTTTACTGTTTTTAAACTACAATTTTCCATGATTTTCTCACATACATTCATATCTACTTGATGCGTATCCAAATGTAAACAAATGACGTCACACATTATGAAATGGACAAAGTCCGACAATTATTTTAAGACATTTTTATAAATTTTTATAAAAAAGAATGTATAAACATAAAAATTTCTGGGGTGGTAATCATTGAAAAAATGCCTGAAAATCATACCATGCTTTGTAAACCATGGTATGATTTTCAGGCATTTTTCCAAGCCTTATGAGTAAAATTGGGTACGTGGAACTATTTAGGAATCATCAATGGTTGTGCTAGGATGGTGTTACAGGTCATCACGACCAAGGGTTTGAGCGTACTGGAGTTGTTCACACTGTTGATCATGCCAGGTAATGCACTCCATCCAAGAAACTGTAACTAATGCTCACCCAGTATAGTTGCAGTATAAACCATAGTTGTGTTCTGGGTGTTGAACAAGCACAAACATGCCTGATCAGAGATTGGCTAGCCACCCTAGTAGACAGGCACCCTTGGTTTTGAGCATCCAGCCATTATTATCTCTCTTCCTAGAATTGCCCATACCACTCAAAACTACCCAGTCTGTTCATAGCATATATACCATAAGTTAATTTTAATGTTTTTACCAATCTTCACACAAGTCTAATCTTTTTTCACCAACATGAACACATATAACTTCCTCTACTGTTCAACAATGACTGCCTCATCTAATGTATGCCTAAAACAATTGAAATTAGATCATGCCTGAATTGATAGATTGATTGATTTGCTTTTTACTGCTTATCAAACCATTGTGGATTATTTAAAGCCAAAACATGATTTTGCAAGAATATTTCTTTCTTTTTTGAGTGACTATTGCATTAACAAATCTTTGAGAATAATAATAATTTTTGCAGATAGTACTGTTATTTAACCAATAGCTGGGGAGAGAGTAGATGGATTCATACTTCAGATATTCCTCTATGGTTGTCACATTCACAATTGTTCTCTTTGCACTTCTACAAATTGAAGAATCCTTATATTGCTGTGGAACTTCTCACTTTACCTACAGAGGGCCGAAAAATTTGCATATTAACTTCAAAATAGATCGGTGCCACATTTGTATATTTCTGTTGGAATTCCATCTTCACTGGGGGCTTTTCCATTCGAAAGCTGTTTGATGGCTTTTTTAAGCTTGAAGGATGAAGGATTAGAAGAAAGGCTTTGTACAACAGGTCTTTGAGGATGATTTTTTATTATTTCAGCATCAACAGACGATGTTGATTTAGAAATGTGGAGAAGTGTTCTGCCCAGCATTTGATAATGTGGCTTTTGTCTGTCAAAAAGAGTGTTATCTGAAGAAAAGATTGGTGATAGACCACTGGAAATGGGACCAAAAACACCCTTCAAGTTTTGGTAGAACGATTTGAAGTCACATCTGTCAGCAGCCTCTTGCAAAGATTTAGCCTTTGCTGTCCACCAGCCCACCTTCATCTCCCTCGAATTGGCTTGAGACTTCTTTTTGGCTGATTTAAAGGCCCGTTTCTTTGATAGACATGCTTTGTCTGCCATGCAGACCTGATGACATTTATGCATGTTTTCAAGGAGAGGTTTAATTTCAGGATCATTTGAATGAAACCAGTCTTGGTGTTTTTGCTGAACATACCTGAGTTTTTCTTTTGCCAAGTCATACAGTATTTTTTGTAAGCAGACTATGCTGATTGGACTTCATTACCTACATCAAGAGATGAATGTTCTGAGTCTAACCATGTTTGGAAAGAGTCTAATGTTTCTCTGTCCTTCAGTTTTGTGATGTCTACCTTCTTTGGTGGTTTTGCTCGATTGTTTCAAACAGGCTTCTTCAAATGCACTGCCGTAAGTGAGCAAACACATTTGGGATATGACCAACATTAACTGATTGCTATTGATCGCATAAGGTAATGTCATGGCGATCACGACCGTGAATGATGAAGTAGTCAATAAGAGGATCATGCCCTGATCTAGGATGTCGCCATGTAGTTTTGAAACTAGTTGGTTGTTGGAAAACTTATTACAAGATTGAATTCACTGCAAAGAGACAGCAGCAGTACCCCTTTAGATTTTGATTTACCGACGCCAGGTTTTCCATTGACTTTACCCCACAATAGTGTGTCACATCCAACACTACCATTGAAGTCCCCCATCACATAAACTTTGCCATAAAATGACATCTGCCTTAGAAGTTCTTGAAGCTTGCAGTAAAAGTATTGTGGATTCCGGGATGAATCCGATATCAATGAATAACAAATGCCAGGAATGAATAAGGAAAATAAATGTATTAATGTAATAATACAAACTGGTAATACAGGTTAGTAGATCCAGGAATGCAGGTTAGTAACACTAATATATATACAGTCTTAGTATTGAAGTATCGCAGATGACTCCTTACTGAGTCTATGTGCTCGCTAACTGTGACTCTTGTGCTACCCTCCTCTATTACAGACTGTCCGGGTATTCACTGGTAGTAGTATATGTATACCTCAGGTGAGTCCATTTGTGTAAAAAGGGGAGACCCTCAATAAAAAGGATTCTTTTACCTCCTCAATAAAGTTCATGGTAAGAGCATAACAACTAAGTAAAGTGGTATGCTTATTTTTACCGATAGGTAAGCGAAGAGACATTAGCATGTCATAAATACCAACTGGAAGTGATTCCAGTCCTGACTCAAGATGGTTTCTGAGAGCAAATCCTATACCAGATTCTCTTTTTGCAGATTCATGTCATCCTACCCAGAAGAAGGTGTAGCCACCTTCCACTTCTTTGAGTGGCCCTCTGTTTGGAAGTCCGGTTTCTGATAGAGCAGCAATATTGATGTTGTTCTGTTTAAGTACTCATGCAATAATTGCTGTTCTGCGTTCAGGGTTTTACTCATAGTCCTGAAGAGTCCTTGCATTTCAAGATGCTATGAACTTGTTTATTTCATTAAGTTTTGATTTCCTGAAATTTCAAGTGCGCAATTTGAATGCTCAGCCATACGCACCTTATGACAGGGTCATGCTCGGACGTGCCATTTTTAGATCCACTTTTATTGAACCTTCCTCAATAGAAGAAAACAACGCCATCCCTAAATAGGGCTGCTTTGTTACGAGAGGAGGACATGAAGTGCAACAATGACCGATTTTGTGCTGCACAATGGCCATCTACCTCTAAGCACCCATGTGTGAAATTCAAGCTAAAGACTGCCAGTGGCATCCTCCACCTCTCGGCGTCACTATCTCTTCCTCGCCATGGGATTTCTGTCCTGCATGCATTTGTGTTGAACTGTTAGCCATCCAGCTACTGATCAACCTGCACTAAGATTTGTTTAAAGTGGTCAGTTGCTTGTGCAGCACAAAGCACACTCTTTCCATCAAAACAACACAGCCCATACAGATGCACTGTGTGTCACGCGTTAGGTGTTTATGATCGCATGTTATATTATCACAGAGTCTGACATCCCCAAGATCTTAAAGACATTAGGTTGTGCAATATATATATATATATATATATATATATATATATATATATATATATATATATATATATATAAATATAAAAGTGAACATAGAAGTCAACACTTAGAGGCGATGGTCTGTTTCATGCTAGATGCAATCGTCTGGCCTGACGATTGCATCTAGCATGAATAGCATGAAACAGACCATCGCCTCTAAGTGTTGACTTCTATGTTCACTTTTATATTTACACACGTTCTGTCTCTGATATTGAGCACTTTATCCCATAAATATAGCACACCTTAAGACTATATTTCTTCATATATATATATATATATATATATATATATATATATATATATATATCAATCAAAGATGTGTTTAATAAAATAAAAAAGTTCACAAGGGTCTTTCAGGAAGATAACGTTTTTAAGGCAGAAAGTCTTTATAATTATAATGCTCAATGTCAAGAGATAGAATATTAACAATAATAAATAAAATTAAATGTTCACTTATCTTGTCCCTACTCAGAGTTTCACAGAGATTTTATCCTCTCTTCTTTTATACATCCTTAATTTTGTGTTCAAATTATCCTAATACCCTTAGAAAAGCAAGAATCCATTCTGCATCCACCCCAGCTCTACAGCTATCAGTAAAATAGCCAAGTAGACCAGGCTCTCTAGCTTTGTCTGGTAACCAGCCTTGTAGAAGGACAACTCTTAATTCAAACCTAAAAGGTTGGATATGGGATTAGCAACTCGTTACTGAAACCACAACAACAGAAACAGTAGTGTGATTATGGCTTTATACACTACAAGGAGTGAGTTTGCAGGAGCAAAGTATTATCAATCATTAATGTTATTGCATATTGTGCTCATGTGAAAGGCATGAAACCCTAATCCTGTTTCCTCTTCATATTGATAGAAGCAGTGTCATATTTCAGATCAAAGTGAGAACCCCACTTTCTCTTATCCAATACTCTACCTTTTAGTTTACTTACAAAGCAGCCACTGTTTGGTAAATGAAGAATGTCAAAATTCAAACAAAAATGGTGATATTTTCTTTCCTTTCTGTGGCACCAAATCTATGCCTGCAATTTGTGAGGCTGTCACATGATAAAAAATGAATGAATGTTGATTTTTGTTGTATTTGTATTGACATGGTTGAATAATTGAATAATTTCCTTTCCTACCAAAAAAAAAACTCTTTGAGTCCATTAGCAATATGTCTCTTGTGTATTCAGATTTATTTTCTCTTCCACACCGTGTGGGTCATGGCATTTGGTTGGCATCCATTTTACCATTCCATTTGTCAGTTTTAGCTTGTTGAAAATTTTATCTGGGGTTTATTAGCTGCTTTGGAAGCTTATAATGTTGGGAGAATGATTTGATCAACATTTTAAATTTAAACTAGTTTTCCTGCTGACTTTTCTTCATAAAACATACCTGTTGGTATATATTAATGTTTTTTTTTTGTGTGAGTGTTAAAGGCGAGTCGTCTTCCTTAATAATACTTTTCTTGGATTTTGTCAATGTATGTGGTACTCGTAGTTAAATTAGATGTCAGTTATTGTGATGAGTAGTTGCTTAATCTGGGCTTACCTCATTGCTATATAAATTTCTTTTCACTTCTCTATAGGAGGAACGGTGGAGTAATGGATAGCAGCTCAGATTAAGGAATCAGAGAGCTGTGTTGAAATTCGATTTGAATCCATTACATTCACTTTCATGCTAATACTCTTGAGAAAGCTATGAACCTTCTTCTCCCCATCTATGGGTAAATAGCAGGATAGACTGTGTTCTATAGCCATAGATGGCAACTAGTCTAGGAGTAAAAACTCTGAATTCAAAACCAGCCTCAGCTGCATCAAGCAATGTGGCTCCCTTCTTATTAGTTAACCTACTTAGGAAGCCCTTTTCCTCCATCTCTTTGATAGTATCCTTTAATAATTCACCATCTTAAATAAGGAGACCGTCCAGAAGAGATGCAGGAGATTCAGAAGTTGTCGGGAACATGTGATACCATTGAATCTAGCATGAAACAGACTGTCGTCTCTAAGTGTTGACTTTTATGTTCCCTTTATATTTACACACGCTCTATCTCTGATATCGAGCACTTTATCCCATAAACACAAATATATATATATATAATCCACTATAATATATAATAAAAGAAACGTTTGAAAAACGTTTATTTTATTATAGTGGATGGTTATAAGCAAGAGGTGAGATGGGATGTGCTTATTTTATTACCATAATGTCCTTTAAGGCACACTTCTACACAATATTCATTAACAATTCAATCTTGAAGTGCATGATGCAACATGAATATATTTGCCTTGTTTGCACCCATTTTAATGCATGTGAGGAACCCTTAAAAAAAAAATTCCCTTCTTGTATCATGTGGTTTCCCTCTCTCTTTTCAACAAATATTTTCATGGTAACTACTCTGACAAGGCTTTTTTCTGGTTAATGCAAGACTTTTATAGTAAGAGATTTTTTTTTCCATGTTGACAATACGGTGAAATTCCCAGATCAAATCTAGAGACAAGACAGATTAGTTACATTAACCAGAAAAAAGCCTTGGACAGAAGCGTCTATTGTTTAAAATTTGGATTTTTAATGTAACTATAACAACAGAGATTTCATTTTTGGCTTGAAAAAGGCGGAAGACGAAAAGATTTTTCCAATTGTCATTTTATACTAATCTGTTTTGTCCCTAGAATTGATCTGGGAATTTAACTATGTATATATATATATGCATTGTATTCAGTTTAATAATTTTCATTGACTTCTGTAACATCATTTTGGTGGCACAAAATGATGTTACACCATGTCCTGGGCAATATTTTATGAATATT
>OZ038493.1:76804158-76806658 GCA_964036315.1 Acanthosepion esculentum | reverse complement strand
ATTAAATTTTGTTTGATTAAAACCCTGCTAACATGGAAGTACCCAAGAATCATTTCAGGCACATAATGCTTTATGAGTTCAACAAAGGAAACTCAGCAGCCGAAGGGGCTAGAAACATTCACTCAGTTTATGGAGAGGAATGTGTGAATGAAAGAACTTGCAGAAGATGGTTTGCAAAATTCAGAGGTGAAGATTTCACCCTTGAAGATGAAGATCGAACTGGACGTCCAGTTGAGTTTGATGAAAAGCTTCTTGAAGCAGTCCTTGAAGAAAATCCTGCTTTATCAGTTGAGGAATTGGCAGTGGTTCTCAGTTCAAACCATACAACTGTTCATCGTGATCTTCAACAACTTGAAAAAATTCCCAAACTTGGAAAATGGGTGCCTCATGAATTGTCTGAAAACAACCTCAAATCCCGAGTTGACATCTGCTCTTCTCTCCATTCTCGCCAACTTGTTTCACCTTTTTTGGATAGACTTGTGACTGGCAACGAAAAATGGATCTTTTATCGAAATGTTAAGCATCGTAGACAGTGGCTTGGTAAAGGGGAAGGACCCCCGCCACAGCCGAGAAGGGAACTTCATGGGCAAAAGGTTCTTCTTTCAATCCGGTGGGATTGCCAAGGAATAATCTACTTTGAATTCTTACCACCTAATGCAAGAATTAATGCTCAAATATACTGTCAGCAATTTGAGCGTTTGACCCAAGCTTTGAGGAAAAAAAGACCTGCTCTAGTGAATCGAAAATGGGTGATGTTTCATCAGGACAATGCACAACCACACACAGCAAGAATCACACCACAAAAGATCAAAGAACTTGGTTGGGAGAAAATTCCTCATCCACCTTATTCTCCCGACCTTGCTCCTTCAGACTACCATTTGTTTCGTAGCTTACAGAATCATTTGGAAGAAACAGCTTTTGTAACACAAGTAGAGGTTAAAACTGACATTTGTGAGTTCTTCGAATATAAAGCCAAAAGAATTTTACAGTAATTGAATTAGTAAGCTTGTTAATAGATGGAAGGAAGTCATAGATAATCAGGGAAAATACATTGTTGATTGAATCTGTAATTAAATGTAACATTTGGTCACTTGTTTTCTTTATTCAAAATTCGGACAGTACTTATGGGATGACCTGATACATATACATATACATATATATATACATATACATATATATATATTTATATATATACACATTTTATATATATATATGTAATATATATATATATATATATATATATATATATATATATATATATACACTTATGTACTTACATTTTTATAGATAGACAATTATGTTATATGTACATACATTGATATCTAATTATCTGTATTTATCAACATGTATTTAGGCAGCAAATAGTCTTTAAGTTAAATATTATTAAAGACAACAGATATATTGTATCAAATAAGTTCTAGTTCTACAAAACTCACCTATTTTCTCTGCCTACCCTGATAATGACTTAAGAAAATAAAAAGTTTGGGACATATTTCTTGTATTAATTTTCTGAAATGAACTTTGGACAATTCCTGATGGAAATTTTCCTCTTTGTCTGAGAAAGATTATTACTGATTTGGAAAAACTGATCATTAAAATTGACACAAAATATCTGTTCTTTTTAATAATATTTGCCTTAAATGCATATATACAAGGTAACAGAAAAACTTCTGTCCGTTTTTTGATTAGTCATTGAATGAAGTTGAAATATATACTAAATGCGTGTAGCAATTGTTTTCAAATTCGGACAGCCGGAAGTAGCAACATCAGACATTATAAGAACACGCGCACCGTGCCCGGCCATCAGTTATAAGCCGGACAGCTATGAGAAGGATCGAAGTGTCTAGAGATCTCGTTCGGGGCTGTTTGCTTTACGACTTCAAAGTGGGCTTATCAGCAACTGCATCAAGTCGCCGCAGATGTCAAGCGTTTGGGGATAGTGCTGTGGATGAACGTACTGCAAAGCGTTGGTTTCGAAAATTCAAGTCGGGAAATTTGTCTCTCCATAATGAGCCTCGCAGTGGATGACCACAGGTCTTGAATGACGGAGTCCTAAAGGCGGCCATTGAAGAGGACAGTAGTCTAACGTGTGGTGAAATTGCAAGACAGTTCAACGTTTCCGATGAAACAGTTAGACCTCACCTGCACCGCCTAGGTAAGACGCACAAACTGAGCAAGTGGTACAACGAGTGGCAGCCTGCGTATCGCTGCTTTCTCGCCACCGTACCGCATCCTTATTCAATCGAGTGCTTACCAGTGATGAAAAGTGGGTTCTGTACGAAATTCCCAAGCCTTCCAGACATTGGTTGTCTCCTCAGGATTCTGTCCCTCACACCGCAAGACCGCCTATGCACCCACGCAAGATTATGCTTTGTGTCTGGTGGACAGGTCGTCAAGTGGTTCATTATGAACTGCTACCAACGGGCCAAACGGTCACTGGAGACCTATACTCGCAGCAATTGAAACGTGTGTAACAGGCATTGCGCCAGAAGGATCCAAC